>CM055037.1:3599252-4202105 GCA_029204005.1 Salix udensis
ATAATATTAATAAAAAATAAACATAACATATATTGCGACTAATATATATATAATAACAAATTATGAGAAAATGATCCCATGAAATCTATACCCTCAACAGTCAAAGATCGCAATGACAAGAGTAGGGTTTATAGGCATCATGTGATGTTTTGAAATCAATCCTAACTTTTACCAATTTTCACAGGTTTTGTATAATGCATGTATGTCTTTGAACATGATAGGACAATAAAATCTATATTGTAAGATGTTTGCAGTCTCATCTGTATTGCGAGAAATGACCCCCACATGCCTCAAAATGACAAAATTTAATAAAAAAATTTACCTCGTTGTTAGGAATGCATCTTCAAAATATTTGATCAAGACAATAGAAACCCTTTACTTCGCTCAAAAATAGAGTGAGAATGGGAAGGAAATAGAAGGAAAATAAGAGAGAGAGAAAACATAAAAAAGAAAAAAAAAATACAACTTGTGACCCTCACCTTCAACAACACTTCTCACCAAAAACAACTTTCCTCTCCACCACCATGACCAAGCCCAGCATCTCCCACTACTCCGCAACCCCTATTGAAGATCATGGATTCCAAGACTGCTGAAGATCGAAGGCTATTGAGTCCTAGTTTACGTCAAGTGTTAGTGTTAGATTAGTATTAAACTAGCATGCTCTTTTCTTTCCTAAATAAGATCAATGTTTGATCAAGTCTTTATGTTTCAATGCAATTTCAATTCTATCTAGGATAAGAACATAAGAAGTTGTAAATAACAAGAACTCTTATGTAATGCTACAAGTTTTTACTATAAATAAAAGAAAAGGGATAATAGTAACCTTACTTTGATTCTGCCCTAATATCCGAAATTTGTTGTTCTTCAGTGTTCTTGGTTCTTTAGCAATTCCAGAAATTGATTCAAACAGTAACTATTTGAATCAATAAAACAGTATCGGTTGACTTTTGAGTATTTTTTTTATTTCTACAAACACCACCACCGTGACCGGCCATACACTTATATACCATATCATCATAGCATTTTCACCTCTCTTCCTTACTAACAGCAGCACTTACGGCTCACGGCCACACAAGCCACCTTCATTCACCACGTCCACACAAGCCACCTTCATTCACCACTCCAATGCCACCAACCAGTAGATCAGCAACGCTCCCCCTTAACATTTGGTAATCTTCTTTTATCAGTAACTTGTGTTTTGTTTTTCTTTTCTTTTGTAGAGCCATGTTGAAAGAAATTGCATTAATTTATGTCTTGTTGCCTCTCATATATATATATATATATATATATATAAAGGTTAGGTTTCGAGCCTAACCCTTAGGCTAAAGATGTGTTTGCCAAACACACCTTAATGTTTTTCCTTTAGTTTTTAATTTATCTTTATTTAAATATTAAACAAACATAGCCTAAGAAATCATGAAGTATTGCAAGGACCATTTTAAAATATTCTGTGGTTTTTTTTGCTGATTTTTCCAGCAAATATTTTTAACATTAGGTCATAAACTTACATTGTAAGATACAAACTAATTATTAGTAATATCTAATTTTTCTCAACGATTTAAAAAAAATCCAAAAATATGTTTTGTTTTCATGCATAGATAAAATCATATTTTTATCATGTTTTAAAAATACAAAATGAATTTCATAACCAGTTTATAATTATCTATTAGAATTTTAGCCAAAATACCAAAAATCCCAAAATAATTAATATGTTTAATTAGTATTTAGAGTGTACGTTATGATTTAATTGTAGACTTTAATATTTAGTGTTTAAAATTACATTATAAATTATATCCACGATATTAAGGATATAAAATAGAAAATAAATAAGATATTAAAATTTAACTCTTAAAATGATTAGGATTTAATCCAATAAGATAAAGACTTCCTTACGAAGAGAGATCCGTTTTGAACCTTTGATAAAACCAACAATAGAAACAAGCCTTAATTAACAATTAATCAATAATAGGTAGGTGCTTTAGGGTGATATATTTTTTCATTGCACAATTAATCCTTTTACCCAAACTCTCATATACCATCAGGTTTTCTAATGACTATAATACTATGTGGTGACTCATAATTCCTATAATCATAACTTTATGATTAAACCTACATCAAGTTTTATTCCTCTCTCACTTACACATTCAAATTAAGTCATAAAAGTTGTTGTAGATTTTGGAAAACCTTATGCTACTCAATATCTTTATAGTTATCAAGCATAATTCAAAATGACACTTTTGGTTTGATCACTTCTAAGATCATTTATATTTTGCTTGAAATCAATGGGTCTATTTGTTTTGAGTAAAATATTTTACAGTAAATATTTTACAGATTTTTCTACATTTGTTTCTAGAAAATATTTTTCTATGTTTGTTTCTTAAAAATATTTTACAACAAAACTGGTCAATGTAAAATATTTTACAATCAATATTTAAACTTAGTTTATTTTCTAGAAAATATTTTTAGCCCGTGAAGTTTCATAAAATATTTCACAAATAGTAATTCATTTACAATATCATCTAACTATTTCATCCCACATCATCTTACCCCCGCCACGACCATATCAACATCATCATCGTCATTATCTTATTACCACCACCACTACCACCATCTTCGTGTAACCTCCTCCTTTATCACCACTAAAACTTATTTTACAAGAAAGTATTTTTCAATCCAAATATTGAAAAATACCTTATAGGAAAACATTTAATGTGTAAAGTATTTTCAATTTATAGAATATTTTATGCAAAACAAATACACCTTATATTACACAAACACTTGAAAGAAGTGTAATCATGTCACAATTAAGTCCATCATAAAAGCATGACATTCATATTAAAATCACCATACACTCTTGTATTTTGTTATACCAGTCCTTCTATATAAAAAAGGCTATAATTGACTCCTTCATCGTATGAATTGGAGTATTTTAAGCTAAAAGATGTTTTTTGAAAAGAAAAAAAAAATCAATCAAGTATTTATATTTTTCCTAGTTCTATTGGAATTAGGTTGGAAGTAGTCCAATTATAAAGGTAATAGAGTCAATTTTATATTTTTATATAAAAGTGTTTGTTTGGACAAATTTTTATTGTATAAAGAATGTATAGTGATTTCAACTCCATGAAACTTTTACGTAACCAAAATTTCCTTATGAATAGTGATGATCTTAGTATAAGTAAAAAAACATAGATTTGTTTTTAAATGAGTTAACAAATTTTCATGACATGGATAATGGGTTAGCGGATTAACCTAGTTTGACATGTTAACCTGGTTGAATTAAGTTTTTTTTAATCACAATATTTTGCAATGTCATCTTTTAATTTTGGATTGATCGATAATTAGATTTTATAATTTGTTTCATAACTTTTTATCATGTTATTTTGGCCTCATGACTTGAGAATAATGTTTAATGGGTTAAACCGAGTTTATTTGAGTTATTTTATATGTCCCTTTTCTAATTAGTTTTTTTTTCTTATTTCCTCATTTAAAATTGAATTAGATAGTTAGAAATTGTACTTCATAATTTATTTTGATTTGCTTTTTATGGGGATATCTTGGTCTCAGGATTTAAGTTGCAGGTCTTGGTATTTTAACCCTGATTACATCGATTGCTATTTTTATTTTATTTTTTTTTCCAAGAAATTATCTTGATTTCATAAACTAGCTCATGAATCTTTCAAAATTGTACTTTTTTTTATTCAGTTGTCTCTATTTTATGACCTGGGATGCTTGTTTGGCAACTTAACCTAATTGACTTAATAGTTCTTTCTTTATTTTTATTTGATTTTTCATTAATTTTATCATTTAATAATGCATTTAATTGAGAATTTAGCTTCATTATTTGTTTCAACTTGCTTTTTATTAAGGTATCACGGTCTCATGACCCGAGAATAGCATTTAATGAGTAAATTGAATTAACTTGACTTTTTTTTATTTCATTTTTATAATTATATTTCTTACAAGTTTCTTTGTTCAATATTGAGTCTGAAATAGACGCTTGAAAATTTACTTTTATAATTTATTTTGATTTAATTTTTATGGTATTATATTTGTTTTATGACCAAAGTAACAATTTTATAAGTTAATTCGAGTTAAATCAGGTTATTATTTTTATTTTTTTCCTATGAAGTTATCTCAATCTAGTGATTTGAGTCATGAGTTTGGTGGATTAACTAAGTAATTTTTTTAATTGATTTCTTATTTAATATCATGATTCAACATTAGTTTGATTTAAAAACTATATTTATAATTTGTTTCAATTTTCTTTCCACGAGGTTATCTCAATTATATAACCTGAGTTATGAGTTTAATAGTTAACTCGAATCATCTTTTTAGGTTTTTTTTTTTAATTTTATCCTTTACAATAAGTTAATTAGAAATTATATTTTATAATTTTATTTATTTATTTTATATGAGATTATTATAATTTCATAACGTGAATAACTAATATCACATGTTAATTCAAATATGTTGTTAGTTTAATATTAAAAAAATATAATTTTGTTAACAATCATGTGTTCTGTGAAAAGTGTGAAGCAAACAGCAGTTAGTCACTCACACCAAAAGAATAATGCAAAGCTCCTCTGATTCGCGCACCTTCAAACTCGACCAGCGAGTCCATTCAACCAATGATCCACGCCGAGTCGGTACCGTCAAGTACATAGGACCAGTGGAAGGTTATCCTGGCACATGGGTCGGTGTCGATTGGGACAATGGAGAAGCCAAACACGACGGGTCATTGAATGGAATTCGTTACTTCGAAGCAAGGTCTCAACTTTCTGGGTCATTCGTTCGAACCCAGAATTTGAATGCTGGCATTTCCTTTATAGAAGCTTTCTATATCAGATACAGAGACCAACCAACTCAAGAAGATGAGGGTATGTCTGCTTCTTCTTGGTTTTTTCTTTTTGTAAGTATCACTTTTTGTGTCATTTTAAGTTCTGGGTATTGTAGTATTGCTTAGCTAAGAATGGGAACGGGTTGAGAAGTTTGAATTATTATCACTTACAAGAAGAGGGTATGTGTTTTTTTATGGAATATCTCAGTTTTGTGTCGTTTTTAGTTTTGAAATCTGTCGTTTTGCTTGACAAATAATGTTAATGGAATTTAAAGTTTGAATCTTTTTGTACTTGGATAAAGAGGGCAAGTGTTTTGTGTGTTGATAAAGAAAAGAATGTTAATGGATGCTAAAGTTTGTATTTGTGTGTGTAGATGAAATGTATGTGCTTTCAGCTAGTAACAGAAGGGTATCCGTACAACTTGTTGGTAAAGAGAAGGTTCAAGATAAGCTAAGTAGATTAGAAGAATTGACTGGTGCTTCCCTTTCTTATTTGGGTGTTAGCAATCCGGGATCCCCTAATGAAATCAGCAATATAGTGCCAAGTAAGTTGATTTCTCAGATTTCCAGTCACTACCTTTATGATTTTTTATTATCCATTACTATCTTAGGTGCCATTGTTTAGTGAAATGCTAAAAGTCTTGGCCTCATCCAAGTCCGGAGAGCAACCACATTATGTAAAAATGTTGAATGCATCATATTTCAGCGGGGTTGTCAGTTCATAATTCAGTAGAATGATTAATAATGCAATTGTTTATGTTACATATACTTTTTTAATGGTTCTCTTCCAGATCTAAAGGAACTGGACTTGACTGGAAACTTACTTTCAGAATGGAAGGTATATTTTGCATCCTATCTGATGCTACTTTGTTTTTCTCAGGAGAGATATTAAATCCAGAAACTTGCATTTCCTGTGCCGCTTTTTGAATTTTCGATTGTGCTGATCCAATTTTCTGCTAATGTCTTTTGAGCTAGTTATAGATTTTGCAAATAAGTAATTTTAGATGTCATCTGTACATGCTTAATACTTTAATCTTTATCAAAGAGTTCTTGTTCAGTTCACAATTATTGATTAAAAAAGTAGAATTAAAACCATCTTATTATCAAACTTATTTTCTCACTTGACAGTACATTTGCTTGTAACTGAATATCCTCATGCCTGTGATATCCATTAGTTGTTTCTTTTTTGGTTAAGATATTAATTTATCCTCGGAATTGCTAATGTTATTTGAGTATGCATGTAGTATATTATTTGGTTTAATGTGTACTGCTATGCATTGCAAACAATCAAAAACTAATAATCAATAATGATAAACCACTTCTACTGTTTTTTCTTCATTTAATAAATTGAAGGAAGGTTATAAAACACCTTGGAAGCAAAAACCAAGCAACTAAGTGCATGTTTGTTTTTGCGTTTCAAAAATGTTTTTGAAAAAAATTAAAATATATATTTTCTTTTCTTGCTTAAATTTTTTTTCCAGGTGTTTTAATATAGTTTTGATGTGTTGATATCAAAAATATTTTTAAAAAAAGACATTATTTTGATGCATTTCTAAATAAAAAGTACTTTGAAAAACAACCACTACCATAATACCAAACGGGCTCTTAGGAGAAAGGAAATTACAGTTGACAAGAGAACTTAATCATACAAAATGAAATGGAAACTGGAAACAAAACAACTGATACTATAAACAGGAAGCAAAACAAGCCACTACCAAACTAGCAGACTACATCAAGATAGTAGAATCGGAGACAAAACTAAGCAAACTAAGGGAATAACCTGCAGAAGAGTGAAGAGACAGCTTTGCAAAGCAGGAGAGAAAAGGCAACGAAGGGAAGAACAACACTTTTGACTTAAAGGGAAGCTACAATAACACCTCAAGGATGGGGGAAGACTGGAAGAGAAACCATTTTCTACTGTATGTGATGGAAAAATAAACCATTTGAAGAACTTGACTCTTCATTATTGAGTCTTTAATAGCTAAATGTGCCACTACAATTGGAAGTGCTCCAAAACACAATTCTTTTATTATATTCAATTAGTTTGAGTTTTTCATTTCTGAATTGAATGATGATTGTGATTTATATTTTTCCCAACTCTATGATTGACCAAGTGATAGGCATTTCTATGTGTTTGCTGGATCTTTTTTCTGCATGACAATAATTGTGAAGCTGTTTGCTGAATAACCATCATCTCATGTTTTGATTAATCCTTACAGGATGTTGGCACCATATGTGAACAATTGCCTTGTCTTGTAGCACTCAATTTGTCTAACAACTCAATGTCCCATGAGATTGTTGGTCTACCACAACTAAAACGCATCCACATTTTAGTTTTAAACAATACTGGCATAAATTGGACACAGGTGAATCAGTTTTTTTGTTCAATTTTTTCCCTATATATGAATTTAAGAAAACCTGTCAAGCTAAGTGTATTTTTATTGTTGCAGATTGAAGTGCTTAAAGATTTATTGCCAGTAATTGAGGAGCTACATCTGATGGGAAATGGCATAAATGCAATACAGGTAGTATTTGTTGAATATCCTACTTTGTTTCTTAAGCTGATGGATAATATGTTTCAACTTTGGGTTCATATAAGACTGCTATTTTATTAACCAGTATAAGAATTCAATCAAGCTTGATTTTTACAGGTTTTTACTCATATTCTACCTTTTAATTTGTTTGATCATCCATTTTTCAGAAACTGCCCCTAGTAATTCCTATACAAATGAAATAAGGACATAATTCGTCCATGCGATAATTAACTGACCAATCAATCTCAGACATTTCCTGAAGGAAATCCAATAAGTCCCACCCCATATCACTATCGGTCACTCCCACCAAGTTTGGATTTCTTTGGTACTGCTGTTCATAGATGTAGAATCCTCTTAGCCTCATTCTTTGTTGCAACAGGGAAGAAAAAGAGAGCAACAAGCTTTGGGGAGTCTTACATGTTATCCCTCTAATTCTTCCTACTATTGACTAAAAGTTACATTTGGAGAATTGTTTAGATTAGCAGCTTAACAAGACTTACATGTACCTTCAAAATTTAACAAGCTATGAAGCTCTTTTATACTCTAGAAACCTCAAATCATTGATTTTGCAACATCATGTTTATATTTGATTTTCCACTTTCTAGACAGCATCTTCATCCATTGTTCATGGATTTGATTCCTTGCGGCTACTGAATTTGGAAGAGAATTGTATAGTTGAATGGAATGAAATTTTAAAGCTTTCTCAGTTAAGAAGGTGAGAAAGATTATGTTAGTCCATCTTCATTTTTAGCATATGATTTTCAATTTGGGCTTGCCGAATGGTCACAAGTTACAACATGGTTTGTGTGCAGCTTGGAGGAGCTTCATTTAAACAAGAACAATTTGAACCATATCTTTTATCCTGATCATGATACAATAAACAAAATGATTGGTGGTGATGAATCTCATGATCAAAGCTGTATTCCTTTTGAAAATTTACGTTGCCTTCTTCTGGGTAATTAGTTTAAACTTTTTGATGCTATGACACTTCTTTTATTTACCGTACAAAATTTTCAGATCCTACTCATTTTTTGCTTCAGGAGGTAACGATATTGAGGATCTGGCTTCTGTGGACTCATTGAACTCATTTCCTAAATTGATTGTAAGACTATGATGTGAACCTTTATTATTTGCTGTACACCAGATTATGAAGCATGTAACATAGTACTGCTATTGATGAGCTACATGTGTATTGATAATGTCCATATACAGCTGGAGTGTTAGAACATGAAACCTAATTCAACAAAAAAGTAGGTTCCAATAAAATACCCATATCTATTTCATATAAATGTCTTGAACTTGAAGGCAATATTAAACATCCACGGAGGCACACCTTTATCACCTACAGTTTGATGATAATATCATATATGGTAAGTGATGGGCTTACAGCGCAGAACTTTAGTCAACAACGCTAATTTATAGAATACTTTGCAAAATTTTATGTAGTTCTGAATGATGTGAATCTTTATCATCTGCTCTATATCAGATCAGGAAGCATATAGCACAGTACTACTATGTTTTATGAATTCAGTCAAGGAACTCCTAAAACAGATGATTCATTGAAATATCACTTGTTATTCTGGCTACTTTCTGCATGCTCGAAGGATTTGGTAATTTGTAGTTCTTTGCTAAAATGTTTTAGCACTATAAGTAACAGTGCAACTGAAATTCATCCTTCCCTTCTTTAGTTTTTGCCTCAAATACCAGCCTTCATATAAGGATGAAGCTAGGTAGATAGAAAGTGGTTGTCCTTCAACCAAGCCCATTCGATATGTTTTCTTTTGGTCTATGCATTGTTATGATATTTCCAAGAAAGCTGCTGGTGCTTTCTACTCTTGGATTTTTAATAGAAAAAGGCAGTTTCTTCTTGTGATGGTTTTTCCTTGGCAAAGTAGGCCTAAAGTTTTTCAGGAATGGAAAAAAGGGCAACATAAAAAGAGCACATTCCAAAATATGATTGTGAATTTTAAGACTGGTCTGCTGTATTCTATGGTGATAATTAGACTTTGCTCTCATATTTCTTGTGTATGTTAAAGGACATCCGGCTTTCTGACAATCCAATTGCTGATCCTGGAAGAGGTGGCATCCCAAGATTTGTTTTGGTTGCACGATTAGCAAGAGTTGAAATCTTGAATGGTAGTGAGGTAAACTCCAGAGTACTATGTAACCATTTTTTTTCTTGGTGAGTTTGTTGTGGGCCTGACATATTATCATCCACCATGCCTCTCAGGTAAGCACTCGTGAAAGGAAGGAATCTGAGATCCGGTATATTCTCCTGTGCACCAATGTGTTATTTTCCCTTAATAAGAATTGTGTGGTGCTTTTACATAGCAAATTCTCTTACCATTCTGGCTTTTTCTTGCATGTTGATGATTTCAATTCTTAGTTTTTCATCTTTCACTAAGGTTTTCTTATTTGTTCTGAATATTTATTGTAGGTATGTCCGCTTAGTTATGTCAAAGTTGCATGGAAATCCAGATGAAATCAAACAGCATCCCAGGTAGTCTTAGTTCTGTAAGCTTTCCTTCCAAATAGATGTTGTCAGCTCATCAAAAATGCAACTGCCACTAAACTTCTCAATGGACATGATGGATGTTAGATCAGTAGCACCTTCCTTCCTGCTTATGATCAGCCTCAACTTGATTATAGGTTTGTTGAGCTGAAGAATTTTCTTGGCATTGAAGATGAAAGGCCATCGGTTGGAACAACAGGCCCTCAGAAGATGGCTTCGGGACTCCTGTGTATGTATCCTTCCAAATGCTCATCCAATAGTTTTATGTAATGCTTTGACTGTATACATGTTTAAATAATATAATAAAAGTGCAGCTGTCACCCTCATCTGTGGCTGCATCAATTGGTGAGAAACCTCCACTAACAAAGAAACTGCCAGCTGCTACTACGGTATGTCCTCATCCTTTTATATAAAGCAACAATGTTTGAGTAGATATTTGAAGACTAATTGAAGTATGTAAATCATTTTAGATTGGGAAGCTAAAGATTCTCTGTGAAACATTTTTCAAGCTTAGGTCCACAAGGCCAAAATTGTTTCTTCAAGAAGAGGTTTGTCTCTACACTCCTTGTTCTTGATCACGATCTCTGTCCATGATGATAAACACCCTTGGTATATTGCCAATTGAGTAGAGTAACTTAGATTCTCATTGTATTTGATTGTTATTTATCTCAAACTTTAAGAGGTTTATAGATTGTATTTTTCAAACTTTTCACTAGCTTTGAGTAACCAAAACATCAAGTACTAACTGACAAAAAATAAAAAACAGGGCTCCCCTCTACCGATATTGCTTGATGATGAGATGGCAACTTTGATGGATGTTGGAATTGGCAACGATTCAACTGTTCTTGTGGATGAAGAGAGTTAGTACAATTTGAAAGGGAGTTCATAACAGTCCACTGGTTTAATGTTTCGAATGTTAAGGTGTACAAGGTACCACTAAACTTTGTTCTACAATATGCTGCGATTTTGCTTAGTCTTCTGATCCTGACATGCGATTCATAAATTGGTTTTTGCCCAGAGAAGTTCCTTTTGTCTCTTGCTTCTGATTATGCACTTTACGACTGAATTTTCCCTCGTAGGTATTTACACTTCAAATCTGCTGGGAATGTTTGTATTGAGACCTCAAGAAAGCTGCAAAGCTTTGACTTCACACATTGTTCAAATTTTGAAAAAAAATGGAGACGGCTATGGATATTTGAGCCGTCTTAGGTGGTGAATTCTGTGTCATTTCCTGTGAAGTTAGGCTTGTGAACGAGCCCTGTAAAACGTTGTGAGTTGAATTTCTCATAATGTTCTCATTTCTTCTATTTGCACAATTTTGGGAATGTGTTTGAACCTATTTTCCCACTACTAGCAATGATCATTTCTGCCCTTAGAATGTTCGAAAGTCTGGTCATAGCAAAACACAAAATAAGACAAGGGGTAGATTCAAGAAAGATTGATTATTGGGGTTGGCAGGTCTGCGAAAGAAACCTAACATGCAAGATGGATAAAGGAGCACTTGAACTAAAAGAATGAGAAATAAATATAAATCAGTACCTGAAACTAATTAACTAATCCTTGTATTGCAAAAAAGAAGAAGGTAAAATATCCCTTCACCAATCCTTCAGTCGCCAACGTTGACCATGTCAATACAGTAATCTTTTTCCATAATTTTTTTCTGTCAAATCTCCCATTTTTTTCCTGAAAACCCACCACTATGGTGGTTGAAGGCAGAAACCGAGGGTGTGTAGAGGCTTGGCATGGGAACTGTGTGAAGAAGTAAAGAGGCTTGTGACCGAGGATTCTGGCGGGTTTCTTCAGGAAATATATCCTCCCAGCTCCTTGAAACCGAAGCAGCCTTTACGAGCCAACCTGAAGAGCATCTTCTGTGTAAAAAGTTATTTAGAAAAACCAAATTACTTTTTAAATAGTGTAAATATAGAATTTTTTATATTTAACAAAATCATTTAGAAAAACTAACTATTTATTAATAATAAATAGTTAATACAATTACAATCAATACTATTTTTTTCATAGAAATATATTTTAATAATTTTTTGATCAAATATGTAGAGATAGTTTTCAACTTGGAAATATTATTTTTGTTAGCTCTCCTATCGAAGTTATAAAAATAAAAAATGAAGGCTAAAATTTTATCTTTATTTTTTTAACCTTTTTTTAGCCTTTTTTTTTAGAGTTGCTCTGAATCCCGTCAGAACCTGCTGGTGCGGCTGCCGGTGCGGCTGCCGGAGCAGCTCCATAACCAGCCGATTGTGGGACTGACTGATCGTAGCTTGGTTGAGTTGGTGTGGGTTGAGCATAGCCCTGCTGGCTGGCTGGTGCAACGGACCCCTGATAGCCATAACCTGCATTGTTTGAAGCTTGCTGCTCAGGATAACCTTGCTCAGAAAGAAAAGGCTCATCTTCATTAGAAAGATCTAAACCAATATCTTGTGATAATGGTTTGCAATCTATTAGCGTTGGTATTTTGTGAAATCATCATTCAGTATTTATGACAATCTTGTATTTAAAAAAAAATGGCCATTGATTTAACCCCATAGGATCTCGACTATTGGTTCAAAATGGCCATCATGAACTGTCAGGTCTTGACAATTCAATGTTGTCTATTTTAGGGTTTTATTATCTTTTGTGTGGTGTCAAACAGCCTGAACGGACTGTACCATGATATGATTGATTGTGAGAAAATATAAACACATGTATTTTAAATCAAATCAAATGTATTTTGTTCTTTTTCCTTGTGATTTATGAGCCTCGAACACTTGAAATACTAAAAGTAAAAATAAGCTTTCAAGCACATTGAAATTAACTCCTCAGATTTCTATCGTAACTGTCTCGTAATTCATAGGTTGTAAATTTATCAAACACAAATTTCAAGAGATTTGCATCGGTTCTCCTTAGCACTATATAGACATATCTAAAGGTATGATCTATTTGGCCAAAGGTACTTTCTTTTAGACTTTGAACCCAAGTTTTTTCATCATAGTAAACCTATCATAGGAAAATTGATTAGATAACACCAACACCATAGCAATCATAAAGCAAACCAAAATACCAAGCAACTTATCTTAGGTAGGGCATACTAGGGGTGCTAAAATCTTCCCTTTACGAAACTAATCCCTTGCTTTAGAATCTCTAAAAGACCAGTTAGATTTTCTAGTTACCATAATACTAGGTGGTGATTCTCTTTTCAAAATAAGAAAAATAAATCGACATGAATCCCTGCTCCTAGGAAAGGTAATTGCGATGCCGCGCTCTCGTTGACAGTGCGACACTAATATTAATTTATTGAATGATATAGATGGATGAATTTAATTGCTCTTGTGTTTTGTAGTTGAATAATAAGAATCAAGTAGATCATAGTGAAATACGTAATTATTTGCATATAAATTATGTTAGTGATGGGATTGCAACAAGTTTAATGAAACAATAAAACAATTCACATTATTGTTTTTACATTATATTAATAATTAAATGCAAATGGATATAATTATAAAATAAAAGAGCTAATACATGGTTTTTTTGTTCCTTTTATCATCTAATATCAACTTTAACTACAATTGTAGCCAAATACATATTTTAATAAAACCAAGCACAACTAAATTTGTTTTTTTTCTAACCACATTTGGTTTTGAATATTGTAGTGAGAAAATGCATGATAAATGTTTGATGATAAGCATTTGGATTAAAATTTGAAATCGGTCAAACAATAATTGGATAGGGTGAGGTCGGGCGAGGTAGGGTGAGGTCGGGTGAGGTTTTAGGTAGGGTAGAGAAGTATTAATACCTAACCTGAAAATTGATTTTTTTACCTAAACGGTAAAACTTCCCTACCTTTTCAAGTTCAATAGTGTCACGACTTGATCCCCGGTTTCATGACCGGCACATAGACATGGTCCCCCTTCATGTTTTCATACCTATACAAACCCAAACTTACATAAAAACTAATGATCTTTTTAGGTTCCATGGACTGAGTATCTATTGGATTAGAGTAAAGCTGGCATCCTTAATATGCACAAAAGAGTTGAAACATGTTACCTCAACATTAGCAAGAAATTGTTCCAATTAATAGTCAATTCTTTAAGTTTTTTTTTGTTGTATTACTCTCTAGAAATACTTTCTTCGAGTGAAAATTTGAACTTGAAACTTGTGTAAAACCATCCATTATTATTTTTAGTAATAGAATTAACTAGAATGAGAATGCTTGTAATTATTCATTGTTGCCACCATGCATAGCTAGAAATGTTGCTTCTTGAACCTCTTTAGGCACCTGACCACAAATGCCAACTCCATGCCCTGTCTCTCCTGACAAATGCCATTTGATCCTCGAAATGGAAGTATCCTTGGCAAATAAATGCCCACAAAACTTACACTTCTTGCTTCCATCATCCATATCTTCAACATAGTTCCAAAACGGATCATTTGGTCTAACCATTTTGTCCTACATAAAAAAGGTGTCAAAATATTGAATAAAAATTAATGAAAAAGGAAAGGTTGAAACTAGAATAATAGGTTACAAACAGCAGCAAAGAAACTCAAAAAAACAATGAATCCATGGTTAACTGGGGTCAATATAGAATGAACTCCATAAGGCATGGAGTGTTTCCAAAGGTTATCATTAGAATTTCTACAACTTGTGTTTTACTCGAAAGATTCAAACCAGAGTTACATGTGAAAAACAAAATCAAGAAGATGGAGTATAAATAATTTACCGGGATTCAAGTTGTGCTTCAAGTGCTGGTTTGCTTGAGCAGTGTTCCGGGTGGGATCGAGAACAGAAAGCACAGAACAGAGAAGAATAAATGGTTTAAAAATACGGTGGAGGTTGCAAGATGTTGGGCTCCAGGTGATTCGATTCAACCAGAGAAGGAATCACTGATCATCACAAAGGTTTAAGACAATGGATAGCTCAGGGAAATCGGGAAATCGGAAAATCAATGTCAAGGAAGTTGGGATGAGATTTACAGTAGCAAAGATTATTGTATTGTTCGACAGGAAGCAAGCCAGAAACTTCACCTCCTATTACAAAGAAACTAAACCGTGTGGGGGAATTAACTGTACCTCCCCACACAAAACACTGTGGATTTCCAGTGTTTCTCTTTTTTTTTTTTTTTTGCTTTTTTTTTTTATTACGTTTCATTTTTATTTTTTTTCTTTCTTTTTTTGTTTCTTTCTTATTGTTGTTTTTTTTTCGTTTTTTTTCTAATTATTATTTTTTTCATGAAATATTTTTTTTGCTGGTTATATTTTTTTTCTTTTTCTACTTATATATAATTTCATTTGTTTTTATAATCGGGGTGTTTGGGCTAACTTAAGCACACCATAATTAATCCTCGGATCTAATTTTTTTTATAGTTTTTTTTTTCATTTTTTTCTATTTTTTAATTTTTTTCTGATTATATTTTTTTCCATTTTTTCCATGAAATATTTTTTTTTTGCTGGATATACTTTTTTTAATTTTTTTTCTTTTTCCACTTATATTTAACTACTTCTTTAAAGTAAGGTAATTAGTTTATTATTTTTATGTCAATTTTTAAAAGTGATCAACAAGTATTTGTACTTCCAACAATATTATAGTTTTTTCAAATAAAATATAGATATAGCATTTCATTTACACAGAAATGCTATTTTACATGTTGATATAGCAGCCCTGTTGGAATTGCTAAATATAAGGGAAAAAGCTACGATAATATTTTTTAAAATTTTAGCTTCTCTTTTAGTAGCACAGTTTGTTTTTTAAATAGTATAACTATAGTATTTTTTTTATATTTGCATTTCAATGGGAAAAAAATCATTTAAAAATGTCAATTTTATTTCAATATATATAATATTGATATAATTATTTATTAATAATAAATAACCAACAATCAAAACTATTTTTTTGTATAGAAATATATTAAACAATTTTTTGACTCTTTTGATCAAATTTACAGAAATAGTTCTTCAACATTGAAATATTATTTTAGTTCTTTAATATAACTAATTGAAATTATGAAAATAAAAAATAAAATTGTTTTTTTTTTAGTTTTCTAATGTCTTCCGCTGTGCTGCTTATGATAAGAATCTTTGATGTTATTATCAAGGTTATCAATATCGTTCCGGTCATCGTTCTAGTTTTTCTAATGGTACAGAATGATATTGACTTTCGGAGCAATTTAGCATGTCGTTTCGGGGTTGTACTGTTCATATATAATTAATTATATATATATATATATGAAAAAAATTAAAATATTAATTTAATAAGCATAATTAAAATTTAAGATAAATTAACTTTAAATTATACAATATAAACACAAAGTCAAACAAATATCATCTCAAAATTAGAACACAATCACAAGTTAATCAAAATAAGAAGGATTTTAAGGCCGGAACGGTACCGAGACGTTCCGGCCGGTATTTCTGGAACAGGCCGGAATTAAAACCGAGACAAAAACAACGCAGTTTTGTCTCGATTTTTTTAATTACACGAAATGTTTCAGCCATTCCATCTGGAACGGTATTGACAATCCTGGTTATTATGGGATCCAAATCATAATATAATAAATCAATGCTTGCGTTTTGAGACAAGGGAAACAGCACCGACAGGTAACCAAGAAATTTGAACCTGAGCTGCATTAAATAGTAGCATCATCTTGTTACAAACTACGAGGAGCAAAAACTTAGGAGTTCATTCTACTATCAGGAACAGAAATTGACCTAAATGTCCAAAAGCTAAATCCAACGGACAATCTTGAACGAACACTAATCGTGAATGCCCAGCACATTTGTCACCGATGCAAATCCACCTGCAAGGAAGCAACAAAATATCACTTTCAGCGTGGTGCAGCATACACCTGGGTTGAGTCGTATTGAGGATAGCCAGGCTGTGGAGACACAGTTTTCCCATAACCAACTGGTGCAGCTGCTGGTGCGGTTGCCGGTGCGGCTGCCGGAGCAGCGCCATAACCAGCCGATTGTGGGACTGACTGATCATAGCTTGGCTGAGTTGGTGTGGGTTGAGCATAGCCCTGCTGGGTGGCTGGTGCAACATATGCAGGGGCACTACCATAAGCAGGATCTTGGGCCCCCTGATAGCCATAACCCGCATTGTTTGCAGCTTGCTGCTCAGGATAACCTTGTTGTGAAGACGGATATGACCCATAGCCACCACCGGCAGGAACTTGCCCATATCCAGCTGCTGCTTGTCCACCAGGCTGTCCAGATGTAGGAGCAGGCTGGCCACCTTGCTGAGGATAGCCTGCGCCAGATGCAGTTTGTGCCTGATTATACCCATCAGAACCTGATCCAGACCCATAAGGAGGATAGGGTTGCTGCATGGGCCCACTCGATGCATATGGATACTGCTGTTGCAGTGGTGGTGGTGCATTTGGACCATATAGTTGACTTGATTGCATGGGAGGACCTTGATAAGACATATCTCCTGGTTGACCAGGCCTAGGACGACCATATGACTGGGGAGGTGGTCCCTGTGATGGCATTCCAAATGATGGCTGCTTGCCATATTGCTGCTGTGCACCATAGCCTGGTTGGTTGCCGGCCTGCGGATAAGCTGGCTGTGAACTTCCATACACATAAGGATACTTCGGTTCATCGTATCCATGCCCGTAGCTCTGGTGAGAAGGGGCTGCCTGGGAATAGGGAGCTTGATGCCCATAATCTGGACCATGGGACTGTCCATAGCTGTAATTTACCTGGGATGGCGGTCCACCCATAACAGGGGCAGGGGAATGACGAGAAGCCGGCCCAGGAATGGGAGTAGGCATTGGTCCAGAAACTGGATGATCAGATACATGACCTCCTTGATTATAGTAATCATAGCCACCAGTATTAGCAGGTCTTTGCTCCCAACTAGAGCTGTAGTTACTTCTTGGGGCCATGTGTTGAGGATAATCACCGTAAGTTGGAGGATACTGCGAACCTTGCGATGGATATGGATATGGACCCCGATGCTGATAATCATACGGCATTTTCTGGTTTGAATGAGGACCCCAGCGAGCTGGGCCTGTGGGTCCGCGGGGTCGATAGGACTGCTGCTGGTTAAAGCTGCTAGAGAGAGTTGATGGCCTCACGGTCTATCAAAGCAAAGACAAATAAGAAATTAGTGAACTGAACCAACTTCAATTACACGAGAGAATGGAACTACAAAGAAGGCTTTCAAGTCTCTACGACTTTTCAGAGCAAAACACCACAAGGACAGTAACAATTAAGGAGAATATTAAAAGGCATGCAAGTTTGACAGAATAAAAAATAAACTACAGGAGAGGAAATATAAGGGGATTAAAAATAAAAGCAGCGAGAATCACTTCAATTCCATTTTTTCTTCAAGTCAAGTCAATTCAATTCAAATTGAATAACAACCCAGCAGGCTAGTAAGATAAACAAAGCAAAGCATAATCATAAAAAGGAAACCCGGTAATATAGATGTGAACAAGTGCACAAAAAATGCAGAATTTATAGAATCCAAGGGCCATTGAGTGGGAATGAAGTCCAAGCTGGAGAAGAAGGCCCAACGAGAACCATGAAACATTATAAGATGTCACATATACCAATTTTGTGCGAGTTTCTGAATATGCATGGGTGCAAGGATATTCCATTCTACATTTATTTTCTACCATTGAATGACATTTCTATCTAACAAAATCAAATAAAAGAAGATTTTTGGTAGATAACTGAGCATTCAATGGACCCCTTCCATGCATAGCAGTTTCTTACATTCCTTGAATCAAATAATTCAGATACCCTTATACTTCAGATTGACATGAATTCACAAATTAAATGATGAAATGAGAATTTATAGATTCAAATATATTCTACAGAAGAAAAGACTAAGAATAACAAAATGGCATGGTGTGTTTGGAAGTTAATGTGGGTAGAGATTTATATGCTAGTAGTTTGCAGTTGAAAATGAAAAATGAGACCCACAACTTACAAAATCTGACTACGAAATGAGAAGCTTGTGTAATCAGAAAAACTGGTGCAAAAATCGCATGGTTAAGGCAACATTGTATCAAGTTCTATTCTACACGCTCATAATGATCAAGACATGACTCAGGCATCATATAAACTAGGAATAACAATTCCATTTATCATCAGAACTCTTGCAGACCATAAAATCAGAGAAATACACACTAAATGTTCAAGTCATGTCAGGTAATATCAGTAGAGTAGCTTGTTGAAACTACAAGGCATATTCCCAGTGATCTTTACTAGCTAAAAATGCTTTTATAGCAACTCCAGTGCAGCTTATGGAAATCATAGAGCATATAAATATTCCTCAAATGTTTCAGCACAGAACCAGATGTGAATTGATAAGAGTTGTTCCAATAAAAACTTCACATACATGGGACTTCACCAGGCATTATACTTTCTTCCAACATGTGTCATGCATAGAACATGGGGTACTGATGAGTTGTAAGGTTATGTAATTATTATTGTGTAACTTTGAAATCTCAAAGCAATCTTACCAACTATTACCATCCTGCAATTGCGAAATTTAATGCCTGATATCTCTCTTCAGTGGATGACAGTGAATAGTGGCTGTCTATTGCTACACCAAAAAAGCAATGCTGACCCATGGGAAAGGCAAAGCCAAATCTGCATTTTAAAGTCAACCAATTCGAAATCGGCACCTTGAACACAAATAAATCATGGCAACCGACATCTTGGATGGAATATACATCTTCCTAAGAGCATTCAAGTGACCTAGGAATGGATCATTCATCAATACCACAAACTCTATTCTGTCATGTAATTAATGCTCTAGCTCTCATAGAAAACTATAGGCAATTAGACAGCAACAGATCAGAGAGCAATCATTTAGACCCATTGTTGACAGTGTCTACATGAAATTTTTCAAGATAGAACAAATCCTAAGTTAGTGTTTGGTTATACTAATGAAATGGATTAACAAAATTAGCTCATGAGATCCCAGACATGAATCGATGCCTCAAAGAACCAAAGAAATCAGTATTTGGTGCATGCAATGATACGGATCCAAAGTTCAGCCATCAAAAAGGTTCTAATACAAAATTAGAAGTGGGCCAATCAAATGCTCTTAATTTAATGGAATCAACACAACAATTCAGAAAAAGATGCCAACATAACTCTTAAAGCTACCAAAATTACAGAGAATTTGCATCATATTCTACATAGGAGAAAAAGGTACTGTGAAAACAAACCTGATTCATGACATCCATTATCATTTCTCTGGCCATCTCAACTTGCCTCTTATCTCCAGTTACTCGCACTGTTCTTTCTTTAGATCCATCCCCTTCTGGAAGGTGTTGAGGTATCAGCTGAAGAAAACAAGGTTGTTTCAACCAGTCATATTGATATTTTATGGGGATGGTGTAAAGGTCATGGCTAGTAATATCAACTACCTGAATTCGAGCCCCAGATTTAGCTTGAAGACCTTTGATGGTTTCCCCACCCCGTCCTATAATTAGACCAACCTGCAAACAAGTCTTCATCAGCATAGTTGAAAAACACAGCTAACATGATATGCATCCACCAAAAATCATAAATAAACCTTCTCATTAGGAACTGGAATCTCCAGCTGATCTCCTGCTCCAGCAGTTTGTGCACTACTAGCAAGGCCCATAGCTACAAGAGATGGGGAACCCCCAGCATCAGCCTGCAACATGATATCCAAAGTAAGAGAATACAAAAACAACATGTAATTGTCAAAAACAATGCCATGTTGATTCAATTTCAGTACCTCTGCTATAACTGCATTGATGAGCTTCTCAGCATTTCTTATACTGCTTAAAGTTCCTATTAATTCCACTGGCCTTGTTGAGGATTGTGGATCAGCTTCAGAATCCCTTGTGATTTGAATTTTCACTCCAGAATTATACTGCAGGTAACGTATGGTATCTCCACCCTTACCAATGAGAACCCCAACCTGAACCAGCATTTACATACGTATCTTAAACCTTTGTTTCAGAATAATCTTTGAGAGAGAACTCAACAATATATAAAGGGAAACAAAAACAAAGCAGCTGTATCGCTCATAATCTGTTTTTTAAAATGGGACAGTATGTATTATATCCTATTGGCCCAAGTTAAGCAGTATGAACAAATGATGTGTTAGAATTATCATAACACTCTCTTAAGTTAGCAATAGCACCAATGAGCAATTAAATTATGCCCAAACCCACTCATTCAGGAAAGTTTACTTTATGTCAACCGAAATAAGCCTGTGGCTTATTCTGTTAATGGAGGAATTTTGTTGAATTTCATGTGATACATTGAAGTTTGGCCACTCTGGGTGACTATATGGTTTTACAAATGAATCACCATGCTATTTTATCACAATTTATTGTAGCAGAAATAACTTTGTTCTGAGGTAAACAATATTGCTCATTTATTTTTTGCACTTTCTGCAATGGCCCCTCCCTAACTTCTACAGATAGGTCAATATCTCCAGTTCTTTTGAAATAATGGCTGCATTATCATAAATAAATAAATAAATATATCATTCCATTCACTCACATATTATTACCAATTCCCAAACATTTTACCTGAACAAGCTTTACCAGATATCATTAAACTATTACAAGAAAAGGCTTGGTTAGCACACCTTATCATTGGGAACCTCCATTTTGCGCGATGTTGTTTGATCCTCAGATAAATGTTCCTCAGCCTCCTCATATGGTTTCTCAGCATTCTCTAAAGATGGTTTCTCAGCATCCTCTAAAGACTGTTTCTCAGCATCCTCTAAAGACGGTTTCTCGGCATCCTCGGCCTTGGAACCATCAACAGTAGCTCGGTCGGTATTATCAGTCTCTGGATTATCTGCATTTGTTTCTTCTTTATCAGTTGTTTCCGGTAACTCCTCAGATGGGGGCCCAACACTACCATTCTTCTCTTGCTCATTCTCAACATTCTGCTCTTCAGCTTCTTCCCTTGCACGTTCATCTGACTTGTCTCCTTTGAAACCATTTTCGCTGGCTATTACCAACAAAAACAAACCCATTAGAACCCACCCCCACCTCTTTTTTATAGCATTTTCAACGAAATTAAAAATAATCAAGATTTAAACAAAACCCATTAAGATTTAAAACGCACCGGCCAAAATTATATTTTTCTTCTTGATAGAATTTTTTTTCATATGAAAAACACTTTTGACTGTAATAAAAACAAGAATAATATAATTCATTCCCAAAAGATATATTTTTCATAAAAATAAAATAAATAAGAAATGACTTGAGTAATTTTTAATTTCGAAAAATAGATGCATATTCATAAACAGAAAAACAAAAACTTCAATTACCTAACCCATCGGTTTTGCTTTCATCAGTCCTTAGCCGTTTAGTCTCAGGCGAGCCACCATTGTCCACGTCATCAGCTTTCTCATTCACTTCAGGCTCCTGTTCATCGACCGGACTTGGCTCAGCTTGTTCAAGAGCTTCCGGCTCTAAATCTTCCAGCTTTCTCTTGTGATCCGACGCCACTGGAATCACAGCAGGTGCCTCAACCTCCTCCTCCGCCCCCATTACTTCTGTCGGTTGAAAGAAAATTTGAAACAGCTATCGGTGAGAATTAAGATCAGAAAATGAAGATTTGAAGAAAGACAATTAATTAGATCGAAGAACTTAGTAGTTATCAAATAATCAGAGTGATTGGATAGGGTCACTGGTTATGGGATAGAGTGAGGAGAATGCGGTGAGGCTGAGCGCAGAGGATAGATATCGTCAAGAGAGTGGAGAGTGGGTTTAAGGCTTTTTTTAAATAAAAGAGAGTGGTTGATGGGTAGATATTTGTATGGAGGAGAGTGATCCATTGGTTAGGGTTTGGATGTTTTTATGGGCTCAGATTTTGCTTCCTAAATGGGTCGTGGGCTTTTTTTATATTTTTGAGGTTTGTTACTCGTGTATTTTGTATTTTATTGTTGTCTTTTTTAATTAAAATATTTTTTATTTTTTAGAAGAGTATATTAATATTATTAAAAGAATATTTAAAAATATTAATTTAATATATTTTCAAATAAAAATTATTTTAAAAAATAAAAATATATTTAATGTCAAACATGCACAAATTAAAAAAGGTTGTTATTTGTTCAAATGAACATGGATATTTTTTTTCATTTTTATTTATATATTTATTGTTGAATGTATTGATTGAGTTGAAATATTTGGTTCAAAATTTTAGTATTAATTATCTAGTTAATACAAAGGATTGTGATGTTATTTAATTAAAAAGAAAATTCATGTGAATTAATATGGATTTCATACCAAGACTTGTTAATAAATTTGTTTTAATTTATCCTATAGAAATTGAAATCAAATTTTGTAGAATTTATTATTATTATTATTATATATATATATATATATATATATATATATATATAATCATATGTACTGCATCTTTTTATTCTTTTATTGTTTATTTTTTATTCATACATATATTTTTTTTAGATAATAATTTGTTTGTGGTTGTGTTTTTGGGTTTTGTGATTAAATAATGAACAAAAGATTATGATTATGAAAGAAAAAAAAATGTTTGATATAAAATATAAAATCCTCACTTGTGTTTATTATTTTTCTCTTATTTTTTCCTTTTTTTCGTTAGATTTTTTTTTATAATTTTCTTTCATCGTGTTGTTATATATGTTGATTTTTTTTCTCATTCAATAATCTCTAATATAGTATTGATTTCCTAAACTTGATATTTTTTTTCTTGTATTTGTCTAGTTTATCTGGTATTTTTTCTAGTTTGAGACTTTATCTCATTTGTTTTTTTCTTTTTTTCTTGTATTTGATTGCATGTATAAGTCTTTTTACTTATAGAAGTTTTATGTATATTTCTAGTATGTATATTATAGTTTAGAAAGAAAGAAAAAACACATATCAAGTGAATGGTAAGGTTATAGGTGACAATGTTCCAAATTTCAATATGCTTGGGAATAATTTTTTTAGTGTTTAGATTATGGATAATCACATTCAATAGTCCTTTATCCATAGTTCACAAAGTTAATGGTAGGTGGTAAAAGGCTTATCACTTGCAAAATAATTATTTTTAATGAGGTTTAGGGACCATGCGATGATAATGTCAATGAGTTTTATTATGAGATTATAATAAATAAGAGCATGAGCTTTAAATTTATAAGAACAAGAGTGTTTGTTATTGTTTTTTATGGTAAACACTTTAACAATTAAAGTAAGAATACTTAGAGAATAAAAATTGTAAATCATTTACTTAAATGATTCAAGGGGTGTATATAGCCTCTAAACCTTGTCATGTTGTTTGAATGAAAATGTTATTGTGTCATTTCCTTGTAATAGCATTAACAAGGTATAAATATCTCTTATATAATATTAATACGGGGTAAATATATCATATATAATATAAATAAGGGATAAATATCACTTATACAACATTAATATTGACAGGAATATGGTAGGTATAAGGAAGACTTTTATATATTTAATGGTGAGAGATTATTATTCTCGATATTTAAAAATTTATGTTATAAAAGGTTATTTCATAACTACTTGGACTTGGAATGATGTCAAACCCAAAGATAATGGGTTTGGCAACTTGTTAAACTTATGTCCACTTAGGCTCAACATGTAATTGAACTCCATAATATTGGGTTGAGAATTTTCCAAACTTACATATATTTGAGCGCAACATATAATTGAACCCAATAATGTTGGTTATAACAGCTCATCAAGTCTATATGTACTTGAGTTATGCACATTGTTGAGCCTAATGATATTGAGTTTGACAGCTCGTCAAATTCATATATATTTAGACTTAAAGCATAGTTTATCCCGATGATATTGGGTCTCTCATCTTTCTAGACCTACATGTATTTATGTTCAGCATGTAACTAAACATAATGATATTAAGTTTGACAATTTGTTAGACGTACATATACTTAAGCTCAATATGTAATTAAACTTGGTGATGTTGGGTTTAATAACTCATCATAACTTCTTGTACTTAGACTCTACATATAATTGAACTTAGTAATGATAGTTCTGAAATATTTTCTAACCTATATACACTTGTGCTTAACACATAGTAAAACGCATGATGTTTGTCGTGATGATATTTGTACCTCTTTAAGATGTTGTGTAGAGAAGAGATTGTGGGTAAAATCATAAAATTATGATTATAACTTTTTAAGAGTCACACTTAGTATTAAGGTTATTAGAAAATCTAATGGTTTGCGACAGTCTAAGTAAGGAGACTTGTTATGCAAGGGAGAAATGCATTCCCCCTAGTGCACCCTACATATTGAGACAACAATCTTTTTTCTTTTTTCTCTTCACGCGTGACCATCCCTAAAGACGGGGGGAGGTGCGAGAAAAAAAAATTATAATCATAAAATTATGATTATAATTTTTAGGAGTTGCCACCTAGTATTACGGTCACTAGAAAACCTAATGGTTTGAGAGTCCAAGTAAAGGTACTTATTGTGCAAGGAAAAAATGCATCACCCCCCAGTGCACCCTACCTAAGGTAAGCTGCATTGTTGTCTAATTGTTTTTTGAGTTAAATTTTTATTTGTTGATCTTTTCTAAGTTTTGAAGTAGATCTCTCTTCATGAGAGACTTTTTACTTCATTGGATCGAAAATCTAACTGCTTTAAAGTCCACATTTTAACACTACATTTATTATTTTTTTAATATCTAAGGGTGTACTTTAGAATGTAATTTTATACCCTAATAAATAAAGTTTACAACTAAAACAAATGAACAAAATGGTTGACGAGAGATTTTTGATACTTTGGCTGAAATATAACGGATAATCATAAATTGGTTACGATATCCCATTTTTTATTTAAAAACATGAAAAAGATGCATTTTTTTTTGTTTTTGTGAAAAATATGCTTAGAAGATTTTTAGAATTCCGTCATATGCACAAAAAATATATTTTTTTAAATGCAATTTTTATATATTTTTTTATATATATTCATTGTTAGAGTGCTTTCTTTAAATGGGCTGAAATGGCTCGACATGCTAAACGGGCTGGGTTGCCCAATAAAGGGGCTAAAATGGCCCAAAATGGTAAATGGGTTGCTACCCAATAGAAAAGGCTGAAACGACCCAAAAGGCTTTAAAAGGGTTGGTGTGGACGCTGGACTAGATGATATTGTAAAAAACATGAATTTGACTTTGACTTTGCAAAAACATTTAAGATGATATTGTTTCAATATTGAAATGGTGACATATTAGAATAACTTGGGTTTTGTTAGAATAACTTGGGTTTTGTGACTTAATCCGCCAAACTCGCAAAATCATGAATTCTACTAGATTTAACAAATTTATTTTATTTTAAACTATTTTTTTATTCAATGATATGATAAAAAAAAAATACTCGTAAGATTACATACCTACCAATGTTTGTTTGAGACTGCAATAATATCATAGAAAGTAAATTAAAATAAATTTTAAAGATAAATTTAAAATTAACCAAATACTGAAGGATAAAATAAAAAAATCCAAAAGCTCAATAAAAATAAATATGGAATTTAAAAAAAAATAAACATCAACCTTTAAACCTCTCAATTCAACTTTTTGTCTAATTTGTTTCTAAATTAACCCATATAAAAGTTGCCTTTACATGACCCAAAATTCAAAGGCAATCCAAACCACTAATAATAACTTGATTTGACTAAAAAAATTCAAGATGATATTTGTTTTTTAATATTGAAACGATGACATATTAAATTGACTTAAATTTTGCAACTTAACTCACCAAACTTATAATTGGAATATGGACTTCAACGAGTTTAAAAACTCTAGTTTTCTAAACTATTTTTTATTTAATGATATGATAATAAAAACAAAATCTTAAAAAATTAAACACCAATCAAATATAAAAATATTTGTTTAAAATTGTGATAATTTGTTTGAAACATCTTTTAACAACCAATTTAAAACACAATAAAATGTGAAATATTACTTTTTTTCTTTCAAAATAATCAAAAAAGAAAAAAAAAACCCCTTTAACTCCATAGTTAATTATAAATGTTTTTTAAGCATTATCTTCTACCTTAACTCAGTAACTATTAGAATCTATTAACAATATCCTTTACAGAAAACAAATGATACAAACTTTCATAGTTTCTACTAAATATTTTAATTTTAATGATACTAAAAATGTGCAAAATCATTTCTAAACATGGATAATGTTAATTTAAAATTAAAATTTAGAAAGTGTAATTTGCATTGTTTGTCACTCAAGAAACTACGAAGAGAGATCAAGTAGTATTCGGGGCATAGATATTAGTATTCGGGGATTAGATATGAAGGAAATAGAAGGTAAAACGGCACGCAACCGCCATTTCCTTTTGAGTCCAGGTTGTCGTTCTTACCTGCCATTCAAGACCCAGCTACCTTTCTGCTTCTTCTTCCTTTTCTCCTTCCTCTTCAGGATTTTCCACTCTGCACCATTTTGCTTCTCATTTCTTACATGCAATACATTTTCCACTTCCTCTAAACATTTGAACCAGTTATTTTTCTGTCAATATTTTATCGTTTTCCTTGATGGGTATTTGTTAAAATAACCATTTGCATTCATTTTTTTTTTCTTTTTTGGTAAATATCACCTTTCTCCATTTTGAAGAAAACCCATTGGTTATTTCCCCAAAGAATTGCAATAGTGAGGCAGAGTTTGAACCTTTGTGAGAATTTTTTGTGGGTTTCTTTTACTGAAGAGTGCCCATTTTGATAATTTGGTGTTTAGATGGCGGATTCCAAGGCAAATCCGGCGGTCCCAGAAATACTGCCTGATTTGCTAAAGAATACGCCTTCGAATATTGCAAGATTGGAGGATGTGATTGAGCACTGTAAAGGTCGTCAAAAGTATCTTGCTCAGACTAGAAGTCCATCTGATGGTGGTGATGTTAGGTGGTATTTCTGTAAGGTGCCTTTGGTAGAGAACGGTGAGCTTTTTTCCCCTTCTTTTTTAGTCAGTTTACTCATATCTTGTTGTTTACTAGTGCTTTCTTTATTTAAAATAAATTAATTTGCTTTACCTGGTTTATGATAAAATGAGAAAATGGTAATGACTTTTAGAGATGAAGTTTTCCATTTTCAGAGTATTTAACTTCTATGAATTTACTTGTATGTAGGGGAAAAAATAACAAGAAGAAGAACTTGGGAACTTAGGTGTGATTATGTTTTGCTTGATTTTGTCTTACAATTTTTTTTATTTGCTTTGCTTGGTTCTGAAATTGTTTTTTTGGTTTAAACACTTGGAATTGGGTGCTTGACTTGATGTTTTGTCACCCATATTAGTTTGTGCTAATGCATGAGGAGAAAGAACTAACTTGCTAGATTATGAAGGGAAAAGAAAAAGAAAAGGAAACCTCATTTTTTTTGTGTTTCTGCAGAGTTAGCTGCCTCAGTCCCACGCACTGAGATTGTGGGAAAGAGCGACTATTTTCGTTTTGGTATGAGGGACTCTCTTGCAATAGAGGCATCTTTCTTGCAGGTTATTTTAAAGACTTATTTGTTGGTTTGTTGTTCAACCGCCCCCATTTTATGTGTATCTTTTTTCTTCTTCAAAAATTGAATGCAAAATGAGCGTCTATCAATTCATTTATGATGCTGTGTATATTCAGTTCAAAAGTTAAAATGTTATATTGACATTCGTTGGCATAGTTAGTAGGTTTTATTTTGGATAGTGTTTATACAAAGCTATGAAACCTGATTGCTTACCACCGTGATTAGAGAGTGGCTTAGAAAGGCCTTATGGAGCAACTAGAAATATCTTCACTTTGACATCTGTCAATCCTTTGAGTTGCCCTGGAATTGACCCTAGAACTTGAAAAAATAATCAATCATTTATACCTTCTTTTTTTTTTTCAATTTTGATTTCGTGATTCACAGAGAGAAGAAGAATTGCTCTCTAGTTGGTGGAAAGAGTATGCAGAATGTAGTGAAGGCCCAAATGGTTGGCCTACTACTAGTAAGGAGTTTGATACACAAGAAAATGCTGATTCTCCAGAGGGTGGACGTGCAGCTCAATTGCTTGAAGTGGAAGAGGAGAGAGTTGGCGTGCCTGTAAAGGGAGGACTCTATGAGGTTTGTAAGGCCCTTTGTTTTCATGGAAGTTTTAACTAAGAAATTTCCAACCTTAGTTTGAACATCTCTGTGGCACTGTCTGTTTTTCTGTCTTCTACATTTTAATCATTTATTTTTAAAAAGTAGATCATATTGGAATTTCTTCCCAGATCAGTTTGGAAAAGAACATCATAATTGACAAGAAAATTTTAGCGATCATGTCGCCCTCATGGTGTATAAGGACAGTTAGCTGCTTGTTCATCTCTCCCTATTTGGTTATGGTAGCAGACACATGGGCACAACTGTAAAGAGTTATATGTTCATGATGGGTGATGATATGCTCTGGACTCCAATTTAAATTCAGGGCTTTAAAGGACCAGGCATTTTATTTTGTAGATAATGCTCCTATATTCATAGTGCTTAGTTTGGACAGGGTAGTGATAGGTTCTGTTGTAGGCTGATTGGAAACTAGTGTACATAATAATTATGCACCCTATCCCAGTGAGAATGAGGTCTCATGCCAGGGGTTGTGAAAGTTCAGGAGTTCAAATTAAGTTTGTTTCTTTTGAAGTGGATGATGGAGCTTTCTTGTATTTACTGAACTATTGATATGATGGCGAAGAGGATGAAGTTTATGTCAATTGATGTTTTATGCTTGAAAAGGCCAGGAAGTCTGTGGACTGCTTTCTCTTACATAATTCTATTGCTGCTGAGTTATGATGCCTGATTTTGTCTTCCTTTGCGCAGTAGGGATAGCCAGAGGTAACTGAGTTGATGAGCTGGTAATATTAATGATAGAGGTCAACATGTTTACTTGTAGAATGGTCTGATCTTGTTTGATTGGAGCTTGTGGAATAGGAGAAATGGTCAGGTGCTTGAGGGAGTGGAGCAATCTACTGATAGATGAAGTTTGATCATAGAGAATAATATCTTTTGGCATTTTGGGTGGTTATTTGGATTTTTAGTTGTTGCTGTCTGCCACCCAACACCATTTGCATCATGGCTTGTATTTTTTTTACATGTTGTCATATGGATCTGTTTACATTTTAAAATTTTATGTTTACTGCCACGTTGATTTATGTGTAAGAACTAATGGTGCAAAAGTAATACAGTTCCAGTCAATCAATCCATCTTTGCTGAGACTTGTGCTGTTAACATGCATTTGATTATGAATGAATGATTTTTGTTGCGCATTTTTCTTGTGTTTGGTATGGTTTTTGGAGATTTTTTTCCTGTTAACATTTTCTAAAATTGGCCTGATGTCATTATGCAGGTAGATCTGGTGAAGAGACATTGTTTTCCTGTTTACTGGAATGGAGAAAATAGGCGTGTTTTGAGAGGCCAGTGGTTTGCTAGTAAAGGAGGCATGGGTTGGCTCCCTCTTCGAGAGGATGTAGCTGAGCAGCTGGAGATTGCATACCAGAGCCAGGTACGCTTTCTTACCAACATCTACTCCTTCAATCCATGCTGTTTAACATATTGGATATCAATTCCTTGTCACAAATTGATGGTTATGTTAATTAGAGGTTTGCATAAGAGTTTGAAAAGTGCATTGGTTATAATCATAGTGGGGTAGCATTATTTTCTTTTAAAATGTATAGTTTTGGTGTCCAGTCTTCTTGCGTTTTACTTCTGTTGCTATGATGAAGTTCTTTCTTTCTTCAATTTGGATTTGTCTTTAGGTTTGGCATCGCAGGACATTTCAACCATCTGGCCTTTTTGCAGCCCGTGTTGATCTGCAAGGCTCTACACCTGTATGTATACCATTTTCTGATAAAGGAAGATTTCATTTTTTGTCAGTTCATATTATCTTGTGAAGTATACAGTGCACATCAGTATATGATTGAATGTGAATATAGGGACTTCATGCCCTTTTTACTGGAGAAGACAACACCTGGGAGGCTTGGCTCAACATTGATGCTTCTGGCTTTTCTAGTCTCATTACCTTGAGCTGGAATGGAATCAAGTTAAGGCGTGGCTACTCTGCATCTCTATCTGAAAAACCAACCCAGGTTTATTTCTTACTTTGCTCTGATGCTAGTTTGTATGTTACTGTATGTATCTGTTGTTTGTGTATGCGGTCAATGTCAGGTAAGAGGTGGTCTTCCTAGATGACCTTTGTAACTTTTGTAGGATTGCATCTTTGGCTAAGTCAACCTTCAGGTTGATGTTTAACCATGCACTTCATGTTTACCATATTCGAAAACCATCATAGTTTTATAGTTAACGCTGAAAACAACATCTCTTAGTTGCTTATGGTTCCTGGTTGGATATGGTGGAAGTTGATCCTCATGCTCTCTCTCCCCTCCCGTGTGTGAAGGGGAGAGTTGATATTGTATCTTTTGGTTATTGGGCCACTACTAGTTAATTTATTTGATTGATGCTAATTAAGGCATACATGTCAGAATCAACTCACCAAAACTTATGGAAGGTCTGTTTGGTATTTGATTCATCTTCTGGTTTCTGAAACAGTTCCTGAAAATTGAGGGGAAAAAATTCTGAAAAATTTAGAAACAGGAAGGAAACTGCACTATTCATTTCAACTGGTTAACCATCATTATTCCCAACCTTTTGTGATAACCAGCATGACCACAATGTCCACCTAACCACCAATCACACTGCCCCATTACTTCACTGCAGCCATCATCGATCACCTTCAATAGATCACATTCATTATTCTTGTGCTTCTCGTCTTGTAAACTTGGCTAATGACCCAGCTTACTTTTACCATGACATGATGCTTGATATATTAATAATTTATAATTGGTAAGATAAATGCACTGAAATTTCTTATGGCTGATGGAAGTTAAAAACAAATTGTCGCTTCAATTAACAGCCATTTTCTCTTACTTTAGGATGAACTACGACAAAAGAAGGAGGAGGAAATGGATGATTACTGTTCACAGGTATGCACTATTTTGTTCTGCACATGTATAGGACCATTTAATCTATATATCACAAAAATGTGATGACATGATGTTTTCTTTGTAGATCTCAATTTCTCTCTTGGAGTGTCTATCAATTTTGCATCTTAATATACAAATTACAAACATTAGGATTAGGAGAATGGCTACAAAGGGCTTGTTCCCTGTCCCTTTTTTTGTTATATATTTTTGCTGTTTTATGTTAAAGTGAAAATAAAAATGTGGTGGCAAAATGCTTGGAGACATACCTAGTTAAGTATTCATCTTGTTCAGATTTTCCTTTTCTTTTCATAAGTTGCTATAAAATAATTACTGCTAGTAATTTTGGAGCCTGAATTTGTTTCCTTTTTTATACCTTTCTGCAATAAGTTTTGATAACTTTGTTAATAGCATAGGGTTTTTATCTTGCATTCTTGGTCTAGGTTCCTGTTCAGCATGTGGTTTTTATGGTTCATGGTATTGGCCAAAGGTTGGAGAAGTCTAATTTGGTCGATGATGTTGCCAATTTCCGCCATATCACTACGAGTCTCTCTGAACAACATCTTACTTCTTACCAACGAGGTGTTCAACGAGTTCTTTTTATCCCATGCCAGGTAAATTAAATACTACTTCCATTGCAAATTCAGTCTGTCTGAGAAGGTCCTAACTTTTGGACATAACATATATTTTTGTGTTTGTTGAATATTGATGATATCAAGAATTGTTTTCAAGGAGACATCTGTTAATATTATTACATCCAAGTTAATTTTGGATGATTTCCAAAAAAATTATTCCCCAAGAACTCTAATTTGTGATGCTCAAACAGTTGGCATTCTCCATGCATAAAAACATCTTTGTCAATCACTTTTATCTTGCACATTGACTTTTCAAAGTGGACAACTAAAATGACCTGCTCAAAAAAGAAAAATTAAATTGTCCCTATGGGATGGCATACTTTTGCGTTGAGCCCTTGATTAATTGTTTATCTATTTGTAATGGTTGACTCCCTTGGGAGCTTGTGATGAATGAAGACTTCTGTTCATTTTCAAAGTGGACAACTAAAATGACCTTCTCAGAAAAGAAAAATTAAACTGTCCTTATGGGATGGCATACTTTTGCGTTGAGCCCTTGATTAATTGTTTCTATTTGTAATGGTTGACTCCCTTGGGAGCTTGTGATGAATGGAGGCTTCTGTTCATTTTGTTTGCTTTATAAATTCATCAATGCTTTATGTGATTTCGAGGAGTGTTTATGGCTTTATGGATGGATGTTGCAGCTTACTTTCTGTACAGATAAAATATTGATTTACCAAAAAATTGGCAAGTTATGTTAGAAGTGGACGTTTATGTTTTAGACATCTGTTTTAACATTAGAATCTTTGCAAACTTCTTTACCGCTTCTGATTGCATGTCTTCCTGTTTGCTTCTCATTTTGCACCCTCCTCTTTTCTTTTGCAGTGGAGAAAGGGTTTGAAGTTGAGCGGTGAAGCTGCGGTTGAAAAGATTACTTTAGATGGTGTACGTGGTTTGCGTGTTATGCTGAGCGCAACAGTTCATGATGTACTGTACTACATGAGCCCCATCTATCGACAAGACATTATTAATTCGGTACTGCATACTTGATCCTTCTATTATATTTTCCTTTTAATTATTATCTTGCAAAGAAGGCTCATTTAAAGAATCATCCTTGGCTTCTGTCATGAGATGGAGATTCCATCTTCACAAATATTTACTGGAGTGGATACTCAAAATCTATATATTACTTTTCCAAACTGGAAGTTTTCTCCTTTTTCCAACCAAAACAATAACAGATAAAAATAAAAAAGGAATTATTGAAAACACACAAAAGCTCATCATATTCACACAACCTTTTCTGGATTGCTAGTAAAATAATTTTATGCATGTGACGAGTGGATGCTTATGAGAAAGAGCTACCTTAAGAGAACCCTGACTTAAACATGTACTTCAATAGCTTTTTCATCTGTCATGGGTCTCTAATGCTATGATCTCAATTTTCATGGTCTTGGACTTGCAAAAGAAGTTCAGATTTAACAATTTGGTAAATTGATTTTTTCCCTGAAACAAATTAAGCCTCAACATTTTCAAGGTGACCATGAGAAATGCTAGTTGACATCATCATGCATTATCTAGTCTATATAAAGTTGGAAGAACTAAGTTTATCTCTCCATTCGAGGATAGAATAATTCAGGCATAAAATTACACATTAGGAACAATCACCCTAAATAGTTAATTTCCAAATTAGAATAAAGGGTACCTAAATAATTATGATAATCATTTTTTCTTGTATGCCAGTGGTTCTACACAAGGAAACATGAGGTATACATTTCTAATAAAATATATGAAAAAAAAGGAGTGAAGGGAATATGTTAGGAGAATAAAAGCTTTGGAGGAGAAATGGTGCGTGCTGTGAGGCTCATGTTCAAGAATTCCTGACAATTAACAAGCAGGAAACTGGTATCAAAATTAGATAAAGTGCGGGTATGCATACTTGGTAGATTAATGAAGCGAAACAAGTTTGCTATTAGGCCTATAGTCTTTGTATTCACACTTGAGTTGGAAGCTGTAGTTAGAGCTGATGGTATTCCTTTTCTTCTGATAGTAAAAAAAGGTTTCCTATCACTTTGAATATCCTCTGACGAGACACTTTTATGGATGCCTATGACAATACAACCTGCATTTACAATTTTTATCCCATATAAAAAGGAAAGGAAATTGCTCATCTTGAATAATTCTTGATGTCATTCACACCAGATGCGCCAAATAATAGGAACTGGTACACGCTGGCACCACACACCACCTACATAGTTACCAAAACCTACAAACTGTATTGGAGGAAATCTTCCAAGCTGTTTGTTTGGTGGCATTGTGACAGAATTAATGGAATGTTTGTGGTATGGTGTCTGCAGTATTGGCAAGACATGGAAGTGAGATTTTACTTGTGTGCTTATTCCAAGGGTATAGAACATGTAACTTCTAGTAATGCCACCTGTTGCATCCAAAAGTTGCCATTTTACTAAGGATTCAAAAAGTGAAATGGAATGATTAATGAGCTGGTGTGAGCTTGTGTATAAACCTGTTGTACCTCCAGTAACATCTAAATTATTACCAGAGAAGAGGGAGGGTGGCGAGACATGAGTTGAGTTAGAATGTTTGGATAGGTGATTTCCGATGATTCATAAGATAATTTCCTAACAGAGAAGCATGGCGAATAGAAGAAAATGGTAACACAGCATACATTATTGAAGTTTTGCAGCTACCCTAAATATTGTTTGTTGATATGTCAAGCCATGTCTTAGCTTGTTAGCAGTAGATAGTCTTGATACTTGATTGGTGCTAGCAGCACTTCATGATAATAGCTCAAGTTCTTTCAGCAAGTGTATGTTGTGTTCTGTTATTTTATATTCCCTGTTGTATTTTATTCTTTTCATCTCTTCAACCAATTTGTTTGCCAAAAAATATAATTTTATTTGACGGGGACTAAAGTTGAAATGTTAAAGCAATTTGATTTCCATTGCAAACTTTTTTTGGAGTTCAAGTTAATCGGTATCACTTTGCTCCAGGTATCAAAACAATTAAACCGCTTGTATTTAAAGTTTCTTAAGAGGAATCCTGGTTATGATGGAAAGGTATAAGGTCATTGTGCGATTGCTCCGTTTCTTCATCAAGCTATACTATTGATTTCTACTGAACAGTCTCAATATTATGTGAAAATTCATCAAGGTTTCACTTTATGGTCATTCATTGGGAAGTGTCCTCTCTTATGACATCCTCTGCCATCAAGAGAATCTTTCATCTCCATTCCCAATGGATTGGATGTATAAAGACCACCCTAGGAGTGAAGAATCTTCCCTTGATACGAAGCGTGACACGTCAACCAACCTGGAGGATAGCAACTCCAATGTAGTCAAAGAAGCCAAGAAAATTGTGGATCCTGTTGAGGAAGTAATGATAAGTGCACGATCAACTTTAGTAAATGAGGATGGACTTGCTGATGATTTCTCCACAATCTTGAGTCCTATTGCATCAGAGTTGGTTGGAGCTGCATCAGATTCAGATTTTAAGCAAATGCGTGGAAAAGAAAGTTGCCATGAATTTGTTTGTGACTCCACTGATGTGCTTTCTCAGGAAAGAGATCACTTATGTGAAGCTAAAGAGATGAAGTTAGATGACCCAATGAGTGGTGTGGAGAATAGGGCAGTGGAAGGCAGTGAAGATGCTGGAAATAAGGAAAAAGAAATTAATATGCTGAAGAAAGAGGTCTGCATTTTAGGTTATTTATATTCTATAGAATTTATTCAGATTGGTTTTCAATATGTGACTCATTTATGTTCTTGGTTGCAGATTGATTCCCTAAAAGATAAAATAGCAGAGTTGGAATTCAAGTGTGGTGGTGGAGATGCAAGTGGTGGGTTGCATCAAATCACATAATTTACTTGCTTCTTAGGTGAAGGAACTCTCATGTTTTGGCATCTCTGGGTTTTATGTGTGAAACAGAAAATGGAAAGGCAACTGAAAACATGATAAAGCAACCCGCATCCAAGAAGTTGGCAGTTGGAATAGATGAAGCATCAAAGAGTTATATCCCTTATATCAAGTATACAAAACTTGAATTCAAGGTACATAAGTTCTTGTTACTTTAGTTTGTAATTTTCTTCTATCTTTATGTTGCAGTGGTATGCTAGCTTTCACCAACTGTGCATGATTGAATTTCAAATTAAGACGGCAGGAGAGGAAACTTTTTTGAAACTTTATTCATTACAAAGTTCACACTTTAGCTGAGATTACACAAAGTATCTGATAGATCTTGCCACTAATTTTATTTGAATGCTTATATATCAGGTTGACACATTCTATGCTGTTGGATCACCTCTTGGAGTCTTTCTTTCTCTTCATAACACTCGGATTGGACTTGGTAATACTTGAAATGGCATGAATCATTTGAATTTTCTTTTAATAAATGAAACAGGATGTTTCATTTCAAACTCTAGTTTTAATAGTTGTTTTCATCAATATTCCAGGGAAAGGGAAAGAATATTGGGCAGAGGAAAATATCAGTGAAGAAATGCCATCATGTCGTCAAATGCTCAACATTTTTCACCCATTTGATCCTGTAGCATATAGGTTTGCCTTTGCTGATTGAATTTCATCTGTTAAAACATTTATAATTTGCTTTTCTACTTGTGAATAGTGGTCATCTTATTGCCATGAAAAAGGTAGAGAAAGGTCTTGGGGTGAACTTTTGATCTGTTTATATTTCTTCCAAACTGGGAGAAGTTTCAAACCCTCCACCCTATGCTCTTCACTTATCACTCACAAAATCCAACTTCCCTGTGTGTTACATTCCTTTACCTTTTTGTGTGTTTGAGCCCGGTCTCATGGCTCTCTTTTTTTTCCTGTTTGTTTTCCTTTTAAGTTGTGGGGGTCTTTCCTTGATAAGGTCCATTTTGTAAAAGCTATTTCAATTTTTTATACAGAATAGAACCTCTTGTTTGTAAAGAATTTATCAGCAAGCGCCCGGTTATTATTCCTTACCACAAAGGTGGGAGAAGGTTGCATATTGGGTTTCAGGTGAGGCTCTTCAAGACCAATAGGTTGTGCATATAAGAGACTTCCACCATCCTAGTTTTTTATCTCTTCCTATGTTCTTCCTAATTTGTTCACACTCTGTTATGCAGGAGTTCACTGAAGATTTAGCTGTTCGTTCTCATGCAATAATGAATCATATAAACTTTGTGAAGGTAATAAGCTACTTAAGATTTCCCAAGGTTATCTATTTCCTTTGTTTGCATGAGTAAGCTAATCTTGCGCAAAGAGGTACATGCTTCTTTCAATCATGTTATTTACTTAAGTGGGAAAAAGGTTAAAGATGGATTGTTAATGCTAGCTGGCGTTGATGATTCTTAAATTTGCAAATCTCGTGGTTTGCAAGTCTTCTCTCCCATATTGAAGGAGTTTTGATTTAGAAGAGGTAAGTTGGAAGGTATAAATATCCTGAACTGATTTATTTCAAGCCTTTCCAGACATTCCATCTTTCCCAAAGGCTCTGCAGTGAACCTACTACATGCCCTTTGTTGTATCTTAAAATGATAGATTGACAGACACAATGAGACCTGCACAAGTGACAGCACTAATGCATCAGAACAGATGTGCACATCTATAGTTAGAGGGAAGATCAGGGGATGCATAAATAGACATGTGCATGCTCAATATTTAACTAGCTATCCAGGATTACTTGAGCATTTAATTGGTTCTTGATCTGTTGATCTATATTGGCTTTGCTGTTCAGCTTGGGTTTGTGCTGGCTGAGCTGGTCCATGTTTTACAAGAAACATAGTTACCAATGCCTTGTATATTCGTTTCACACCTGATTTCTCTTCATGTTTGAGGAAATATTATAGACATTGTTCTGAAAGTTTTGGTATTTAAACAGGTCAAGGTGCTTACAGTTTGCCAATCAAAACTTGCCAATAGCGAAGAAGGTAGAGAAATTCTCTTTGTTTTCATTGTGTTGCTTTTCTTTCAGTTTCTTCATACCACCAGCTTCCATTCTTCTCCCCACAGCAGCCCTGCTCCCCCTCTCTAGAAAACAGGAAAGAAGGATCGCCTTTCCTCCTACTAAAACTGTTAGTAATCTCATAGGCATTTTTTTCATCATTAATCTTTTGTTATTTGTGTTTTAGAAGCAGAAAATGTCAATGAAAAAGAAGAGAGAACATATGGCTCAATAATGATGGAGAGGTTAACTGGAAGTGATGGAAGAATAGACCACATGCTTCAAGTGCGTAGCAGTATATTTTCATGGTTTTGTTTAGAGCTGTACTATTATTTCACTCTGTTGAAATTGCTTCATGTTTGTGCTTATGGGACATATCATCGACCACAACTTTGTAGTGCAGTTATGTGATTGCATGCATGTGGATGCAATTGAGTATTTGGGCCAGCATCATTGATGTAGATGCTTTCTGAAAAATACAGGGACATGATTTTTTCTTCCTTAACTACTCTGATGAATAAAAAGAAAACAGAGCAAAACTCTGCATGGGAATGTGGTTATCTACTTTTAACATCCACTAGTGTATAGATTCCCTTAATATTCATCGTTTGGCTTCCAGTTTTGCATAAATGTTTATTTCATTGGTATTTGTGAGAGCCGAGTGTTTTTTCCCGATAATTTTCTATATCAATGACATTTGTTTGCTAATTTGAAATTCACCAATATATTAGGTCAAGAAATGCTTTCTTTTTAGTTTTTTTATTTTCCTTAACAACAAAATTATTTACATCTCATTCAGAGAAGCATTCACTACTGTCTATTTGCTATTGTGATAACTTGACTGTTTTTATACTACAGGTGGTATCTGCATAGGTTAATCCCCAGAAAATCTGAATTACTATAAGCAATATTAATGATGTTTGCATTTTGGGAGGGATTTAATGTTTTTGTTTATGGTTCCATGCGTCTTTCATACCACCACTAATAGAATTTGGTAGAACTGCTGTATTGCATTGGTACTAGTGATATAAAGTGAGGTGCTGTCATCTTGGCACATTCAACAACAGAAATTGATCTTGGGCAGCATCTTTCCAGATCATATATATAATTCCATCGATGCTTAGGGATCTGGAGAGCTAGGTTTGTGCTTGTGTCAGTTTGTGACATGGCCAGTTCTAAAATTGAATGAAACATATGCCCAAAGATTTTTCCGTTACCTGGTAATTTTCTTGGGGCAGGGATACAATTTAATCCAAACAAAGAAAAGTTGTGTCCTGGTTGCTTTACATTTTACAAGATTTTCAGTTTTCCTATATATCATAACTGTCAGCTTATATCTGATTCCACTCTCTAACCTGTGTTTGTGTTAACCATGCAGGATAAAACATTTGAACATCCATATCTGCAAGCCATCGGGGCACACACGTAAGTTATTTTTAACTTTGAGATCAAGAAATTTATTAAATCAAGATATGGGATCCCTTTGGTTTCCATGTAACAGAGTATGACATTTTTTCTTACAAAATTTGTCACGCTTGTTGAACTTAACGGGGATATATTTGAATATTAAGCCTCTGTTAGAAGCTTGGACTGTTTACCTGGTTATGTTCACAAGAAGACCCTGAGTTATTGATTAAAATGTGTAATATGCTGTGCATGTATCATTGAAATGTGTCGCTGCCATATCCGCTTAGAGAATAAATGCCTTTGGATGGGATGCATCACTTGCATGTGGGTTGTTTTATCTCTCGGAGGAGGTTTCTTGAAGGAAGTAGCATGGCTTTTGTTTGCGGTTTCCATGTCAATTCTCTTCTGTCTCCTTTTTTTTCTAGTTTGCAAGTAATGCTAGTCTGCCCTCCATTTTGTTTCAGGAAGAAAATGCAAGTTCTTTTTTTAATTGATGAATCATGATGAACAGGAACTATTGGAGGGATCAAGACACAGCTCTCTTCATTTTAAAACACTTGTATAGGATGATACCTGAAGAACCCAACTTAGCTGCGGAATCTAGTGGAGGCACCTCAAAAGATGAGATGGGTTCCACGGGCTGGTATGATCAAAGTGAAACTAACGAGGAACTCCCTTTGACATTTTCTGACGGAACGATGGCTAGAAACTTCTCAAGAAAAGCCAACAAATATATGAAAAGGCCCAAGTACTGACTGAATCTCTTGCTGGATGCCAGATTTAGATGCAGCTGCAGCTGCATTTAACAGGGCTTGGAATTCTTGTTTATCTCAAGTGATCATGCACTAAATGCATCATCAGACTGGTTATGGGTCACCAATTCCGGTGCAGCTTCAAAGAAGTTGATGCGGAATTTGCGGGGGGTTGAATGTAGATGCTGGTTATGGGGTACTTACTCGACCATAGTTTCACACAGAAAATGTCTTGTTTTATGTTCATTCTGTGCATAAAAAAGAAACTCAGGTCTGAAAATGTATGTTGCAAAAACTGTAAAAATGTACAGTACGATTGGCTGGAGCTAAAACTCTGTACCACTTGTCATAACTACTGTAACATGTTTATACGAATGAAAGGTTCACTTTCAAATTTCTTCCTGACAGAAAGAGCAGTGTCAATCAAGGCGGCTTTGTATCATGTCTGAGTTCGATTTGTATCATTTGCACGCTGCTGTCTGCCCATCTAACAATTCCTGTGTGGGTTTTGAATACTTGAATCAATTTTAGTCTCTTCAAAGTAAAAACTATCCTTGCTGCATTTGCAGCCTGGCTTCACCTTCAGGCGCAAAATCATCGAGCAATGAAAGATATTCTTTGATGCCAGAACTGAATTTTCGAGGGTAAGGTTTATTTCTGCACAAGGGAAGGTAGAAATTCCTTCGTATGATTAATTTTACTGGCAACTAGAGCTTTCTTGCTGGAGCATTGATTAAAGGACTGGACCTTTAAAGACTATAATTGCAGGTGTCCACCTTCTTCTATACGTCAAGATTGTTATCGAGTCCACTCAGCACAATTCAGTCCTTGATCAATTGTTCTGATTTTTAAATCCATTAATGAATTTTTCTTTTAAAGAATCTATCACAAAACATTTTTTTTGATCAAATCTTTGTTACTGATTGATGAAACATTACGTCTGGTAAGTTCTTTTCGAACCCCTCGAGTACTCTGCCATCCAAAACTAGAGACATTAGACAGCCAGAGTTAACCAGTAATCTGATCAAGTGCTGGCACCATAACATAAAAAATTCTACTGTTTCTGTTTGTCTTCAAGGGCCTCGACGAATCTGTAACATGGCGTGACTGAAACCTTAAATCCTCCGACTGATTGGCAATGAAGAATAAAAAAAGAAGTACAAAAGGCTGTAACATCTGCATGAAACTGAATATTACTTATGCCACTTGGTTGAAATCTGCTCGTCTAACTAGAGTTTCCGCAGAAAGGTCCTTTTGTTTTACACTTACGAGAAGCTGTTTTTTTTATGCAAGAGATGGGATATTTATGCTTCTTGGAACTAGCCGAAGCAGGTCGTGTCTGAAGAAAAAGAAAAACAGTGTAAACAGACAGGAAAATAGATTCCCTTGTTCTCTAAATAATAGCGTGAGGTATTTGTTGTTAGATAATAATATAAATTATATTTTGTGACTTCACTTGACAGTTGAAGCTTTTAGGTGACATGATTTTTTAATATAATATCAGAGTCTTGTTGATCCTGTGGTCATGAGTTCAAATCTCACCACCTCATTCTATTTGATAAAAAACAAGCACAAGATAGTTTGGGATTATGTGCAAGTTTCAAGCCAAAAAGATTTTCATTTGAGGGTGTGTTAAAGAATAATATAAATCATATTCTGAGACCCTACCTAACAATTTAAGCTTTTAAATGACATGGTTTCTTAACACTTGTAGCATAGAATGAAAAAAACTTGAATCTTTGGACTTAATAGCTTGCAATTTTTTGAAGCTCTCATGTAACATTCAAGCCAAGTCAAAGGAAAAGAAAGGAAACGTGTTCTTTGACAAATGACTTCTGTATTTCCTACTTCCTTTGTCCAGGGAATGTCCAGCCAAAGACCCTTTTGAGTGGTCTAGAACTCTGAAGGACAGAAGACTAGTTACCAAATATCTGGATGGATATTGTCAGACTATATTATAAATCATATTTTGGCCTCATCTAATTATCTGATAGAGCTTAAGCTTTTAGATGAGATGGTTTCTTGACATGATATTAAAATCTCGAGTTCAAATCTCACCAATTCCATTTGAATGATGTTTTTGGTTAGTTGAATTAGTCACATGCACTTTTTAAAGGCAAAAGAGCAAGCGTCAACAAATTTTATTTTAAATACCTTTAAAAGACAAAACCACTTATCACCTTATCTGATAACAATAGGAAAAACTAATAGGATAATGACAAAAATAACCTTAGATCCAAGACATAAAAAATTAAACCCAAATAACAAAGAGGTATTCACTATGTACTTAAAAAATAAGACTAAAACACCCCACTTTAGAAGTCAGAATATTTTTTTTATATAAGAGAATAAAATATTTTTTTATATAAAAGAAAGAAGTTATTTTACTATGCATCTTACAATTAAAAATACATATTTACCTAAATGACATCCAACAATGTATTATTCTTAATAGTATTTATATCATTTTACAGTACATATTTCTTGGGCTCAATCAATTTATAAATACCAAAATGCTTCAATTGCAAAGACAACCTTACCCTCAACTATTATCTTAAAGCGTTTTTTCTTAAGAAAAAAATGGTAAATTCATTATATCTATCCACAGTAAAATGTGTCAAAGCAGATTATTGAATTCGCCACCCCTTTCATGTCTTTATTATTATTAAAAATTGAAAATAATAATTCTCACAAAAGGGAGACCTCTTTTTTGGTACAATCACAAATTTCATGTTGGAAGGTTTGAATCTAGGTGGCAAAGAAAAATGAGTCCTTCAACTAGAACTTTGAAGCGAGAAAAAAAATTTTATCTACAGAACAAATAACCTTAATGGACAAAAAATTGTGCAATTTTTTCATTAGATTGGCTTTAATTATGTACTTGGATTAACAAGATGGTGATGCACCATTCATCTTGCAGTTTCAATTACAGTGTTATACTACCGGCAAGGGCTTTTCTACTTTCTAATCAATATCCTTTACAGCATCCTGCATGGTAACCAAAGTAGAAAATCAGACACAAGTAAGAAACATCACATGGTTACCAAATACAGTATGCATGAAAAGAATGGAAAAGAAAATCCAATTTAATGAAACTTTCAAGAAATTGTATTAATAACTCATTAAGATTTTATGCCCTAGGACTTGTGGAATATTACATAGATCCAAGTATCACACCATGAAAAATGGAGGAGCTAACAAGCATTTTTTTTTTTGCAGTGAATGATTCATCAAACATGTTATGCAACCAGCAACATAATGCAATGGAGAAGGGACAATTAAGGAGTGGACTGAATGGCAATTTCTTGGATTCAGTTATGCAATCCATTCAAACCTGAATTGCAGCAAGAATTTATCCCAGTTGATCTGTACTCGAAACCATATTTAATTGTATGGATACAGGTCATCATAATTTGTAATTTACTTTAAAGAGATTTTAGATGTAGAATTATTGATTTATTATTGCAATTGTCACTTGCACTTTATGTACATTTTATTGCTCTAACACCATTTTGTTTTCATTATAATAATTATGTTTGGCTGAGCAGGATTAAGTATGGTGGTATGAATTTCAAAATTTTTGAGAAAATATTGAAGCAATTTGGCTTCAGAATGCGTTCTTCTCTACTCAAAATCATGCAAGAATGCATTACACCTGATTCAACCACCATCGAATGTGGGACCAATTGTTTTTGGATCAACTCACTGCATGAGTTCCATGCTATATACCATGTTCAGTCAGTTAATCATTTGATATGGATCATCAAGCCAGCATCAAGGCAAATGTATTTGGTATGCTAGATTTAACTTGCCACCAGAATACACAATACCACGACATTTGTTACCATTACCTCTACTAGCAAAGTATTTCTTAAGAGTAGAAATATATTTCATCAAAGTTCTAATTATAAGAGTAGAAATATATTTCATCATAGTTCTAATTAATGATATCTTACCTTAGCCAGCCGCGTTACATAAGTTGCAGCTATAGCTGTAACCAATAATCCCAGTCCAAGGGTCCAAAGCCCACCGGCACCGTTACCTTCCCTTAATCCGAGCTCAGATTCCTCTTGCTGAAACATTACACAAATAGCATTTAGAAAAAAAGGCAAGAAAGAAGAGTGCGGTGTTTACAAGGAAGCTGACTATATGTACTCTTGGGCCGAAGCTGGCGACCAGAAATGGAATTTTTTTACCATATTTAAGGTGGTATTGAATTTAAGCATTAGAGTGACTGATTAATATTTGATAGTGGATTTTGCAAAATATCCACTCTTCTTTCCAGCTAGGACCCTAATAATGTCTTAAACCATCATTACCAATTAAACAAGCTGTGCCTTGTCTTGGTGTATATATTGTATATACACATTATTATATATGAGCAAACGCAGTTAACATCTGACAGGAATTTATTCCTTCCTCACCTATAACATCCATCAGCAGTAGAGGCTGAATTGCATCCAATCAGAAGATGCAAATCAGGTCTTTTTGGAACTAATATGGATGTATCTGTCATTGTTATTGTATCATTGTAGTTATCCTGGTAAAGAGAAGACATGCTGCCCTTGGAACTAAATGGCTAATTTTGTGCTTAGAGACTCTTAGTTTCTTGATCGGCAAAAATGATGACTTGTCAAAACTCTCTCGTAATCATGTCTCCTCGTTTCTAGTTGAGACTTGAGACTCCAATCTCTCATTCCTTGCCAATTCTCTAGTTGATCATGTTTTCCTCAGTTCTAGCTTGTCTTTGTAGCTTGTTTCCATTAGTCCTTTAGGGGCAAGAAGGCTACATCTGGTTCCACTTGCTTTCCTGGAATTCATGTTGTTTTTGAAAGATTTTGTAGTTGACATTAACACAAGTATAGCATGGTTAAGGCTAGGGTTCTCAAGCCCTGTAGTTACTAAGCTAAGCTATAGAGAAATTTAGAAAAAACTTTATAATGTTTTATTAAAATTCAGAATAATAATGTTCTTACAATAAACTAGATACCCCTATTTATATTAGTCTTTAAGTCTTAAAATCCTTCATGAGAAGTGATTTCTAAGTAAAACTAAAATCCTTTATAAAAAAAAATCATAATTAAAACTTATCTAATTAATAGAATTCATCTGGCATTAGGATTTTTAAATAGTAAAACACTATTTAACTTGAAGTCCTACTCTAAATAAATAATAAAAAAGAATTCAAATACAACAAGAAAAATAAAGACAATTTCACACAATAACTTCCAAGTCTTTCTTTAATGTCTTCTTAATTTCTAATCATCATCAAATTTTAACTCAATATGAAATAGGACCATCAAATTTTTTGTCAAAATTTTAACTCGTTCCAACGGTCAGATTAAATGTTATACTTGATTTACCAAACTGCATCTTGAACTCTTATTAAATTCCTCAAACCTAAAAATCTTACAAATTAATGAAATAATACAATAAACATTATTATGCCAAGAATATGGAAGAAATTTTTCCAAGTCAGTCCTCTCTGCTTTCAAAAAACTCGTTTATAAGTTATGACTTCCAATACTTCAACCTATAAATATAATGAAAACTTCAAGATAATTATTGAAAATATGTTTAGGAAAATTGTTTGAATCCATGTCCTCTATGTCTTTGTAAATTTTTCATCCATTAATGAAAAATCTTCGTTTACCTCTGACTTATCCAACTAAAGGTCATAAGACATTGTTTGCTAGCAACCTCTTTGATCACATTATCTTCCATATAATTAGATAACTTTGAGATTAATTTCACCAAACTCCATCATGTTTTTACTCCTTTGAAAAGGTTGAACAAAAGACAAATAAAAATAATTTATTTGCTTATCTATCCAATATAAAATCTCTTCATAATCATCTTGTATAAACTTCAAAATTAATGATTGTCACAAATCTTGCCATGATAAAATTAAAGGCATATCAATACAAGTTCTAAAGTCTACAAACTCAAACCACCATTCTCTAACACCACAAGAAAGATTGTGTACAACAAGTCCTACTTTTTAATGATATGGAACCTTGTTGAAATATAAGTAGGCTTTCAAATTTGCCAACCACTTATAAATTTTTTCTTTAAAAATTTTCCATCATAAAACGGAATCTCATCAAATTTAGGAATAGGTTTGGGGTTTGGCTTGCCTCGAGATAAGTCTCTAAGCAAGTTCCTCTTTTCACAATCCTTGTTTGTGTTGCTCGTTAGCCCAACTAGATCTGTTATGGTTTACTCCAAACATTCTAGTTTTTTCTATTGCGCTCACCCAACACATTGGAGGACCTCCAATCCTGCATAGTGGAGTGGGTTGCTATTGTCTTTGTCCATCAAAGAAGTCAACCTACTCTGATACCAATCAATGTGGCGCAAAACATGCTAAAAGCTAGGATTCTCAAATCCTCAAGTTACAAACCTAAATTGTAGAGAAATTTAGAGAAGACACTCTAATGTTTCATTAAAAATCTGAATAATAATGTTCTCCTCAAAATAAACTAGACACTCATATTCATATTAGTTTAAAAATCCTTTATGAGAAAGAGTTTATAATTAAAACTAAATTACTTTATAGGAAATTATTTCTAATTGAAACTTATCTAATTAATAAAATTCATCTAGTATTGGGATTTCTAAATAGTAAAACACAAATTAAAATCTTATTCTAAATAGGAAAAACAAATCCAAATACTGCAAGGAAAATACAGATAATCTCACACATTAACTTTCAAGCTTTATTTGAATGACTTTTCGATTTTTGATCATCATGAAATTCTAACTCAATTGAAAATAAAGCTTTTCATATCTTCTATCAAACTTTTAGCTCGATCCAATAGTTTGTTTAAAAGTATAATTGATTTACCAAACTGCTTCTTACTCTTGTTAAACTCCTCAAAACCTAAATCATTTAATCATTAATGAAATGATTGAATATATATTATTATGCCAAGAATATGAAAGAAATTTCCTCAAGTCAAGCATCATCTCCCTTATAGATTTTGGGCTCTTGGATTTAGGTTAGCTAATTTAGAGAGACGAGCTTGGCCTGGTCAAGATTACATGACCTCAAAGATGCTCAGAACATATGATTTCTCCATCCTTAAGCCAGTGCTATTGTACCAGAGCATTCAGTTGTTAATACTATGGTCAATGGTGACCATAGCCACTAAGAGCACATGCTCATATTCTCTACTGTATAATCATTAGCCTATACCAGTTCTAACATTTTATTTACAGTTTCAGTGGCAGAAAATAAGTATCAATTTGAAACACAAAAACTAAAGCTCAGAAATCTTGCCCAATTATGTATAGAATTCACTGTATAGCCACAAAGTACGAAGAAACTCACAATGATTGCACGGCCAAATGCACCAGCACTCACATAAGCCCATGTTCCTGGAAGCATCCCCAACCAACTGCATGCCAATTGAATCTCAATTAGGAAGTGTTGACAGCCATCACATTAACATTAAGCAGCTAGGTTTATCAGCACGTTTACTTCATCTAATGGACATCTTAAACTCCAATATAATATCAGGGTGGAATTAAGGGGCAGTACTTTTCACATCTAAAATCCTGTTTGACTCTCTCAAGTGTTTTGTTTTACAACTTGGTATCAAAGCTCAAAATCCTTAAAAAATAAATCACAACCCTAGCCATCATCAGTGACATCATGCTGATGACATTGAAGATCACTGTTACTTAGTATGATACATTCTAGCAAAGTTTTTCCCATTATTACATGTGTTTTTATATATGTTATAAGACACAAAAGAGCCAAGAATAAGTTTCAAAACTTTCTCGCAAAAATAAATAATCTTTGAAATTTCATGCAACAGAAATATGGAAGTTAATCATCACATTTAAATAATAGCCTCCGAGTTTTTCAGGCACCTTTGACAATTTTGTTGAAGATAACTACAACTGCAAAAATAGTGTTACTCTACTAGATGTTTCAATTAGAAAAAAAAATATACTACATGACCATAAACCTTGAAATCTATATTATATAAGCAAAAAATGTATGCTTTGTCAATAAGAACACTGTTCAAAACTGGAATCAAGCTACCATCAGGGCAAAGAAGAACCATCCAGACATGGCATGGTGCCATTCCAGCCTTCCTAGTACTCAATCGAAAACACAAATTGCACCACCACAAATTTTAAGTAAAACACATGAACCATGGAGGAGCTCACTGTTCACAACTGGATCATCTTAAAAGAAAGGAGGTAGCAAAATACAAAGAAATGACAATCAACCTAAAGGCTAGTTGAAACAATTAAATGGCAACCAGAAAACACCTCTCATAATGCAGAAAATCAACTTTAAAAGCAAGTATTCTAGAAGATGGACAACATGCAAACCTTCCCAAGACATAGGGGATGAACTTAACAGATGTCAATCCATACAAATAATTCCCGAGAGAAAATGGAAGCAAAGGGCTCAAGCGTAGAAGGGTAACAACTTTGAAGCCATTTTCCCCAATTGCTTTGTCAATTGCGAGAAACTTTTTATTTCCTTCAACCAGTTTAAGAATGCGCTCTCGAGCAAAATATCTAGCTATCAGAAATGCAATGCTTGCAGCAACCTGAAAACATGAATGATTATCAGATATAGCTTTCAGACACAGGGTCATTATTACTCATAAATAACCAGAAAACATGATTGATTATCAGCTATAGCTTTCAGACATAAGGTCATTTTTACTCATAAATTTGTAATAAAAATAAACAGGCTTACCGTTCCACTTATAGAGACAATAATGGTGCCAATTAGAGAGCCAAAAAGAAGACCTGCTGACATGGTTAATGGAATCGCTGGAATTGCAAGGATCTGGCAGAGGATGGGTACTTCATATCAGTTTCAGCAAATAATAACTAATAACTATTGTTGGATAAAACATCATGAGGATGTAGGATTCAGAAAACATAGAACCATAAAATGAATATCATCATGTGCTCACAAAGATATGTAGTGCTACTTATATCTTCTTCTTTTGATACATGTGGGTGTGTGCACATTTGCACAATTATTCAGTTATAATCCCACCAAAGTAGACTTTTCCTTAATAGAAGGGCCAAAGAAGCAGGATCTCTTTCACATGCCATGAGAAAAATATCGTGTATAAATCTTTGAAGTAAAATACAATTAGTACTATGGTCAAGGAAGAGTATAGAATGCATACTTCCAATCCTGCATAAACTGCTACAAATAATGCATATCCAGCTGGTCCATAACCTGTAAACAAAAGAACCGTGTGAGACTCCAACGAGAGCATTAATTAAAATAGATATTAACCAAAAGCCTGCATTCTTTATCTGTCACAAAATATAAACAGCAAGCGGCGAGCAAAACTAAACCCTTTCATTTGGATTAGATTGGAAACTACTCAAAGCAAAGGCCATGTGAGAAAATACCTAAAAAACATTTCTATTTTGCAAGTTCTTTTCCCACATTAGCACAATAGCAAGAAGAATATTTCCCAAACTAGCACAGCTGAGAAAATATTTTCCAATCTAGCATAGCCAAGACAATTGTGCATATACTACATGTGCAATCTATGGATACACACATGTAGCACATACTCTATATACATACATGTAGCATATGCACGGCCAACAAAAATTAAACATAATCCTAAAAGGGCAATAAGGTGTCTAATTTTGGAAGCACATTATCCCTTCTTTCCACCATTTTCGGGTCCCATTTCAAAAGTCATCTTCTGTATCAAGTCATCATTTTAATCAAGCTCCTCATCTTAGAGAAACACACCACACGCCTTTCATGGCATTAATAGTGGAAATATTTAATGATTGAAGAGTTGTTTTCCTTAGGTTGACAAACACGACAAGATGGATATGAATGTCATTCCATTGAAAGATCTAACACTAGATGAGCTAAAGGTTGTGATTCTTGATGTACTAAAAAGTATGGATCCAAATTATGTTCAAAATGAGAAATCAAGTGGGCAAATTGTTGTTGAAGTGGTATACAAACCTTTTAAGGATGACAAGATAGAAAAAGATATAGATGATCCAAAACTTTTTAATAACATAAATATTTTCACTATCAATAGCATGTGAGGCGAGTGGTGGATTTTTTCTTGGATGGGTAACTTAACCTAAACCTAGGCGTTGGCCATTAAAATGATAACTTGGTACAAAAGGTGGCTTTTGAAATGGGATTCTGTTGGTGGCGCATGTACGACATGCCACGAAGAAAGGACAATATGCTTCTATAATTAGACAATTTACTGCCTTTAGAGGCCTGCGTTTAAGTTTTGTTGGCCGTCCATGTACTATATGCAGAACTGCATGGGTGCACATAATGTACAAGCATGTATCAATAGGCCTCAGATGTAGTGCATGCACAATTATGCTAGATTGAGAAATATTTTCCCACATGTGCTAGATTGAGAAATATTTTCCCACATGTGCTAGTTTGAGAAATATTTTTTGCTATTGTGATAATGTGGGAAAAAACTCTCTATTTTGCTCCATCCAAATGATCTGCATTAAATACAGTGGCATGGTTTTCCATGAGAAACTTCACTTTCCAAGAAAAAATTAACTTGAGATTTCATCAAGTTAGTAGATTTAACTCCAACCTTATCATCCCAATTGTTTTAGCCTAACCTCACAAGCTTTAAATCACCTCAAGCCAAATAAAACATGGTTCTGAAGTAACTATCCAATCCATTTCCCTACCAATATGACATTGCTAGCCACCGATTTACCATGACCAGACCCCTTTGTCTTAAGTTTACAATTAATTTCTCAATTTACCACATAACCACTCTTATCTTCAATTCTTGACGTTAGAAATCTCACATTACCCTTTCAGATAAATGGTCAATCTAGGATTTTTTTTTTTTTTCTTAGTGCCTTTGGTTGCAAATTTTGGCAGTCAAGGTGTGGCTATTCATGCTCAAGAAAAAAGCATGTCCACATTAAAGAAAGAACTTTGTTTTAGGATCCCAAGCGGTAAAAGTAAATTCATGCTCCTATCTGAAACACCATTTGCAGAAGCTCCTATGGAAGACCTATAAGATCATCCTTAATAATATCCTGTTTTCTGATGACTCCATGAAAGGCAAAGTAAAGCACAACCATTAGCCTCATCCTTTTCCATTTTCAAACCAGACAAAAGGAGAACATGAGTAAATAGTCTCCACCCTGGAGCACTTTAGCCCAGTGTTTTTTAACTCTGAGAAAGAAGAGACAAACAAAACAAATATCAGCTCAAAAGGGCTTCTGATCACATTCAATTCAGCTAAATGTTTTTGGAAGTCCTTGGTGAACTACAGCTTAAAGATGCCAAAAACCAACCTTATCCTGGAACAGTTCTCTAGAATTCCTCTCCCTTCAAACACACTAGACAATTTCAAAGTCATTTTTCATTTCAACTCTTCTAACTAATTTCTCATTAGAAATCTCTTTTTACTCTTGTTTCGATTGATGATTTAAAATCTCTTTTTTCTTAACACGGGTATGGCAAACTTTTGACATTCTATACCATCAAGTCTCACTACACAGTTAGTTTCTTCATAAATTCAAGGCCTCCATAACCCTCTTGTCACATACTCTTAATCAACTTTAGTGTAGAAGATATTTAGCAAAAAAAAGGCATTCTGATGGGGGTTTATCAAAAGACATTTTGAACATCAAACCAAAGGTGATTAACTGAAATTACAAGCTCAAACAAATTCATAGCTAGGAAGAAGTTAGTTTCATGCAAAGATAATAACTTGATACTGAAAAACACCATTGTACACTTCAACGCAGAAAGTGTTGATCCACGTGCCTGAAATTGAATTCTATGAAATAAAAAGGAAATTCCCATCCACACAAAACTCTCAGTAATTCCAACTCGTTGCTTTAATTTAAAGCTACTATAACACACCTTAACCAAGGTTACAAAAACCACTCAACATCATGGTAATAACTTTGTAGCTGAAATTCATTACAATTGCAAGCTCATGGAGAATTAAGAAACAAAATAAAAATTACCTTCAATGAACCCAGAAAACTGGTTCAAGAAAGTATTGATCTGGTCCTTGTATATATACCCAACAGCACCAAACCCACCAACAACACCAACCAACAAGACTCCGGCCAAAAGAGTACCTTTAAATGCAGAGTCTCCTTCCAACCCCTCTTCAGCTTCACTACCATCCCCTTTAACCTTATCATCACCATCATCACCTTTTGTATTCAAGAACCACCTTACACTTTGTGGGGCATTGGTCTTTTTAAGTGTCTGCTGTTGTTTCTTTTTTTGTTTTAAAGAAGAACAAGGAGTTAAGAAATGAAATCTCTTGCTGGGTCTAAGGCTGTAGTCAAAGAGAGAGAGAAATGGAGAAGAGTTGAAATTTGAAGCGAGACATGGTGGTGATGGTGTTATTGGCCTTGAGATGAGGAGGGTGCGCATTTTAAGCAGGGAGTGTGGTGGAGGATAATACAAGCCAATGGTTCTTGTTCAGGCAGTGCAGAGTTGGCCATGTAAGGTAAGCAAAAGAAAGATGATGTTTTTTTTAGATGTTTTTTAATTGACTTCGCTATCAAAGCTGGCATGGCATAACGGCTTGATTCGACGGTTTGTTGGTTTGGATTAGGGTTTTTTAATCGAGTTGGACATTGACTCGGTTAATTTCGAGGGTTTTTTTAATAGAGTTGGACATTGACTCGGTTAATTTCGAGTTAATTAGCTGGTTGATTCATAACCCTGCTCGGTTTAATTTTAATGGGTTTTGTAAGATCAAATAATAATTTGTTTATTTTAGAAAATGACGCCATTTTATTTTAAAAAAAAATATATTAGATAATACATCACTATTTATTTTTATGTTTCAAAAATAATTTTGAAAAAAAAATCCTTTAAATAAAAAAAATAATAATATTTTTAGATATTTTAAAAGTTAAATTCTCAAAACTTCGATCATGGTTTCTATGGATATTTTTTTTTTGTGGCTTTGGTTGCAAATTTTGGCAGCTAGGGTGTGGCCATTGGGTTTATCGGGTTGATAAGATTTTTTATTTATTTCTGTGCTCTGTGGCATTCTATTATGCCACGTGTTCTATAATTTCCACTTGAACGGGCAGTAATTTTCTGTTGTTTCGTTGACCAAATCCTGATTTTATCTTCTCTTTTGGTGTCATTATTATGCGGTACAATCGTTGTCTGTCCAAAATTTAATTTTTATTTTATTTTAAATAAAAAAATTGATGTTTTTAAATTATTTTAATATGCTCATGTCAAAAATAATTTTAAAAAAAAATTATTTTGATGAATTTTTAAATTAAAAAACACTTTCAAAAATAACCGCAATCACCCTCCCAAACAAGACCTGAGGTGAGTGGATACGAGTGTACTAAATTTTTATAATAAATAATATCAATGCTAAAATTAAAAAAAAAACTTGAAAAACAGTTTTATATATTTCAAACAAAAAGTAATTTTAAAAAGTATTATACAAACACATATGGAGTGACTGTTTGACATTGCGATCTAATAGTGTTTCTTTTTTTTAGCTTCAAACTAATATTTTTGTCATATTTTTTTACTTTTTTTAATGCAATAATATCAAAATATATATATTATTTTAATGTATTTTTACATGAGAAAAGTGTAAGCACCCTTACAATACTTTGTTTGAAAACTTACCTATAATCATGTGTGATTTATTCTAAATTTATCTTTAATATTGTTCCTATAAAATTGAATTATCTACAATAAAATATGATCATACCATCAAATATTGCATTAATTCTCATTATCATAAAAAATCATAAATTATAAATAAAATAAAATAAATGTTATTTGCCTCCCCATTCGACTAAATAGAATAGAAAACTCTTCACATGTGCTTGCTACATAGACGATTACAATTGTCATCTCTATTCTAGAATTTTTAGGACGATAACATGCAATTATATCTCACTAATAGATCAGGCCAACTATAACAAAGATCGTCAACAAGAAACCAAGTAATGTGAACGTTTCTAAACATATGATCTCACGACACACAACAAACGACTGATGAACGAATAAGAGCAACAATAAATGTTTACACAGCTAATGTGAATGTTTCTAAGCATAAGGTTTCATGAATAGGTCTGAAGCACTGCGGACGAGTAAACACGAAACCCGCGGTGAGAAATTTACACACTTCAATCGATCTGGGATTTTTCATTTTCAGATAGCAGATGAGGAGGGGAAGTGGGAGCTTGTAATGAATGTTCTTCGAGAGCAAAACGATTGGATTCTGCTTTTTTTATGGAAGACTTGAATTTGTTTAGCTGATTTCTGAGACTGGTCTGCAGTGCTTGAGAGGAGAGAAGATCTGGACTGTCAAAAACTTTGACAGCAAAGTTTGCTGTTTTGTCAATCTGTTAGACAAGTTACAATGGTGAATTACCTTCAAAAGTTACTTGATTTACCAAAGAAGGGAGAAAAAAAACTTCAACGTATGGCAACAATGGACATAATTCATCAGGGATAAGTTAAGAATAAAGATATCAAAGATCAATCAGGAGTGTGAGACAAAATGAAGACAAAGCACCCATGCAGTCACATGGTAGCCAAAAAGGAGATGAAAGTACTTTAGCTGTGTCCAGGAAATATACCTACCAGTAAGCTCAGGTCTTCTCTAGGAATGTAATTCATGTGAACTTCAGATAAAGCATGTCAATGCATCATGATCAGAAAACATCTCAACTTTAGTTTCATGTTCTTTTTCACAGCAAAGTAACTGGAACGTGCAAAGGGCACAGTTTGAAATACATGATAGAAGTGTTGAAATCCCAGAGGAAGCATCAGGGTTCCACTCACTAATTTGGCAATTAGCAAACTAAACGACTATTTATCTAGTGAAGGAAGCATGTTAGCACTAAGGAGACAGCTTATGTTAAGCCCAACCGGTAATCACCAGGCAAATCTTTTACGCTCCACTGTTATAACCTGAAGCTGATAAGGGAAAAGGGAGCATGATTATAAGATGTATAGTTTTGCATACCCTTGCTCTTTTTTAATCTTCCAATATGCCTGAGCTCTGGCCTCTACCATAAGGCTGGAGTCCATTTCTTTCACAATCCTATAAACTATCACTGATTAAATTCAGTGAAAAATTCAGAAAGTAACATAGCAAAAAAAATTGAAATGGCGAGACATTTTTTTGAAAGAAAGAGTAAAATGTCTTAAGAGACTTTTATTCTTCTTCGAAGAGACATGTAAAATGTCTTCCCTTTGTGTTGCAGTTATCATTGATTTCCCATTTTCACTAGTTTTGAAGCAGATATACTACGGGCAGGTAAGCATCTTCCCTCAAGTGTTTCAGGAGAGAATAGAGGGCATCTTACTCAAGGTTTTCCCCTACTATTTCCACTCAGCATCAAGCAGCAAAGATCGATGTTAATTTCTGTTGGTGTAACAACCAAGCACCTTATGTGACAGTATGTCAAATAGATTTGCTTTCATAAAAAAAAAAAATCTTTAAATGCATCCTTAAAGAAGTTCATTACACTAAAGATTACCCAAGCTCGTATTATAATCAACCCGAAAGAAACATATCTTACTATGTAATTAGTTAAAATTTGCAAAATGTTTTCCCACAACTATTTACAGGCATAATCCAATCACCAAAACTATGAGCCAACCAATAGAAACCTCCAAATAATGTATGAATAGTTAATAAATTGAAAAAGATTAAACAAAGAACGAAATGGAATTTAAATACTCAAAGATAAATATATTTAACCACATAGAAACAAACTACAGATGCAAAAGGAGGATTAAGAAGAATGATTTAATTAAGTAAAAGTAGCAGAAAGAAAAAACTAAAATGTAGACTGTGAAGCTGTACAAAATGATTTACATGATAAAAATTAAACATGCAAGTAACCCCCATCAATGGAAAACAGCCCACAATTTGTCAGTAGTCAAAAAGAAACAAACTTAAAAAAACCTCAGTCCATTTATAATTCGGATACATAAATTCGAAATTCAAAAGGGGGAAATAATTAAGCATAAACAAAGCTAACAACAACAACAACAACAAAAAAACAATGACAAATTCGAAGGAGGGTTAAAAAGAACGAATGAACACAAGGGGAAAAAAAGGAAATCAACTATACCGACTGTGATGCTGTCGTCAAGAAAGCTTTAGCTAGAGGCAATATGCAGAACCTGTTTTTATAGATAAATTCAAATAAAAAGAATTACAAAAATTAACAAAAGCCCATGAGAAGTACAAGTAGTGGGAGAGTACTTACATTCCTCTGCCTCCGGCTAAAGCTTCCTCTGATGGGTCTTTCCATTCATCGAATCTGCCACACCACACAACAGAATTCAGTAACAATTATCCTCTATTGCTTTGAATATTTACTCTACATATTTACAGAGAAAGAGAGAGAGTTACACCCAACCGTAACGGCGATCAAATAAGAGGCGATGTGAATGTCGCTTTGGCAAAGTAGCCGTGCGGATTGGGGTGCTTGCTGAATCCATCTCTCTCTCTCCCGCTCTCTCTCCAGAGAATGGAATGTATGGCTGCTGTGTTTATCAATGCCAAGAGAGGGCAAAGATCGAAGTTTTGTGATAAAGGCTTTTAGCCCACAAGAATCATGTAACTGGGCTTTACCATTTGTCTAAAGAAAAATTGTTTAATCCTTAAACTCAAATTAACTGGGTTTTTTTAGATTTTTTATTTTTCTCAGCATATAAATAAATTGATATAATTTTAATATAATCATATTCGATAAATTATTTTTAAAATTTATTTTTCATATATTCATACTCAATTAAAAATATTTAACCAAGTCTATAAATTATGAATTATGCACCTTTGCATGCCTTTCTACATGTGAATCATGTGCAAGACTCATAAAGTTAATTTTTTTAAATTTCCTTATCTCTAGTTACATTTCCATTTTTATATTTGAAAACTCTTTCTGCATGTATATATATAGACTAGTTGTCTTTATTAATTATTTTTTCAACTATTTTCTTTTTAAATTGATTTTCTATTTTATAAGTAGAACTAACTTCTTCATACCAAGCTAGAGTTATACTAGTAATGGTTGCTAAGTTTCCATGTTCATTCCCTTTAAATTGAACATGTTATTCAGTTCTTCAATTTTTAGACAAAGCATTTATCATAGTTTATGAAATTTGGTAAAGCTAAGACTGAAGCATTGCACAAGGCCTCATTCCAAACTTAAAAACCTTTTTTATGATTTTTATTCTAATTATATTTATTTTTTAAACTATTTTATCAATGACTTATTTATAACCCTAAACCCTCTTATAAGTGTTTTATAATAACTAGTCAACCTAAGAAATCACCTTGACTCTTTTATTGAATATGTTATTGGCCAATTCCTTACTGCTTATATTTTTATTGGATTTATAGCCACATCTTCTACAAAAACAATATGCCCTAAATATCCTCTCTTCTCTTCATAAAAAATAACACTTAGATTTCTTGGAAAACAATTGGTTTTCTTGTAGTACTCCAATACTAACCTCGGATGTTAAATTTGTAATTCAAGTAAGAGATTGTAAACTAATATATCATCAAAGAATTCTAACATGAGCATCTTAAAAATTAGAGTCTAAAAAGTAGCTTAAGAATTTGTTAACTTAAATGACATTGCTATTCCTAATTGGTACTTTCTTAAATATTTGATATTTATTAGAGTAGCAGAGATTATTACATATTATGTTTTTTTCTTTATGAAGGAAAACAATTGTCCTCGTAAATTGAGGTATAAAAGATACGTAAAACAAATATATAGGTACTTATCATATGACATGTATACTAATCTAACTCACATGAGAGTTACCTATGAAAAATTCACATAACTCTATGAAAAGACTCATGTGAAGATTGCATAAATGATTCCTGGATATTATATCACTAAATTATCTTATATAGAAAATATTATGTCTTGATCTTGTTATATGTTATCTTCATTGAGGTAATGAATGGACAAACATTAAGTATAACATGAACTATATGAAGGCACTTAAGTGATTAAGAGATGATGAAATGACATTAATTACACGAAGAAATGGGTCACTAAGAGGTTAAATCAAACAACTAATGATTTTTTTAATATTTAAGGTACCATGACACACTGGTAAATGATGCACGTGATATTCAAATACAAGTTAATCAATTATTGAATTGATAATAAATTATTTTTTTTAATTCTATTTAATTATAATCATATTTGAACCAACATATCAAGAACATAATGAGTCACACACATTAAAAATTATTGGTCAAAAATTAAACTTGAATGATTTAATAAGTATGACTTGATTAAACTATATTTTAGAAATTAAGGACTGAATATATTTAATACAAGGATTATATTTATAGACCTAGAAAAAAATCAGATAAAGACTTGATTGAGTTAATTTGTAAAATCATTCTGAATTAATAAATGAATATTATTCCTGGGCAAATTGATATTTTATCAATTTATAGGGTTTTTAAAATTTTCTAATAAATAGTAAGCTAGGTCATTTATTTTTTGAGTGATTGTTTGTTAGACATAAAAACTACATGAGTAGAAAGTTAGCATTCTAGGCATAGCAATCACTCTCTCTTAAATATAAATTTAGAAAAATTCTCATGGAGGCCGGATAAATTGACGACTTGTAGTTTGCGATAACTTAATTTTTAAAAAATTATTTAAAGTTGAAAGGAGATTAAATCTTCAGCATAACAAATCCCTAAAATCCTCAAATCTTCCGAATATTTTTGTTTAATTATTTGTGCTTTGATATTTGAGAACCCGACATATCTATCGGTGGCAAAGACGAGGAGGAGAAAGATGCTGAGAATGAAACTGTTGAGATGAGATCTCCTGGATCCCTTCCCCTCATCACTTCCATTGTTACCACTCCAAAACTGTAAGAAATCACATTTTTCCTTCACTTCCATTGTGTATGCTTGTCTGCAAATAAGTTTGGTTTTGCTTTGACTTTCCAAAAATAGATTTTGAGCAATCAGGTGCATTTGATGTTTTGTTTTGTTTTCAAAGTGAAAGGCGTTAGTAGAAGCAACAGGACCTTTAAACAGCTTGTAAATAATACTTCAAAATGCAGGAAATTTAAAAAATATCAGAGTAGGGTTTTTCAAAAAAGATATATTCAATCACCTGGAGCCGTGTATCGACAAGTAGCAGCAAATGAGGTCTAGATGGATGAGTCGGGCATCAATAACGTGGTTGTGCCGAAGTCAGATACATGCGACCCGTATTCCATATCCAAAAGAACATTGTTGCATGTAATTTCTCGAATTAGTGTTGTTAATCTTGTTTGGTTTCGGCTTAAATGTTCAAAACATTTCGTAACAATTAAAAAAACAAGATAAAACAACACAGTTTTTATTTCGTTTAAAATTTCATCTCGTCCCAAAAATTCTGCCCAAATTTTCAATTTAAATATGAAAAAAATTCGAATAGCAGTAGAGACAGATGATCCAGAACGAAAAACATGGCAACCTCATAATCATATTGAGTGTGAACATTTTAGGAAGCTTACATTTAACAAACCCCACTTTCCAGGATCTACAAGACCTGATGCAAGAAATTAAGAAAAGGCCAATCATATATTTATATATGTTGGCAAAACTAACCTCGCTTATAAAGATAACAGTTACAACGCACGACACGTCCAGCACTACGATCACTACCCTGCAGAAAAGCATAACATGAAGTAGAGAAGGAAAAAAAAGAAGCAAAATGAGTTGAGGCCAGCTGATAACTAAGAAAATTGACGCTCCTATGATGGAGCACCAAGATAAGAGGCCAGTCGCAATATGTCGCTGAATATTCCACCGGCTGTTACTTGCGCCCCGGCACCAGGCCCCCGGACAATCAGAGGCTGTTCTTTATACCTTGTAGTTGTGAAAGCTATGATGTTATCAGAACCAGAGAGCTGAGCAAATGGGTGATCTTTCTTATATCTTTGCAGCTCAACACGCCCTTCTTCGCTCACCGCGTCAACCACCCCAACGTATCTCAAGACCTGTGGATTACACACAGCAGAGAGAAATGGAAACAGGTTAAGAATTTAAGCATACAACATCTAAACAAACACAAAGTGGCCATGAAATATTTCTTGCAAACCACTCGAGGAAGGAAGACATGATTAATCTCAGTGCCCCTCACAAATTCAGGGAGAAGGGAATAACATGTCAATTTCAAGTCTATGCATGCCACCAAAAGAACTAGAATTTAATGAGATAAAGGTGTTCCTTCCCCTGATTTGACATCCACAATGATCATCACTTTACTATTCCAATTTTCTTAAACTTGATTCAGGCTACATCACTTAAACTGGATCAGTTCTGACCTAAGTGTTCCAGCTTTAGGCCATCTGAAGAATGAAAGCCATTATCACACAAATGGTGGTGAAAAGAATCCATAGGTCATCCTTTATGATCCAGTAACTAACACTCCGTTTTCCAAGGGCATGGAGAATTTGATGGATAAGAGGGATGGGATAGGAGGAACAATGGATAAGAGGAGCGGAGGGATTGGGTGTATCCGTTGTTTGGCAAGAAGGATAAAGACTTGAGGAGGGATCCCTCCAATCCTTCCTTGCTTGTAATTCCAATCCTCCCACTTTGGATGGCTTGGCTCATATCCTTCTATTATTGTTTTTAAACAATTTCCAATGCTTTCAATTGGATTGATTGACTCCCATCCCTCCCATCCCTTGTTAGCTAAACAGCTGGATGGATAGTAAGGTATCAATCCTAATCCAATCCACCCCTCTTGACAAACATAGCCTAAATGTCTTTCAGAGTTTGACTGAGTTTTGTGTTTCATGTGGAAAAAGGTTGTTAATAAAGCGGAAAGTTACAAATGTGTTTGATAACTTGCGCTGTTGAAAGTGGTTTCGCTATTAGAACGAAGGGAGATCATAATTTAATCAACAAATACTAGTGTGAACATAATTTATGAGGTCATAAACAATACCTTCAAAAAGAGATGGCTTTTACAAATTACTTTTCAAATTCTTTGGTTGTATCAAACAGCACATAAACTTGCCCAGCTAATGACTATTTGGCATTTCAAAGGGGGGAAGCACTCCCAACCACAATGCCAAGTGCCCAATAAGACCATATCTATCATTCAGCTATGGAAATGGTTTACATTAGTGTACATGCAGCTAAAACTATTTAACATTGCTCGCATGATGTTCATATAAATCTACGCACTAGCCTATTATGTTCCTTTTTTAAGCTTACATAGAATCATATGAATTTATTATTAGGGACATTTTGCTAAGTTGAGAGTTGACGAATTCTGCAACTTAAAACAGTATTTAGACTAAAACAGGCATCACAAGAGATACTCACATCCCCTGCATCCTCAGCCTCTTGTCTCACCCTAGCCATTTCGTTGTCGAATTGTGGCAATTGCTGCATAAATTCCTCAGCAGATGCAATAGCCTGATGCAAAAAACCAAAACCAACATCTCAAACGACAACCAGTATTAAGCCCAGTACATGATTTGACAAAATATGAGTCTTACTCTCAGTGGTTGAGGGACAAGACTTTGAACAGGGATATCAGAAAGCTCCAGCTTTAAACCAGATTCTCGTGCAAGAATGATAACCTGTAAAATGCAGCAGGTTTATGACTCTGCACTAAAGGAACTGCTAAAAGTACAGTTCACATGCAATAAAGTTGTAGTTAGTCAACTATCACATGCCACGTCTTTGTACTGTGCATATTGATGCCGCCAACATCAGCACTTATGAAATTGCCATCCGCTGAATCCAATCAAGGTTTAGTGGAAAGGTACATTGACCCAGTATTATATTTGAATAACAACTCAGACTCACAAAAGACTGGCTCAATCGCTCATGGGTCATGAAGTCACCGATGCATAACAAATCCAAAGAACAGAAGTCTAATAATAGATGCAGATATTTGACAACAAAAGGCAAAAACTTAACAATTTGACAAATATTAAGTTAGACGGAAACCTTTCTGGCAACATCTGTTCCAGATAGATCATCCCTTGGATCAGGTTCAGTATATCCTGCCTGCTTTGCCTCTGCCACCACATCACTAAATGATCGCGTGCCTATGAAATTGTTGAAAATATAACTCAAAGTTCCACTGTGACAGCAAAATTGGGAGAAAACTTGTTTCAAAAGATGCATAGTGAAATTATTTAACATCACTGTTTCAGATACTTGGACAAAAATTGATGGAAAAATATAACACAGCTGGAAGGCCAAAAATATAACACAGCTGGAAGGCCAGTATAAAATCATTACAGGGATTCTTGAGTGCTCGTATTTCCATCTATAAAGCAAAAAACAAAGACTCACCTGAAAATCCCTTCAATGCGCAGTATTCTATCCCCAGTTTCGAGGAGACCTCGTAAAGTGCTAACAATTGGAAGGCCAGCTCCAACAGTTGCTTCATAAAAGTAATGCGTATAGGATTGCCTTTGCAGAGCTCTCAATTTTAAATACTGCATTTACAAGGAACAAACGATCAAGAAAAGCACATAGTAAACAAAGTCAGAAGCAGAGATGATGAGGAGGAGGACAAGAAAAAACATAGCACCAACAAAACATTCAGCAACTAACAAATAGCTGATGAGCAGCACCCTTCTCTTAAATTAACAAAAAGTGAAACCAGCCCTGAAGTTGCATCATCAGGCACCAACATGTAGAGCTACAACTTCAGCAATAAAAAGTGTAGCAAACCTCATAAACTTTAGTTTAGGGGAGAGAGAGAGGTAGCTCTACCAAAGACAGAACATCAGTGTGATGTGTAATAATGATGAACTAGTTCAAGAAGCAACTTTTCAACGATACTACCCAAAAATAATCATGTACCTGATCAAGTGGTCCTGAATTTGCCTTTTTGTTTGGGGTGATTACATGAATTCCTCTTCGCAGCCAATTATGATAACAACTCGCAACAGCAGAGTCTGCTGTACAGTCTACCAAAACAGTATTTGGTATAAAATGATTTACATGCACATGTTGAGTGAATTTCTCCAGGTCAGCCACTTCGCCTTTATCCTTTACAAGTTCTCTCCAATTTGACAAGTCAATTTCTCTGCAGCCAGAGATTAATGAGCCAATAAATATAAAGATTACTTTACATGACTGTTATCAAAATAGTATGACATGTGTCCACAAACAGGAAACAAATTAATGATCTGTACTGATGCATATCGAATCCAATGGGATAAGCCCTCGGTTTCCACAACATTAAATATTTTCACACACAGCTTCAATCTGTACATTTATTTCCCAGAAGCTCAGAGGAGGCAAGCACGTAAACTATGAATCTAAGTTCTATGCTTTTAGCAAGGGTTGAGTTCTGTTATTTGTCAAAATTGTATTGAATAGGAACTGAAATCCCTTCTTCTTGAGTGTCTTGTCCATTAAATAGACAGTAACCCTAGCTACAAATTAGGGCAAGTACGGAAGTATAAGTGTTCTACTAAAACACTACTATTTATAACTTATAATTAGTTTCCTAATTAATACATAATTAATTCTCGTGACACTATTCTCATAAAGTCTGGGAAATGGGAGTGACCCAAATAAAATGGGTGTAGAAACCTATTCTAAATTAAAGGACAGGTCTAGATATTGTTAATAAGGTGTGAGATAAAATGAAAAAGGCACAAAAACATGTCAGGTTCTGTTTAGAAGTGTGTGAATGCAAACCCAGCCCAGTAACAGAGCACTAATGCTGAAATATGGAACAAGTACATTAATACCTATGGGCAGATTCTCTCAGAAGGAATCATCTAGCCTTTGTCCCAAGATGGGAGGCTACCAGGCTTTCAAGTCTGGGTATTAGTAAGGATCAGTCAATTCACCATCTTAAGAAGTGGAAATGACAATTAAATCATGTAATCTGTAATGTGATTCTCAATAATAATAAAGGGTTTTAGCTTACATATAAGCTTCCTAAAAGGCTGTAATAATTTTCATTGTTCAGTACCATTTCAATGCTGAGTTTTCTACTTAAGCACAATCCCAGTGGCTTCTAAATATAAAGCTAAGCCACAAAATTCTGAAGAGTAGAAAAATAATGCAACTAATGCATGTATTTGGTGTTGGTTTTTTTAAATTTTAGCTGGCTAGCACAGTCAATTTTCTTGTTTTAATTGAAAAGTGAACTGGATTATTCTGAGTACACTTCTGATTGATTTTGCAGGTCCACAAAGATCACCAGATCTTCATAATATTGGACAATTTTTGGGAGTATATTAGTTAAGATTTTTCTTTTTTAATTTAACATGGCCCTTGAAGGAAAATGCATTATGTAAATCCCAATAAGAAAAGCCCGGACTAACCTAAATAAGTGTTTCAGACTTTTTAGGCAATCAGACATTGATTGAAAGGCCATAATTTTATTAAAATGCTAAATGAATGGGAGGTTAAATGCTGCTGGAAGATATTTACTAAATGAATGAGGTGCCAAGTCCTGGTGGAAGAGAATTGCACTCCCTCCCATTTAAGCCTCTCAAACCTCAGAATTCTTGATGCGTGTTCAAGAGAATGATCTTTTTTTTTCCAGATAGCTCAGCATTTTGATGCAATAATTTCAGTTATGCCCTTTGATAAAAATGTGTTAGATACTCAATAGTTGTTGATAGGACTTCTGAAAATTTTATCTATAGATTAAGCAAATATTTTTTTTTATAAAGGTGGTTGTGTTGGCTTACAAAAGGAACTCGGAAAGCATAGCTAATGGACAGTATCATACAAACAGGAACCTGGCATAATTCTTAAGACTTACACATCACTCAAAAGCATTGTTCTTGAGCCAGTGATTCCCATAACACGCAAATCAATGTTAAAATCTTCCTTAAGGACTGCTGCCTGCCAAAAGAAATTTCAGAACATGTTCAGATTGAATGCAACATTTAGAATACTAAGTTAGACGATACCACTGTCAAAATTGTATTGAATAGGAACTGAATGCCTTTCTTCTTGAATGTCCTGTCCCTTAAATAGACAGTAAACCTAACTACAAATTAGGACTAAATATGGAAGTATAAGTGTTCTACTAAAGCACTACTATTTATAGCTTATAATTAGTTTCCTAATTAATACATAATTAATTCCCGTGACAACCACCACTTAAAATTGAAGACAAGATATGGGTTGCTCCATCAGATAACATTCTCACTAATGTCTACCCATTTCATGAGCCACACCAACGCTTCCAACATCAAGGCAGCAAGTATTGGTGGTCAAAAACAGTTCTTGGAACCTGATGCTAATCTATTCAAGCTTAGTAAAATCTGTCAGTCTCTAGTTCAGATTCAAGAATGAAGGTAAAGGCCATTTACGTCAGAAAGGTTAACTGGGAATATGTATACATGCCAGTATGACCTTCCAGGGATTTTTCCTTAAAAGTATCTAAAAGAAAGCTGAATTATAGATGTCATCAACTATCCAACCAAGCAACCACACAAGAATACCAGTAATAATAAATCCTAGTTACATGCCAGAACCTAAACCATAATTTATGCAAGCAACCACTTTGGGAAAAGATGGATTATATACAAAGAATAAAAAAGTTTAACCAACCATCTATGCAATGTAGTTCTTGTTTAAGCAATGGAAGATACAAATGAATATGAGGAATTCATCCAGTGGCCTCAAATATTCAGTTGGTAAAAGCCACCATTGGCACCCTACATAGTATTTGCTCCTCGTTCACTTCTAAAACATTGACTCATAATTAGTAGTGCTAGCATGAGCAAGAAAATGTTAAAAAAAAGCCTCTAAATGTGGATCAGGCACCACATTCTCATTTGAATAGATACCGGTTGAAATGATAAGGAATTGCATTTCCATTGTATTTTACCACAACTATAAAGTCATTTTCTTCAGATCAACTGCTATTAACATGATTATAGTGGCAAAGGATACCGGATTCATTAATGTTTGCATTCAAAGTTAATCATAATTGCCTATATATGAAAGAATATCAAGAGATATGACAACATCCAAATACACACCTGATCCCTGAGCTGGTCAAGTAATGTGGCACCAATCAAACCAGGTCCAATAATTCCCATTGCTATTGTGGTCTTTGAGAGATAAAACCTCGAGTGGACAGCTCTTAAAGCCCTTATACAATCTTCACGCTTGATAACAGCTGTAATATTGTATTCGGAGCAACCTTGAGCTATGGCACGAACATTAATATTAGCCTGCATTTGCAAAAACATTTCTTGCTCTTATCAGAGGTAAACAGCAAGAAAATAAGAAGACATAATATTAAAATTATAAAGATATTGATCATCCAGAATACTCGTTTCAAGAAGTATGTGTAAAAGCTTTGACCTTAGCCAGAGCATTGAAAAAAGTAGCACTGACTCCAGGTGTACTGGCCATTTTCTGGCCAACTGCTGCTAAAATGCTACAATTATGGATGACTGCAACCTGCAGAGTGATTTTGAGAAAACAAAAATAAGTGGCCAAATATGATTCCAATACACTAGGAAATAAAAATGATAAAATGTGCTGTCATTGAGAAAACAAACAACATTAATAGAGCTCCAGACCAAAGAGTCCAGAAATAAGGTAAGGGAACAAGCTCAGAAGAATGTTGCTGTGATATTTGATTAGAATAGCATGAAGTACATTATCATGCAGTGAGAGCACTAAATACCCATGTCAGATGTCAAAAGTCAAGAGCTGAAATTTTGAAACTGAAAAAAGATAATGTTGGCAGTTTTTTTACTAATGGCTGTTTTCCAGACACTATCAGTTTTAACAAAAAAAAATGTCAAGGCACAAGAACCATCAGGATTCCCATAAAAGATGATAACACCAAAGACAGATAAAAAGAATTCAAGGGAAAAACCTTAAGAAGACAATAGTTCATAAAGATTATGTGTACTTGGTAGCGTTTATGTTGAATTTTAGTTAAATCCAAACAGCACCTGGGAAATACGCCCAGCATTCAAAGCTTCATGAAATCTAGACTTCAAAGCCTCAGCAACAGCTGTTACTTCACTCTCAGGCACAGCAAAGCACACAGAATGCTCGCTGCTCGCCTACATGAAATTCAGTCACTTAGCATCTACATTAAATGAGAAAACCATCAAACTGATATAAGATGATAAATGATACCTGGGATATCATAATGACATTAGCTCCCACATCTTTGACAGCACCAAAAATGGCACTAGCTGTACCAGGAACACCAGCCATTCCAGTTCTGCAAGCAAAGGTGTAAACATAAAATGGGAAAAAATGAATTCAACATGAAATACATGAATATGAAATTACCAAGAAATAGCTCACCCCTCGACATTCACAAGAGCCACATTGTCAATAGTTGCGAAACCTTTGACAGGTGACTCCAGTTTGTGGCCATCTTCATTCTCAGCAGGTCGGCAGATCATTGTCCCAGGTGCAGAGAGGTTAAAAATATTCCTTATCATAATGGGTATGTCATGTCGCATCACAGGCAAAATAGTGCGGGGATGTAAGACATTTGCCCCAAAATAAGACTGCAAATCCACAAATATAACCTTAGAAACATTAAGTTAGATAGTTCAAGAATTGACAGGTACAAGAAGGGTGGTGAAGTTCACCATTTCCCAAGCCTCTTGGTAAGACAATGTCCTTAGGATTACAGCCTCACTAACTGCAGATGAAAAGGAAAAGAATCTTTCAGCATTGCTATCTAAACCTTGTAGAGGTTAGGGGGGGGAGGGGCAGGGGGAGAAGGTGTAAGCCAAGCACAAACCTTTTCTGGGGTCTGCACTGTATATCCCATCAACATCTGTCCAAATTGTGACTTGGTGAGCCCTCAACATAGCGCCAATTATAGATGCAGAGAAGTCACTTCCATCACGCTTCAAAGTTGTGGGAATATTTTGCGGCGTACTGGCAATGAAACCAGTTGCAACTATTGTCTTTGATGGATGTCGAGAGAACCACTCTTCAAGTCTTTTTTCTGATTCCACAAAATCAGGATCAACTTGATGAGAACCAGAGGGATTTACAATAAGCACTTCTCTTGTATCCATCCATTCACAATCTTGCCCATTCTGCACAGGAAAACAATAACCTAATTATACATAAGATAACATGTGAGAGTCACAATTGACATGTACTCGTCGTGGCAATGAGAAAATAACCACTGGACCTTTCTAACAACATATGACAACATCTGAGCAGTCCACAACTCCCCATGTCCTACAACAAAGTCAGAAAAGGACTCCGTGGCATGACCAGCTGCATTCGATGAAAGAAGAAAGCTGTCAGAGGCAATATAAAGCCAAACATGACAAGGAGACAGACATAAACTCATATCAACACAAATTACGAATCAAAACCAGTGTTGTTAATTTCATTTTGTTTCAGCCAAAACATTTTGTACCAGTTAAAAAAACTATATAAAACGACATAGGTTTTACCCCGCTTAAAATTTCGGCCCGTTCAAAAAATTCCGCCTTAATTTCAGCTGAAACATTTCGGTTTCGTTATGCCCGTTCCGTTTCAGTCAAATAGTGTTTTTTTCAAATAATGAATAATTTTACAATATCAATCATATCTCTTAATCCGACCGTTAGATTGAGATGCAATTTTACAGGGAGTCTCTTGATATATTTATATATACTAAGTTAAAATTTAAGAGCAATCAGAGAATATAATGACCTTACAAGATTGATAATGACATTCTCGTAATATTATACATGTTCATAATTTTGTTCAGAAAAATCATTTTATTGTCTTTTTTTGATTAAATTGCACTTTTTTAAATAATTTTATTTTTGGATTTGAACTAAAAAAAAATGAATTAATATATTTAATTATATATATAGAAAAAATACAACACCGGAATGATGCGCCGAAACGCTATAAAACCAAAACATTCTGTTCCAATTAAAAAAACAAAGTACCAACCGAAAACATTGATCAAAACAGAGTTGCTAAAAAAATATAAACGAACTCAGATATGGCAGTTTACTAGTTGCACAAGGAAAAAAAGAAATTTGGTCCATTTCAAAATCTCATACGTATTCATAAGAAATAGAGAGAGAGAGGGAGCAGTCTGAATACCTATGTATATTGCACGAAGCATGGCTTTGAGGTTATTAATATCATGATGCAACCGGGACAAAAAGCTAGCAAGATCATCACCATCAATAAGATTCATGGCTGTTAATCTATGCTTTTCAAAAACAGCATCAACAGCAGACAGATAGGAATCATCCCGTGATTGGGCCTTGTTTATGAGATCATACATCATATCTGTCACCTTGGACATGGCCGACACAACCACCAACTTCCCTTCTGAGCTATCCTTTAAAATGATATCTGCCACATTCTTAATCCTCTCCGAGCTTCCCACACAAGTACCACCAAACTTATGAACCGACCACATATCACCTTTCAGAACTTTAACATTTTCCTTGGATTCATCCACCAAAACCGCTACACACGACGCAGCCCCCACGACATTAATCAGCTAAAAACAAACAAAGAAATCTAAACCAACCCTGGAGAGAGAAAAGAACAAGCACCAAACCTTTAACTGAGCTCGAGACATGGCCGCGCAAAGATTCCCTTCTTCCCCACTGGGAAACAAAACTCCTCCTGAAATCAATTTGATATAGAAACTGAAATTAGGTATCAGAATCGAACAACCCAGTCGCTGAAACTACAACAGGAGCATTATTTCCCATGCGAAATTGGATCTGAACATACAGAAATGAAGAAAAAATGAACCTGAAGAGAGAAGAGCGATGAGCGAGAGATAAAGAGGAGGAGAAATGAGAAGGAGAGATCTTCTTGCTGCTGTTGTTGAGTGGAGAAAATGTAGTTGAAGAAGAGAGAGTGCGTGAAGCATTGGATATCGAAGCAGCGGAGAGGGCCATTTGATTTAGCTTTAACCTAAGTAAAAATGGCTACGCTTCTGTATTTATACTTCTGTTCTTGTACTTATCTGATCTCTGTGGGCTTTGGGTTTTAGTTTGGCATTTGGCGGCTTCTTGTCTGTGTTTTTTTTTTTTGTAAAGGAGACGAACGCTCAAGTTGATGACGATGCTGATTTTCGGAGAGGGAAGAGAGATTTTCAGTGACAGTACGAAACTAGATGACAGGCCACTGATGATGTGACACGTTATCAGACTAAGATCTCAACACTAGGTCACGTGACCTTACAACCATGCGACGACGGCAGACCCTAAGAAAATATGTGGTTCCAGCCCTCCTCGCTGTTCACAGTGGTTATATTTGTCTTTAAAGTATTTTTTATTAGTTTGTTAGATTTGTTTTGTTAGGTCCAAAATGACCAAAACATTTTATAATAGTTAAAAAAATGATGTTGTTTTTTTTTTGGTTTAAATTTCAGCTTATTTTGTATTTTTTAGATAAATATTAGCCAAAACTTTCCAGTTTTGTTCTGCCTGTTCTGTTTCGGCTAAATATTGATTTTTTTTAAATAATAAATAATTTTACAATATAAATCATATCTCTTAATCTAACTGTTAGATTGAAATGAAATTTTACGAGGTCTTTTGACATATTTATATATACTATGTTGCAATTTCAGAGCAATCGGAGAATGTAATGTCCTTGTAAGATTGATGATGATATTCTTGTAATATTATACATGTTCATAATTTTATTCAGAAAAATTATTTTATTATGTCTTTTTTATATTAAATTGCACAATTCTAACTAATTTTATTTTTGGATTTGAACTAAAAAAATGAATTATTATATTTAATTATATATATACACACACATAAACAGTATACCCTGAAACGCTCTGAAACTGAAACATTCCATTCCATTTGAAAAAAATAAATCATATCTCTTAATCTAACTGTTAGATTGAAATGAATTTTTACGAGGTCTTTTGACATATTTATATATACTATGTTGCAATTTCAGAGCAATCGGAGAATGTAATGTCCTTGTAAGATTGATGATGATATTCTTGTAATATTATACATGTTCATAATTTTATTCAAAAAAATTATTTTATTATGTCTTTTTTATATTAAATTGCACAATTCTAACTAATTTTATTTTTGGATTTGAACTAAAAAAATGAATTATTATATTTAATTATATATACACACACACACATAAACAGTATACCCTGAAACGCTCTGAAACTGAAACATTCCATTCCATTTGAAAAAAAGAAGCATCAACTGAAACGAAATTGACAACTTTATTTTTCATTTAGAAATGCATTGAAATGATATTTTTTTTTATTTTTTAAAAATCATTGTTGACATCATCACATGAAAATAATCTAAAAACATCAAAAATATTTAATTTAAAGTAAAAAAAAAATCATTTTTTTCAAAAGCGATTTTGAAATGCAGTATGGTTGCGGTTGCTTTTAAAAATGTTTTTCGTTCAAAAATGCATCAAAATAAGAAAATTTCTATTTTTTAAAACTCATTTTCGATATTAACACATAAAAATGATATAAAAACACCAATAAAAATGATATAAAAACACAAATAAAAATTAATCTAAAGTAATAAATAAAAATAAAAATAATTTATTTTATTCTTTTCAAAAGCTTTTTTAAAACGCAGTGTCAAACACCCCCTAAATGCTTCTTTGGGAGTGTGGTTAAGGTTGATTTTGAAATTGCTTTTCGTTCAGAAATGCATCAAAATGAGATTTTTTATTTTTTAAAAATCATTTTCGATATCAACACATGAAAATGATATGAAAACACCAAAAATAATAATCTAAAGTAATAAATAAAAATAATTTTTTTTCAAAAGCTCTTTTGAAACTCACTATCAAACACCCCCTAAGTGCTTCTTTGGAAGTGTGGTTAAGGTTGCTTTTGAAATTGTTTTTTGTTTAGAAATACATTAAAATTAATTTTTATTTTATTTTTAAAAATCATTTTTGATATCAGCACATGAAAATGATATAAAAACACTAAAAAATTAATCTAAAGTAATAAATAAAAATTTATTTTAATTTTTTTCAAAATCTCTTTTGAAACGCAGTGTCATACACCCCCTAAGTGCTTCTTCGGCAGTGTGATTGAGGTTGCTTTTCAAATTGTTTTTCGTTTAGAAATGCATCAAAATGAGAATTTTTTTATTTTTAAAAAATTATTTTCGATCTCAACGTATGAAAATGATATAAAAATATCAAAAAAAAATCTAAAGTAATAAATAAAAATATAAAAAAAAATTATTTTTTTTCGAAATCTCTTTTGAAATACAGTGTCAAATACCCCCTAAATGCTTATTTGGGATAGTAGTTAAGGTTGCTTTTGAAATTGTTTTTTGTTCAGAAATGCAACAAAATGATATTTTTTTATTTTTAAAAAATCATTTTTGACATCATAATGATTTAAAAACACCAATAAATTTTAATTTAAAGTAAAAAATAATTATTTTTTAAATTTTTATCAAAAACGCTTTTAAAACGCAGTGTCAAACATCCCCTAAAACACGACAAGACCAATAGTTCAAAGGTTGTACTCGTACTATGGCGTCGTTTAGAATTGTGTTATATGGGGGTGTTTGGCAATATATTTAAATTTTTTTTTGTGTTTTTAGATCATTTTCATATGCTAATATCAAAAATAATTTTTTGAAAAAAAAATATTTTGATGCATTTATAAATGAAAAATATTTTCAAAAGTAACCTCAATCACATTATCAAGCTGTCACATAAACATTATTTCATGAGCAATACAGCACGTTTTAATCATTTTAAAAAAAGAAGTCACTTAGAAAAATTCATGTTTAAGTATTGTAGCTCAAAAAATCCTTTTTTCTTGTTTTGACATGACAATATACCAAAAATATCATAGAAATCTTAATAAACATATTATCAATTTCAAAACACACTCTAAAGAAACAAATCAAAACAAAATTAATGATCTTTAATCTACTTCTTCAGCCATTATTATAGAAAATGACCATCTCAGCCAAACTTGTTTTAACCTATAATATTTTAATTATCAGTTTTAGTTTATGTTAAATTCTAATATTAGTGTGTGATGACTATTTTTGCACTTGGTCATCCCCATAGTTAGGGGAGGTGCATGGAAAGTTTTTTTTTTTCATAATTAACAAATTATTATTATTATTATTATTATTATTATTATTATTATTATTTTCAGGGGTCGTCTCCTAGTGTTAAATTACTATAAAATCTAATGGTCTATGAGATTTTGAGTAAGGAATTTGATACGTAAGGGGAAGACACATCATTTATAGTGCACCCTACCTAAAATAAGTTACATTGTTATTTAATTGTTTTTGTAGGTCAAATTTCTATTTATCAGTTTTTTATAAGGTTTGAAATAGATCTCTTTTCATGAGAGAGTCTTTATTTATTAGGTCAAAAACCTACCCATCCTAAGATTCAAATTTTATCATTGCATTTGTCGTACTTTTAATATTTAAAGATGTACTTTACAATGTATTTTTATACCTTAAATATTAAAGTTTATAGCTAAAAATGTGAATAAATGATTGTTGAAAGATTTTTTATATTTTGCCAAACTCTAACGGATAATCATAAATTGGTTACGATATCCTATTTTGCATATCAAAAAATGAGAAAATATCCATTTTTTTGGGTGAAAATATGCTCTTGAGATATTAAAATTTGACTATATGCAAGAAAACAAAATATTTTTTGAAATCTGATTTTTCATATTTTTGTTTATATAGTTTCTGGGTTGGGCTAGCCTTACCAAATGGGTCGGTCAGCCATGTTGTGTTTTAGTCTGGGACAAAATGGGTCTAACCCGAAGAAAGAAGAAAGAAAAATTGTCAAGTGAATAATGGTCGGTGTTTTGTTGAAAAAGAACCAAGATTGGGGTTTCTGAGTCGGTGATTTTGAGTTGCAAAATAAAGGGGTTACCTTGTCTTTCTAGAGGCACGATGATAGAAATTATTGTCGGTGTTGTAGGGAAGAGTTTGGATGATTGATGACGTTGTTAACGTCTCTGAAGGTGATGCAAAAAAAGAGCTGAAGTGGTTGCTGAAATGGTAAGGAATCATCTTATCTAAAAATTTAAACCGTTAGGTGAGGTCTCAATATATGATTTATATTATTTTTTAACAGGATTAATAACAATTTTTTATATATAAAAAGGCATAACAACAACATTATTTTAATAAAAATAACTGACTCGATCACCATGTTGTTTTTCAAAAGTTGTCGACTTGGATTATAAATTGTATGAAAATTCATGATCCAAAAGAAAAAAAGTAGCATGGCTGGTAAAAAAAAAAAAAAAGTTGACACAGCACAGAGCTACAACGAGGGAGAGAATCCAGCGGGGTGACCAACTCAAACCTCCCATAGCAATCTGTTAACCAAGTCAAACAATTATAAATTTCCCATTTTAGCAACTATTGAAAAAAAAAGGTAAAATATTCCCATCCTCAGCCGGATATGTGTGACCCCTTCCTTGGCTGTGAAAGTGTCAAAGACAGCAGAAGGTAACAAAAACCAATTGCAGAAAAAAACTGAAAAATGGATTAAATTGAGAAAATTAAAAAAAATAATTGATAAAAACTGGACTATTAAAAATAAAATTAAACTGATTAGAATATTTTTAAAAATTTCGGTTTAGTTTAGGTTTCTTAAGGCTAAAACTGGTAAACTATAACCAAACGGGTTCAAATTAAACAATTAAACTGATTAGAATATTTTTAAAAATTGCGGTTTAGTTTGAGTTTTTTAAGGCTAAAACCAGTAAACTATAATCAAACTGGTTCAAATTAAAAAAATATACTGTAAAATTTTTATATTCTAAAACTGGTAATTATATTTAATTTTTTTGGTTTGATTCCATTTTAATGAAATAGGAGAAGAGTAATAATTGGTTAAAATAAATAAAAAAAAACACTATATTATATATATATATATATATATATATATATTTTTTTTTAATTTTTGTTTGTTTTTATAAATAAAAACCAACATAATAAAAATGATTACCTCTGACAAAAACATTTGCTGCCCTCTTTGGCCCATTTTGCTGACAAATTCCACTTGGACAGCACACAAGTACTTCGAGAGAACCGTTAAATGCAATATAATTTATCCAATCCATCGATGAATCATTCACCTCTGACCCGATAACTATCACCTGATCGTCTACATCACCCAAACTTCAGTCAACGATCTTGTGGCCAAATATAGCAGTGTTTCTTTTGCATGAATCACAGCTCCTTTCCCCCCAACAACTCTCATGCAATATTTGACAAAAATGAAAGCTAGCGCACACCAAATTATTGTCAAAATAATATATATAGAGGGTTTTCGATGGCGTTTCTCTATTATTTCTCTTGCTCTAATACTTTCTTCGAAGACCAAGAAAGGCCATTTCTATGGGTTCTTTAAGCCTCGCTCCTCCTCCTCCTCCTCCTCCGCCTCCTCCTCCTCCTCTCTCGTGTGTTAGCCAGTTTTTTCTTGAAGAAAGAACAGTCCCTGTACATGATCACGAAGGTAATATTTCACAGCAGACTCATCAAGGCTGTGCCATGGAAAGAAAAGGTTTGCATTGTGGGAGAGGAAATCATGCAAGAAAGTACAATGGCCCATCATGAAGCATATCAAAAGGGTTTGCATGATAAGAGCTCACGAAGTGATTCTGGTGTTCTGAAAAGAAAATTTGGACCGGATTCTGTGAGGATAATGAAGGTTAGAGAAGGAGATCAGAACAAGGGTGCTGGTGGTGCTCCCGATCTGATGAAGAACAGGCCCGGAAGGCTGGTTGTGCCACCGTATTGTCCGACAAGTGGAATTTGCTCAAGTAGATAGGAAGTTCGAGAACAAGCAGTTTGAGATTCAAGGGAGATATTTCTCTTTGGTGAGTAGGAAAGGAAGGAGAGAGATCATGGAGGATGGGTATGGCGTCATGATTGATATTTTGGGAGATGCAAAGCTGGTAATTCATAAACTTTCTCTATTATGTTAAAATCGTATTCTGGGATCTTATCTAAAGGTTTGAGTATTTAGGTGAGATGATTTCTTAACATGATATTACAGTCTTGTTGATCCAACGGTTACAAGTTCAAATCTCACCACCCTCGTTCAATTTGATAAAAATTAAACATAAGATAGTGTGGATTTGTATGCAAGTTTCAAGCTCAAAGAGCTTTCACTTGAAGATGTGTGTTAAAGAATAATATAAATCATATTTTGCAACCTTAAAAGCTTAAATACTTTCTAGTTTCCTCCTCCTCCTCCTCGTTTTGCCGGATCAAATACTTTCTAGTTTCCTCCTCCTCCTCCTCCTCGTTTTGCCGGATCAAATACTTTCTAGTTTCCTCCTCCTCCTCCTCGTTTTGCCGGATCCTTGTTTTGTTTTGAAGTCGAGGCCAAGAGAGTTGGCTACTGACAAGGGTTCTCTTTTTTTAGGGTTTATCATATTGTTATGTTCAAAAGATTATGACCCCTGCTTCTTCTATTCTGTCTATAGGCATTTTTTGCTGTGATAGATGGACATGGAGGCCGAGCCGCGGTGGATTATGTTGCTGAAAATTTAGGAAAGAACATTGTCAATGGTCTTCAAAATGTTGATTGCAAGGTGGATGGTCGGTTAGAGCAGGCCATTCGAGGAGGCTACTTGGCTACTGACAAGGAGTTTCTTAGCCAGGTAAATTTTTATTATATATTAGAGAATAATATAAATTATATTTTAGAGTCTTACTTAACAGTTTAAGTTCTTTAATATAATATCAAAACCTTGTTGACCCGCGGTCATAATTTTGAATTTTATTGCTCCTATTCTATTTAATAAAAAATCAAGCACAAGATAATATGAATTTGTGCAAGTTTCAAACTCAAAAGACTTTCACTTAAGAGATATGTTAGAGATTAATATAAATCATATTTCAGGACCCCTAATTAAAATTTTAAACTTTTAGATAAGATAATTACTTAACACTTTCAATTTTCAATGTTGAAAATCACATACCTCTCTATAAACAATATTGTATGGTTTGACGTAGTCTTCTTATATCTAGTTTCAAGAGGTATTCAAATTGAACTGTCAAAATCTTAATTCCGGCTGGGACTGTAGTTCACATAGAAACAAAGTAAAGAAAGCATGTCTAATAAGAAAATCCATAGCCATAGAAGTGTGATGCATGATTTATTGACCTCAAGTAATACTTTGACATTTTCTCGAAATTTGAAGTCTAAAGTCCATTTTACAAATATTGAAAGGAGTAAAATATTTCATAAAATAACCATCTGGGGGACAAAGCAAGACATCCCCATTAAATATATGAAGTTTATTAAAAAATAATATAAATTATATTATGAAACCTTATCTGACAGCTTAAGTTTTTAGATGAGATGGTTTTTTGATATGGTATCATAGCCTTGTTGACCTAGCGGTTATGAGTTCGAATCTCACCACCCCCCTATTTTATTTGATAAAAATCAAGTAGAAAATAGTGTGTGTCTGTACAAGTTTCAAACACAAATGACTTCACTTGAGAGAGCGTGTAAGAATAATATAAATCATATTCTAGGACCTTTCCTAACAATTTAAATTTTTAGGTGAGATGATTCCTTGACAGAGCCAGCTACCTGACAATTGTATCTCTTTAATTGGATGCAGGGTGTTAGCAGTGGAGCTTGTGCAGCGACTGTGCTGCTGAAAGATGGAGAATTACATGTTGCAAATGCAGGCGACTGTAGAGTAGTTTTAAGTAGGAATGGAGTAGTTGATGTATTAACAAATGATCATAAAGTTAACAGAGAAGATGAGCGCCTGCGCATTGAGAATTCTGTAAGTCAAATATTATTCACTGATATAAATATTTATACATTAAATCAAATATAAATTAATCTTAAGTTTATTACGAGTATTAATTAGCAAGAGGGTAATTAGCCAAGTTAAACATCAACTAATGCAGGGTGGTTTTCTCCATTGCCGCAATGGAATTTGGAGAGTTCATGGATCCCTTGCCGTTTCTAGAGCAATTGGAGACCTGCATCTGAAACAATGGATAATTTCTGATCCTGAGATCAAAAGGGTTCCATTAACTTCTGATTGCCAGTTCTTGATAATGGCATCTGATGGTCTATGGGATAAGGTACGTTTTGTTAAGAAATTCTCTCGGCTAAAAGGTTAAGCTGTTAGGTGAAATCGCAGAATATGATTTATATTATTCTCTAACATACCTCCTCAAGTGAAAGTCCTTTGAGCTTGAAACTTGCACAGTCCTACACTATCTTGTGCTTGATTTTTATCAAACAGAATGGGGGTCTTGAGATTCAAACTCGTGACCGCTGGGTAAAAAAGGCTCTAATACAATATTAAAGAACCATCTCACCTAAAAATTTAAGTTGTTAGGTGAAGGCCCAGATTTATATTATTCTCTAACATGTTTATCTAGGTTTAAGAATTACAAAGAATCTTATACTATTCATCAAGAAAAAAAAGTTCGGGGAATGACTAATTATTTTGCGGGAATTTTGCAGGTGAATGAGCAGGAAGCAGTTGACTTGATTTTAAGAGACAAGAATTCAATAGAGTCCTGCAAAAAGCTTGTAGATATATCTTTGAGCAGAGGCAATAGTGATGATATTACTGTTATGGTGATAAACCTTCGAGATTTTACGACAAATGCTTGTGTTAATTAATGCTGGTGACACGTTGAGGAATTGAATGCAAAATGACTTGATTTGCTGCTCTGATGTTCTTGAGATGAATTAGATTGAGAGGTGCAAATTCTTTTCTTGTTTTGTTTTCTCGTCCATGCCCTTGTTCTGACATGTTTCATTGGCTTAATTCCATGTATAATTAATCTATGTTTTTTTATTATATATATTAAGAAATAACCTAAAAGAGCTCGGTCGTTGACTGTAGCTCCAGACCCATGCGCACTATTCACTGGCAATTTGCTCCGGTGCATCGCGCGCGGACGTTTGCCTTTTCTCTCTCCAATGAACAGTGTATTAACAAAAAAAAAAACCTCGAAAAAGACAAAAAATGCCGCCGGTTTTAGGGGCTCAACGGTAATTGACCATTTCCGGCCCGGTCCTGCCCGGTTCATCTGACCGTTTTTTATTTTTATTTTTTAATATTTTATTTAACAGTGCATTAACCATTTTGTCCCTCGAAAAGGACATAAATCACGCCTGGGAGTGAGGGCGTTCCAGTAATTAGCCAAATTTTAAATTTTTTTCAGCGGATTACTGTTGGCGCGTCGCCGAAAGCCCTGTTCGTTTCCGCGATCACGCGTGTTTTGGACGACATGTGCGGCTTACTCCAGCGTCCAAAAATGTCCAACCGGTGTCTAGAATGATTTTCAGGCATGTTCTCTTCCACCTGGGGCGCCGCGTGTGACACTATGGTGTCCGGCGACGTGTCAATGGTCGTTTGAATTTCCCCCCTAATTTCTCTCTCCATCCTGCACCAACTGACGTCGGCTAAGCTGTTTTTTGTCAAATTTCAGTTCAGTCCCTAAACGTTGTGATTGGGTTTTCTGGCCCTCGTTGCTATTATATAGTAATTGTTAGAACAAAATACAATAACAATTGAACTAGTGATATATCAATTGATAAACATTGATTTTAAACAATATATTACTTTAAAATACAATAATAGTTGAAATAAAATATAGTAATAGTTAAAACAAAATACAATAACAATTGAACTAGAGAGATATCAATTGATAAATATTAATTTAGAGTTTTCATCAAATCAATTGGTTAAGTTTTTGGGGATTGATATCAATTTTATAACACGATAAAATATTATCAATTGATAAAAAAATTTCTTATTTGGTTTTGGTTTCCAACTAAAACAATATTTATGTTTTTTTGTGTGTGTTTTAGTTAGTTTAAATAATGTTTCAACATGCATATATATATATATATATATATATATATATATATATATATATATATTTTGGTTTTTTATTCAAATTATATAGAAACATAAACTAAAAAACAAAAAAAAACTTTAACTATTCAAATGCTCCAAGATATTAAAATTAAACAAAACCTAAGAGTATAATTTTTTTAGCTTTTCCTTTTCTTTTAAGGTCTTAGGGCAAGTCCAACGGGAGAGCCATCCTAGCAGGCAAAGCCAAAAATTTGAGTTTTTGACTATTTTTGTTCTTTTTGAAATCTCCAATTGGAGAGCCATTTAGATAACCAAATTGACGTTTTTTTTTGCCTTTAAAGTCATTCCTACATATTTTGAGAGAGAAACCAAAAATTAAAAAATATTAAAAAGTATACACACCCATACTTGGGGGTGCTTATCTGTGTGCGGACGGGGGGAAATGCTTGGGGCTGGGGTCTTGGGGTTAGAGCTGGGGGGGCAACAAGCTGTTCTGTGGAAAGAAGGGAAGGGGTTTTGTGTGTGTGTGTGTGTGCGTGGCGGGGAGGGGGGTGCTCGGGGCTGGAGCTTGGGGGGGGCAGCGGATTGTTATGTGGGGAGAAAGGAAGGGTGGGGGGAGGGGGGCTAGGGTTGACGTGTGTGTGTGTGTATTAGAAAATAATGTTATTATATCAAAAATATTTGTTTTTGTTTTTATTCAAAAATACCTCAACAAGAGAGTAAAAAATTATATATAAAATTAATAAGTATATTGTTGGAGAGTTTTTTAAAAACAATTATTTAATTATATAACTTACTCCTATTATTTATATAATTAATTGCATAATTAAACTACATACAAAATAACTGCACTATATTTAAAATAATAATAAAAATATTCAAAAATACCTCAACAAGAGAGTAAAAAATTATATACAAAATTAATAATTATATTGATGGAGGGTTTTTTAAAAACAATTATTTAATTATATAACTTACTCCTATTAATTGTATAATTAAACTATATACAAAATAATTACACTATATTTAAAATAATATAAAAAATAGCTCTCCAAAATGATTTTTACCATTGGAGTACATATAAAAAAATATTATATATACACTACTCAAAAAACTATTTTAGAAATTTAACTCTCCAAAATTATTTTTACTATTGGACTTGGAATGTGTTTGAGAGTGTGGTCACACTAGAAGTTAAGAAAAAACTATAGTTTGGGTGTTTAGTAAATAATGAAAAGTTGAAAAAAACTGTGGGCTCCTTTCTTAAAAAATAAGCCATACTCGGTTGCATGATGCGTACTGTTGGGGTCGTGCTTACCAAAGGGTGGCTCTTGCGCTGCATTGCGTTAAAGCAGCTTAAAATCGAATAAAACCCTAACGCCACCACTCTCCACAACTAGACAACATCCTCTCAGACGCACAAAAGCTCCAACAATGGCAGCGTATGGAGATGAGCTAAAAATAATCACTATTGGAGGCAAAGGCTCTGCTTTAACATCCACCTCCGTCTACACCATCGCCACAGGCCACGCTCAGGTCCGCATTGACTCATCTGCACTCGATAGACTCACCAATCAAAACAGAAACCCTCAGAAACCACTCCATTCGATCCATCTAATCAACAATGAAGCCTCGAACCTAATTGAAACTCGCGCTTACCTTACTGTCCTCCTCAATAAGCTCCTTCACTACACGAATTCCTCTAATGTACGTACGTTTCTCCCTAATTTGATCGCAGAAACCATAAATTCGAATAAACTTGTAAGTGAAGCCCTAGGGTTGGATGTTGAGGTGACTGAGGAGGAGAGACTTATCATTGAGGGCTCTAGTGCGGAATTGTATGGGGTTTGTGCGATTTTGGATCATGAAGGGATGGGGTTAGGTGTTGTTGATGATGCCGTGGCTGCGTTGTCGTGTGAGGCGGTGAAAGCAGATGTCAGGTCGTTTGACGGTGTGGATAGTGGTGATGGGTTTGTTGATAAGGAGGCAGCTACGGTTGCGAGTGATATGAAGGTTTTACTTGTTGGGTATGATTCGAATAAGAGAGGAGAGAGTGAGGCGGTTTCGGAAATTCCGAAAGTTAATGGGAGGTTGAGGGAGGTGGTGAAGGCGTTGCATACAATGGTTCGAGTGGAGTTGAATTCAGGGGTGAAAGGATCGAGCGGAGGATCTAGAAAGGCAGTGGGGACCACGGTGTCAGGGTTGGCAATTGCGTTGCTGTTTTTGGGGAAGAGTAGTTTGTGTCGGGTTAAAATGAATTTGGATGTGATGGGGAAAGAGGGTTTGGGTAGCGGGTTGGTGAGTTTGTTTGAGAAGAAATGTCCTAGCAGGGATGTTTTGACGAACGGATACAAGGCAGTTACTGATTTGCTTGTCGAAGAGGATTATGTAAAATTTGGGTATGGAGTGTATGGTTTGTTGGGGATTGTATGGAAGATTGTTGCGTGGGAGGAGATAACTGCGTTTTTTGCTCTTGAGGGTGTTGAGTTGATGGGTGGAATTGGTGGTCAAGCGAATGAAGGGGAGACAAAAGTCGTCAAGAAAAGTGAGAAGAAGAAGAAAAAGAAGACAGTTTTAGGGAAAGGGACTAGTGTGATTGTGCAGTTAATTAAAGATAGGTTGCAGATTGTTGGAGGGGGTTCTGGTGATTGTTTGGACTTATTAGAAAAATGGGTTGAGAATCTTTTGTCGTTTTTTAGCCCTAAGCAACCAGAGTTTGATGAATTTGTTCAGAAAGTGAAGGAGATTGTTGAAAGAAATGAAAGTAGAAGACTTCCTAAGCTTCCAAAGGTAATGAATCTCGCTTCAAGGTTTAGCATGGGGAACTTGGGATAGATAGACTAGACATATTTTCCAAAGGCGATTCAGTTTGAAGTTTTATCCAATACTCTCTTAGTTGCATATTTGCCAGTTTTTTTGTTTTTTTAATTGACACTGAAAGTTTACCTTTCTTTTTAACTGAGGTGGATGCTTGAATGTGGAAACAAGTTAGGATTTAGGACCAAAAAAATATATGCCGTTTTTGGGATTTTATGTTTTTGCTAGTTATGCCGTAGGATGCGACAACTTTTTCCAACAATGTGAACGGCTTAGTATTATCACATACTCAAGTTCATGATATTCTCTATGGTTGTTGCTTTTCCTTCTCTGGGATTTAATTGTTTTTTATTCTGAAAAGATTATATTGCATTTTTTACCGTCCAATAGTAGGGGCATAGATGTATTCCTAATTATCTGTTGTGAAGAGGCATTTTATCCTCCATTTTGATGGATATTATTGTTCTGGGAAAATTTTTATCTGGACATATTTTTTCCCTTTTACACTTCATTTAACTTCTGATTGTTGTTTTTATTTATGATAATTGATATCTTGTGTTTCCTGTTGTCTAACTGTTAGCATGCTTCTAATTTGCTTTGAATGGAGTAGCATTCTTATTTTGTTTAGTAGTCTTATTTTGTGCATATCATTTTATGTATCAGGGTACTCGTGATTTTGCAAATGAACAAATGGTGATAAGAGAACGAGCATTTTCAATCATAGCAGATGTTTTCAAGAGGCATGGTGCCACTTCCCTTGACACTCCTGCTTTTGAATTGAGAGAGACTCTCATGGGAAAATATGGGGAGGATTCAAAATTAATTTATGATCTTGCTGACCAGGTAATATATGATTATTAGTTGATACAATATCCATTGCAGTTTTGCTATTATCGTTATAACCATTGCTTATGTTTGTGTGTCTGTCTCTCTGAATGAATATATCCAATCCTTTTTAATGCATCTGTCAAAACAAGAAAATTAAACAGGTGAAGTGGTGTTTAATTTCAGACTAATATGCTTGATAACATTTGCAGTTAATGTGAGGTATAAGTGAATCTGTTTTAAATCTTAAGCTTTGTTTCTGTAGGCTGGTGTCCAAGTGGTTAAATTGGACTTTTTACCCAATTGGAATATTTCCAAATTGATTTTGCTTTCTTTCTTCTTTTTGTTTGTAGTGCATGAAACTTCTGTTGAAAAGGAGTAGTTTGAGTGGAAAATTTTGCGCATACAATTCTAAACAGTAGTTTTGGCCCTTTTCTTGGGATTCTAGCTGCCTGTTTTTGGATCTTTTTTGTTTCTTCAAATCATGGGGAATGGTCCATTTCTGGTTGAATTTGCATAATTATGTAATTATTTAGTTTCTATACTTTGGTTTTACCCATTGGCTGGTTTGGTTTTTTGATGAACTAGTTTTTACTTCATTTGATCATTTGTATGAATAAACTGGATTGAATTATTCATAGTTATTGGGAAATTAAATAGATTTTTCAACCTATTGCAGGGTGGAGAGCTTTGCTCTCTGCGGTATGACTTGACTGTTCCATTTGCTAGATATGTGGCTATGAATGGTATCACTTCGTTTAAAAGGTATCAAATAGCTAAGGTATATAGAAGAGATAACCCATCTAAAGGAAGATACCGAGAATTTTATCAGTGTGACTTTGATATTGCTGGTCAATATGAAGAAATGGGACCAGACTTTGAGATAGTGAAGGTTTTGACAGAATTGCTTGATGAGCTAAACATTGGAGATTATGAGGTAATTCATGCCGGCTGATCTATCTTTTCTTTAATTATACTTGTGATGTTGAATTTTATATAGCCTGTGATGGTTTCATCTTCTCATATGTAGATGTTAACTGTTTGGCCATACATCCATTTTTTTATAATAATTGAACCAATATGTCTTTTATAGGATGTTAAATAACGTGTTAACATTTTAAAACATGCATGTCATTGAAGTTGTTGATACATTGACAAAACCAGTAAAGCTATTTATAAAATTTATCACCAAACATATCTTAGTTGCCCATAAGTACTAATCTAATAAATGTACCTTTGGCTGTACCTGCATTAGTCAATGTTGAAGTTAAATAACATGTAAACATTTTAAAACATGCATGTCATTGAAGTTGTTGATACATTGACAAAACCAGTAAGCTATTTATCAAATTTATCAGCAACCATATCTTAGTTGCCCGTAAGTACTAATCTAATAAATGTACCTTTGGTTGTACCTGCATTAGTGAATGTTGAATTTAAATAACATGTAAACATTTTAAATCATGCATGTCATTGAAGTTGTTGATACATTGACAAAAACTGTAAAGCTATTTATCAACTATATCTTAGTTACTCATAAGTGCTATTCTAATAAATGCATCTTTGATTGTACCTGCATTAGTCAATGTTGAAGTTGATGAATTTGGCTGACGGCTCAAATAATTCTTTGTCAAGTGTGTGATGTGCTTTCAATGCCCCAAAAGTTGCATCTCTATCTATCTAAAGGAGAATTCTTCTCTTATTGACATTGAGACAAGTCATCTGAATACAGCCAAGAGGTGGTTTGATTGCTTGATTAATAACTATGGAGCCCAATTAAATACACCACCTGCTGTCTATCTACAGGGTGATAGATCATTAAGAGTGTGGAATGTGACAGGCGTTTCTTGAGGATCTCCATTTTATTTTGTTTCCTTATTTGTCACATTGGCTGCTTTGGCTTGTCTTCTTGTTGATTACCTCGCAATTTAAGTATAGCACCAGCTGTCTATCTATGTATTTGTTGACTAGGTGTTCTTTATCTGTTTTAATCAGGTTAAATTAAACCATCGGAAGTTGTTGGATGGTATGTTGGAAATATGTGGAGTGCCTCCTGAAAAATTCCGAACTATTTGTTCAAGTATTGACAAACTGGACAAGCAATCGTTCGAGCAAGTTAAGAAAGAAATGGTAAGGGTATATGACAAGCTTGAATATGTATCTGATCCTGTTCTTATGTAGCTGGTTTACTGTATATTCTATTCATACAGTATGGGGACATCTTTTCACTAATTTATTCTTGTCATTTATTTATGATTGAAACATGCCAGATTGACAAGAGTTTTTTGGTTCTTTTGGCTGTTTTTGTAAATTGATGAAGTGCATTTTCACTGTTGAGATTGTCTACTTCGTAGATGGTATGTTTTCACTTGCATAGTTTATTTATTTATTACTATTTTTAAAAAAATATGTTCATGGATTTTACATCTTTCTGTTTCCTTGAATTTATTTTTCCTTCTTATTTTCTATAAGTAATTTCCCATCAGTATCTGGCATCTATTTTATGCTCCTTTTATGTTACACTTGATTAATGTTTATTGTTAATCTATTTGTTTCTCTTTGTATTAAATGTATGTTTAGACATAAGCCTTAAATGAATATTTTGGTTTGTTTCACAATATGTCCTTCAAAATGTTCTCTAGGTGGAAGAGAAGGGGTTAGCTGTTGAGACAGCAGACAGAATTGGTACTTTTGTGAAGGAAAAGGATTCTCCTAAGGAGTTATTATCAAAGCTTAAACAGGAGGGCAGTGAGTTTTTACAGAACGCATCTTCAAGTCGAGCACTGGATGAGTTGGAAATTTTGTTTGATGCTCTTGAAAGATCAAAGTGCATTGATAAAGTGGTTTTTGATTTGAGCCTTGCCAGAGGGCTTGATTATTATACTGGAGTCATATTTGAAGCTGTTTTTAAAGGGACTACACAGGTAAAGAATCATTTTTATGCCACCTTCGCTTGAACCATCTCATATTAGACGTAAAGTTGGTATTCTTTGTTTGCACTCTCTTAGTTCCACATTTTAATGCTTGAGGAGGTGCTTTGTGCATGGTACTTTGAAGAAAGTTAGGATGGGATTTTAGTTATTTGAAAATATTGAGAACTGAATTATAATTGTGAAGTGATTAGAATACAATCTCTTTGTACCTGTTAAAATGTTCGAGGAGGTTCTTAGTGCATGTTACTTTGAAGAAAGTTAGGATGGGATTTTTGTTATTTGAAAATCATTGAGAACATGAATAATAACTGTGAAGTGATTAGAATGTGATCTGTTTTTACTTGTTCTATGAATATACCATCAGTGAACTTCGCATAATTTTCAATAATGGCACATTATTAAAGTTTGATAAAAATTTCTCACAAGCAAGAAGCTTTAATAAAATAAACTATAGATAGAAATGTGAAGGTATTGATCAAATTAGCAGAGTTTATCGATGCTCTCTTAAAAGTTTTTGGGTTTGTTTGGGAGTGTGGTTGAGGTTGCTTTTCGTTCAGAAATGTATCAAAATAATGTTTTTTTTTGTTTTTTTTTTTAATTTTTGATATCAACACATCAAAATGATATAAATACACCAAAAAATTTAATTTAAAACAAAAAATAAAAATAAAAATTTTCAAATTTTTTCAAAAGCATTTTTGAAATGCAGTGCTAAACAAGGCATATTTCACAATCTGTCTTCCAAGTGCTATTAAAGCTCTCTTAGTCAATGCACTAGCATAAAAATACAAAGTTAAAGGTGTGCCCTCGTAGATAATGGCTATAATTTGCTTTCGAACAATCCAAATCTTGACAAGGAATGATTATATGTTCCATTTCATATTTTTCATGATCCAGTAAAAATCATGAGATTATCTGGGGGATATTCTAACCATGAAAAGCTTGGGAGAATATCTGACATCCTTAATGGTGATTTCAAAGTAGTTGTGTAATTGATTTTCACCCATGGGCCAATTGCCATTAATTTTAGAATGCAAATGTAATCTGCAGATAATCTATAAATAGGGTGTCTGATGCGCAGAGTATGCTTGTAATGATTCCTCTAAAGGGTACATTATCATTCAATCTTTGACAAGGGTTCATAGCCGTGTTTTGAACTCGAGCTTGATTTTTGGAGTTGGGAAGAGCTTTAATTAAATTTGGTTCCTTGTTTTACGATCTGTGCTTTCAGAATTTATGGAAAAATCTGAAAATCTTAGTAATGGTTAAGAGTGGGATCAGAACTCTAAACTAAGTAATGATAAATTGGGAGTTGTCAGTTAAGCTTATTTAGTTCTTCTTTGTACTTTGCATTCCATAACTGCATTGTTTAGAGTAGACCTCATAGAAGTTCATTTTAGTAAGAAAAAATGAATGTTACGAAAGTTGGAAGAACATGAGCTTAATTTTTAAGCTAGGGAATTGACACTAGTATGTTTTATGAGTGCCATGAAACTTTAGCATTGGCTGGTTGGGGCTTAAGGCAAGATGAATAGAGGGTGTTTTTAGTTGGTGAAGTCAATTTTTTTTTCTGTTACTTTTGGGCAACGTGTAATTCGTTTTTCGTCTAATATTCTCATGCTACATCGATCCTGTGAAATGCTTTGAAATTTTGAGATGTTAAATCTGGTATTGCGATTAACCTGGACAATATAAAGGATTCTTGGAATCACACCCTGCCTAATCAGAGTTGTGTATTGCACTTATCTTGATCGAAAATACTAAAAGTAGCTCATTGGTCACACATTCTATCTCATATTTTTTACTTTACTCTTTTTAATATTACTTTCCTTATTGTCAATAATGCAACTATGTCTCGGATTTAAGTGGTTACTAAATATTTTTGCCATCAGGTCGGTTCAATTGCTGCTGGGGGGCGATATGACAACCTTATAGGAATGTTTGGTTCAAAACCAGTTCCAGCTGTTGGGGTCAGTCTTGGCATTGAGCGAGTATTTGCTATAATGGAGCAGCTACAAAAGGACCGGAATGAGGTGAGAATAGCATTGCATGTCATTTGGTACATATCTGGGGTAAAAAAAGGTCATAGTAGTTCGTTGTCATCATTTATTGTTGAACTGTTTCAGAATTCAGTTGTGAAAAATCATTGCGACCACTTATCATATCGCCCCCAGACTTGTCTGGATTTTTGTTAAGAATCCCTCCCCCATTGTGTTAGATTTGTTCACATTAGAATTAAAAGTAGGGGTGAACTGATTTGACCATAAGGTTCTATTTGTCGGAGTTTCATATTTTCCCCTCATTCCCCCTCTAACGCTCGCATCACAATCAATGCTTTTTTTCTCTGCATTGCCTACTGCCCCCAAATCTAATGCCTTAAGTTATATTTAGGCTGTGTTTGTTTCCCGGAATTCACTTTCCGGGAAACCACTTTCCAAACTTTCCTGTGTTTGTTTGTCTTCCGGAAAGTTGGTCAACGGAAAACACTTTCCAGTCAAAGAAAAATTTGGCTTGGTTTTCAGGAAAGTGTTTTCCGGAAAATTTGGGCGGAAAACACTTTCCGGAAGTTGTGAAAAATTTAGAAATGTCATTATTTGCTGATTATATCAAATTTGATCCTCAAACTTTTGATTGCTATATATAATTTGTTTTGAATATTTATTTTTCAATTCCATCTCTTAAAATTTAATTTTTATATTAATTTTGGTCCTTATTTTTATAATTGTTATTTGCTTTTTTCTTATCATTTTTTTATTGAAATTTTTTATCTATCAAATTTGGTCCTTATTTTTTTTATTGTTACTTATTTTATTTGAAATAATTTATGAAATGTTAATTATTATTATTTTAATTTATTCACCTTTCATTTTTTTTAAAATTTTTAGATTTGATCTTTATTATTTTGATTATTATTTATTTTATTTGAGATAATTTATGAAATTATATTTTTTTTCAATTTCATTCTCATTCAACTTTTTAATTTGTAAGATTTGTTCCTCATTATTTTAATAAACTTGAAAAAAATATTAATTTATTAATAAATTATTTTCCAGTTCATTTTCCATAACACAAACAAACACTGGAAAGTGTTTTCCAGTTCATTTTCCATAACACTGTCAAACATCGGAATTCACTTTCCCCGGAATTCACTTTCCAAAAGGAAACTACTTTCCAGCAAACAAACGGGGCCTAATGTTCTTTCTTTTTCACCATCAATATGTAAGTACAAGGACTATCAATCAAACAATCATCAACATGGAGTTTTTCCTATAGCTACCCTAATTGTTTGCCCAATGCCTTCAGAGATGTGATTTTGATCCAAAGATAACCTCTTCGTGGCCCAGAGAACATATGCAGACACTTTAATATCAAATCGACCCTATAGTGCAAATAAGTCATGTTTACCTGTAACATTATTTTACTAACGCAAGAAATCACAAATTAATATATTAATCATTTTCATGCTACTGTGGCAGAGACATGAAAGAATTTTCATTCATAATGGGAACTTGCATTTAATTCTTTCTATATTTTGTTCTGGTTGTGGCATATTCTTCCATTATATGACATTTTATAAGTTCTGCTTATGCTTGAAACTAAGACACTTGTGTTATTTTGAAAGACACTTGATATGATCCATGTTTTGTAAAAGCAGACTTTTATTTGCTCACCATATTGTAGAAACTACCATCATTCTTTTGTCCATAAGGCACTAATGTACTCTCCTGTTGTTTCTGGTGTTGGCAGACAACCCGGCCTACTGAAACCCAGGTTCTGCTGGGCATTATGGGAAGCAAAAGTAAAATACCTCTAGCTGCAGAGCTGACGAGTAAGCTGTGGAGCGCCAAGGTGAAAGCTGAATTTGTTGTCAGTACAAGATTTGATAAGCTCATTAGCCGTGCTAAGGATTCAAAAATCCCATGGATGGTACTTGTTGGGGATAGGGAGCTGGAGACAGGGAAGGTAAAAATAAAGAACCTTGAGACCAAAATAGAGGAAGAGGTACCTTTAAGTTCTTTTGTTGATGAAGTCAAGAATCGATTGAACCTGTGAAAATCATATATGGGGCAAAACTTGAATGACTGAGTCATTCTTCTGTTCCAAGGCTTCACAACCTCTACTTTACCCTGCTTGACATACTATACAAGTTATGTTGATATTAGTTTGGCAAATGTTGCAATCTGGTAACTGCCTCTGATCTCAAAAATACCAAATCAGTTAGATTATAACTGTTTTATACGCGTGGCGCATTTGCGCGGGAGTAGATTTATGTTTAATATCACCTTTCCCTTGTTTTCTTCACTTGTCAAGATGTTGAAAGATGTAGGAGCATCTCTTTTCATTTTTTGTTTGCAGTGAGAGTGAGCACTTGAAAACAGAATTCTGTACTGCACTGGCCATTTCAAATTCGGAAATGATTTTTTAGATGCAATGGTCATTTGCAATATTGGAAACAATTTTTTTGGTGTTCCTTGACGCGAACTATTTCTTTTTGCTCTGTTTTTATGGCTTCAGTTATCTGTGTGATCGATTTCCCTTGGTCAAATTTGTTAGATTGGGTTTTGGTGCGTGCTGACGATCCTTGTGACCAATACTCTTTATAGGGCTGGTAAACGAGGTGAGAAAAAGTGTAATTGATTATTATTTCAAACTGACTTTGTTGTAAGTTGATAGGTGGGTGCCTGCTCCCTCTTATGACAAACCAAATTTGAAGGCTGAATCTCATGCCCGGTGCTCAGGTCAAGTCCTCCATCATACCAACTTTACAGAAATCATGGCTTGATTAGCTGCATCTTCCTCACTAAAATATCTGATTCTCTAACTTCACGCCTCAAGATAAGCTTTTTTTTTTTATTTTTTTTTCTCTAACCATCAATATTTAGCATTTCATTTCTTGCTTGATGTGGTTGCATTTGGTATGGTGGATATTACTATTCCTAAAAGATGATAATATGTTTTTTCAGGGCAATAGAATTCTTATATTATCATCTCATTTACTTGCATTTCATCGAAACAACTCATTTATTTTGAAACGTGAATTGTAAATAGAATTTAAAAAGCCAATCATTTTATAATATACTGTTTAGTTTTTACTTGTTTCATGATCGAAGTAATTGTTTTTCTATTAATGAAATATCTGTTTTGTTGTTTTATTTTTTTTTGAGATGATAATTATTTTTTATTTGTAAATAAGAGTTATTTTAAAAAATAATTAATCTTTTTTATATATGGAAAAAAAAAATCAAAGTCCAAAACGTACGATTTGGGTGGTTTGGAAAACATGAGTAGACAATATTAGTCCCACAGAAAACAAGCTACAAACTTTTTCCACGGAGCTGTGATATAGAAATTGACATTTTACAATATAAAAATCAACTATCATAATCTGTTAGCGCCACACAGCTTACAAATTATTCTAAGGAATGGTGGTATAGAAATTTTGGCATGCGCTTTCTTTGAATCCTCTTTATACTTGGTTGTTGACTTACCTCTCCAAAATTCCTTCTCCACAAGAAACATTGTCTTCATATATATATATATAAACTGAAAGAAGCACATATTTATATTTTATTGTGAATTTATATAGTAAAATTGCTGTATTTTACTTTTAGAGAATTAAACTTGTTAACTTGATTTTCAAGGTAGAAAGGTCATTTGTCGTAACAAAATTGAATAGGGTTCATCAGTTGTTTTGTGTTTGTTTTTCATAATACTAAATTAACCTTAGAAGAAAAGAAAATTAACTTCTGTTAAGGTGTTTTTGGACTTTTCCATATTTTTTTCATAGTTGAATGACATGAACACCCTTAAAAATAAAACTCTGTACTTTGGAATCAAGGGCACTTTATCATTATATTATAAATTCTTTGTAATTTTTATACAGGGTCAAGGGAATTAGGTCTTTGTATATATAAAATATAGTACGGTAATTAGGTCTTTCTAAATCTTTGTAACTCTTACATAGGGTTAGGGGTAACGACATGGTTTTGTATATATAAAACATATAATGGAGTTATTATGGTATTATATCCCGAGTTAGGAATTCAATTAAGTTCGATAGGGTTGAATTGAGTTATTTTCATTGTTTTTTTTTCTTAAATTCTTTTATTTTGCTCTTTGATGTTAAATTAATTTGAGAATTGAGATTAATAATTTAATTCAATTTGTTTTTAATAGGGTTATCTGGTTCTATTATCACGTTATAGATTTAAACAATTTATGAGCATTATCAAAAGGTCTTTTTGATATATGATTGATTTATTGTCTTAACCTTAAGAAAACAAAACCTTAAGTAAATAAAAATTATGTTTATTAACATCAAACTTCATGTTAAGAGAAAATCTTGGACAACAATATTGGAAAGGTGTTTTTATTATAATATTAATTTATTTGCTTTTCTCTTATATGTTAGTGTAAATCCCTTTAATAATATTTTATTCCTTCTCATCTCCGACTTTTTTCTCTTTAATGTCTATCAAATCACTCCCTTAATTTATAATTATGTTTAGTAAAAAGGATTAAACATGTTTTTTTTTTATATATTTGTTATTTTATAAACCACAATTATATTTTGTTTATTATTTTAATTTTTAAATATGCGTGCATCACATCACCATTATTGATATTGCTACTTTGTAGAAAATGTTTTTCTTATTTTTCACATGGACAGCTTACCAGCTGGACAGGACACAATATTAATTAAGCAGACCACAGGTAATTATTGTGCTTCTGCATTTTTCTCATTTATTCGCCGGGATTATTGTGCCTCTGCATTTTTCTCATTTATTCGCCGGGATTTCAGCTGTCGACACTGTGGCTGTGAGTGAGTTGTTTGTCATTTCGTTTAAATTTTTTGATATTCTTAAATTATTTATACATACTAATATCGAAAATAATTTTAAAAAATAAAAATAATATTATTTTAATATATTTTTCAATAAAAAATACTTTCACAGACAAAGTCAACGTCATTTCAAAACTTGCATGAATAACCCTATTTTTTTTTCTCAAATAAATTGTTTCAAATCATTCCAGCTGATGAAGCACACGGGTTTAAGCGCTCTCTCTCTGTGGAAAATCAAAATGAATCAAAATCTTTTTTATTTTTATTAAAAAATACATACATAATGCAAATATTGGGTGTGGTGTTGTACCATAAATATTATAAAAGAGCAGTCATACGTCCAAAGAATCCTGTACAAATGTAAGTTGAAAACAAATACTTTATACAATAATAAAACAATTATTTTTTCTTACACTTATTAATTATTTAATGATTTACTTGCTAAATGTATAGAAATGGAATTTCGGATAATTGTTGAGTTTATTATCTCCATGGATATCCCAATCTAAAAAATAATGAATATAAAATACCCATGTAATCTTAGCACCCATGAAATGAAAATAATATCTCCCTTTCCATGTAAAATAAAAATAATTAAAAATCTTATTAATTGTTGAATTTTCATTATCTGAACCTACAAAATATACTCTTTAAAGGTAAAGTATTCTCCTCGCATACAAAAAATCATCTACCTTTTCTAGTATTTTTATTATAAAAAGTGACTAATTATTTCACTAGTACCATGAAATTCTCACACTATAATTTAATAATTTTTTTCTCGATTTTAAGCCGTGATTTAAACCAAGCATATATTAAAAATTAATATAATATACTATTTATGTTGTGGTGGTGATAAAATTTGTTGAGTCAAAAGAAAGGCACACGACATGACGCTCGTGAGTATGTATGAAGTTATACCAATCTGTAACTACTTCGTAGCCTTGGTGTGTAGCGTAGGGTTTCCTCTTCATTAAAGCCAAAGCCTTTCCATCTGTAGTATTTCCCTCATGTTCTACTAAAGTTATCGAACATTCTCCTCGATCATCGTGTCTCCTCAATAGGGATAGGGTTCCGAAACAAGAGTTTCAGAAGATCTAATCTAAAATCAGCGACCGATATGGAAGGAGATGCTGTTGCTGACTTTCAAGACTGGGAACTACTAGCCAACTCGGAGTCGGACCTGGTTAATTCACCCAGCTCGGTGGCTAATTCTTCGAGGAGTTTTCTAGAGAGTGAGGCTGGCACAGAAGGTATGTTCAGGTTAGATTACTTTTCTCTTGAAAATGATAGTAGACATGTTAAAACTGCCCTTGATGCTAGTGAAGAAGGTTCCGTTGAGTCGGATAATCCGAGTTGGATTGATCCTGTCCAAGAAACTCGGTTCCAAAGGAGGAATTCTGGTGAGTTCTGGCCTGACTCCGGTAGTGATCGATCCGATGATCGCAAACTAAGTGACTTTGATGTGAAAAGTGAATTGGGTTTTGTGGGAAAGGAAAGGAATGACGTGGGTTTTCAAGGGGTTGGAGAGATTGAGGCTAAAGAAGGGAAGCTTGAGTCACTCGAGGGTGAAGCTAGCAACTTTGAAGGGAAAAGTGAACTGGGTTTCGTAGAGACCTTGAAGGATCAAGTGGGTTTGGAAGGGTTCCGGGATCAAAGTAAGGATAAGGAAATGGTCAAGTTCTGGTCTGATTCTGATGGTGATAGTTTGTTTTTTGGTGGTCTCGGGAAGGATCAAGTTAGGTCTGAAATTCTGGGTGAATCTGAAGGTGAAAATGTGTCCGAAGAGGTGAATTTGAGTGCTGTTTCGGTCAGAGATACAAGGCCTGGTGATGAGGGAGAGAAGAGGAAGCTGGTGGTGTGGTGGAAGGTTCCTTTTGAGGTGTTGAGGTATTGTATTTTCAGGTTGAATCCTGTTTGGTCTGTCTCTGTTGCTGCTGCTGTGATGGGATTTGTTATTTTGGGACGGAGATTGTACAACATGAGGCGCAAGACAAAGAGCTTGCAGCTTAAGGTTACAGTGGATGACAAGGTTAGATATTGTGGTTATTTAATTTGGCTATATCAATTGCTGATAATATGGTTAATTTGGAAAACTCCTGTGCTAATTGTCTCTAATGGTGTGTTTAAATTGAATGAGTGCAGGTTATCTGTTTTTTGGATTCTAAATTTCATATTGAAAAAAGGCAGCGTCTGTTGTGCAGCAATTATTTAACTTTAGTATTTGAGAAAGTGATATTATATTCACTTTGTTTTTTTTTCATGTTGGCATGTCCTTGTCATGTTTTTATTTTACTCTTCTTTCTCTGTAAGGTGAGAACGAGCTCATTAAAATCAGGCACCAAACAGACTAGAAAATGGGTTAACTGAGAACCGCCACTATGTTATTTTTTCAATAAAAGAAAATAGTTCTCACATTCCTTGCATGCTTCGCATTGAGGACTTTGGGATGGCATGATCACAGCCTGCTCTCTCCTCCTTTCTCTTCATCCTGGGTTAATTAGAGCTAAAAAAAAATACTTGCTGGTGGGAACTAGCTCTTATTTTGAGAAGTCTGAAAAAATATATTTTAGTCAAAAATTACTTTTTACATAACCTACAAAAGATGTTTGAGGTATAGCAAGTTATGACTTAGTGAGTTGTTACTCAGTAAATAGTTAGGTGATAGAGGTGCAATGACTAGAGGATGTTGGTTAGGTGTAAAGTTTTTATCTGTAAATTATTTGTGATGCTGTTGATGGTTTGAGAATACTGTGTTGCAACAGGAGAATTTAGAGAGAGAGAGAGTTGTATTTGGGTAAAGATCGTTAAGAAATGAGTTGTTAAGGAAATCAGGGGATATTTATAGCATACATGAGGCGATTTTCACCATGTGAAAACTTTGTGGTGGACCAATATTAGGTAGGCTCTCATAATAAATCTTGATTGGAGTCCCAATCAATTTTCATTAAGTTTTTCATTGAGTAAGGACAAAATTTAGAATCTTGTTCACCAAAGCCTCATTTATTGTTTTTGTTCATAACAATCACCTTTTAATTAATTTTTGTTGATAATGTAATTATTGCTAAATGCTTTCAGAAATTTTATTAATGAGTTTTTTTCTTACTAGTTCTGCCAGGAAATAATTTTAGGTTAGACTAAGAAATATGAAAAGTTTTTGTCTAATCAAAAGGTATCAAACCAAGGAATCTAGAAATGCATACGGGTTGTAGTAGAGGTAAAGTTAGGAACAGAATATGGGGGAATGGTCAAGATAGATGGAAAATGATGCCCTAAAGGCTTTTTGATTACTGGGTGAATTTAATTGTTTTTTTATGGTAGAAGATCCCATAACTTTTAACTCTTGGTCTCATGCCACTTGCAAGTCCAAAATCTAGAACAATTGCATGATTTTTAAGTGTTCAATACTTGATTATTTGGCTCATTTATTCTCCTAGGTTTGCACTAACTCATTTATTTCATTTAGCAGCATGTATAATATTTCCCTTGGTATATTTCCCTCCCAAGTCCCATCAGTTTGCATATTTTGATCGTCAATTTATTTTCCTCCTCTCTCCTATTTTTGTTTTTCCCCATCTGTTCATTTTTTATTTGCATGGACAATTGATGTTAGGTATGGAGTGGATATTTGGGTTTGTCTCATAGCAGAACATATGGTTAGGACAATCCCTCAATTTTCATCCCATTTTGTGTAACCACAATATAAACTTTTGAAGAGACAGCAATTAAATCTCATCATTTTCCTCCTGAAATGCATCTTCATAATGAAATATTGTTCGGAGGATTAGTTTTATGTTTGTGCTCAGAATATTGAGTTATGCACCTTGAAGTTGCATTTTTTTTTTGGTTTGTATGTCCTTGATGTAACCTCCTTTTGTAATTCTTGGTTTACTTGAAGAGCGTAGGTCTTCAGGTATGTAATGGGTTTTCATTATCAATTGCTCTTGAGAATTGCAGTCTGCTCCTTATTTCACACAGCTGTATTATATTTCTTGCAAATGAACTGATGTTTTCGCTGGAACAGTGTTTCATTGATGCCAATATATTGCTATGCATATCCAACTTTGATTTTCATTTCTGATCTATGTCTGCAGAAGGTATCACAGTTCATGAGCCGTACCGCACGTCTAAATGAAGCATTTTCCGCTGTGAGAAGGGTCCCCATTGTACGGCCCCTATTGCCAGCAGCTGGGGTGAATCCATGGCCTGTTATGAGTTTGAGATAGAGCTGTTTCATCATGCGAGCCTGTTAATCGACGATTAAATTCTGGTCTTGCTTCGCTTTGTACGTAGCTGGAGTGCTGTGTTTGAGATATACTTGTGTATGAACCTAATTAAATGTGTATAAACTCCAGACCGATTTCTTTCTGTGGTCCTGTATGATGATAGAGTTCATATAATATTGGCAAAATTATACTTTGGACCTTCTGTGTGGACAACCAGTTCTGGACATGGCGGCAGCTTGGTGGCTGGCATCTGTGAACAATCTCTCAAGATTGCTGAAATGAGAACTTCCATCAAATGAGCAGCTTAAGTTGCAAAACATTCAAGGTAAACTTGCAATTTAGGATTCTTTTGATGATGAAATTGTAATTGCACATTCTACATGTGGTTGTAGCTAAATGCAGAAGTATACTTTGTGTCGAGTAGAAATGCGACTCTGTCACCCACTCACTCGGCCCAGCCAACCCTTGCGTGTGCTCATTTGGTACGAGAGATTTGATCTTAGGTTTTGCTTAGCAGGTCAGCACTTCGCAATCACATGTTTACCATATGAATCATTGCTGTTAATTTTATATTGTTTCAGCTGAAACGTTTCTTATTAATTAAAAAAACAAGATAAAACTTAAAAAAACAAGATAAAATGTTGTAGTTTTTATCTCATTTAAAATTGTGGCTTGTTCTGGAAATTTTGCACAAATTTCAGCTAGAATGTTTTGGTTTTATTCTGTCCATTCTATTTTGGAACAATAATTTTTGTTTTAAATGATGAATAATTTTATAATATCAATCATATCTCAATTTAACTGTTAGATTGAGATTGAAATGATATTTTACAAGAAATCTCTTGATATTTATATAAATTATGTTAAAATTTCAGAGTAATTAAATAATGTAATGACTTACGAGATTAATTATGATATTCTTATAATATTATATTTTTTTATAATTTTGTTTAGAAAAATTATTTTATTGTGTATTTTTAAATTAAATTATATAATTCAAAATAATTTTATTTTTAGATTTGAATTAAATTAAATTATTTTTAACTAATATATTCAGTTGTAATTAAAAAAAAATCAAACACCAATGGAAATGAAATTAACAATTTTGACTGTAAATAATATGTTGGAGTGATACGCGTAGAACTTGTGCTTTTGGGCTTCAAAGTGACTGAGAGAGGCCCTGCTTGTGGCCTTTTATACGATTTTCATTTTCAACGAAGGCACAGTAGTACATCGACGAGTGATATTGCTTGTGTGCAGTCGGGCTGGATGTTTTTAATATATTTTTTTATATTTTATTATAGATAGTAAAAGTATATATTTTCAGTAAAAATGATTTATTTTTGTCAAAGTTGTCTTTTTAGTCATTTTTTTATTTTATTTCAACGATAGAATAATCTCTTAATAGCAGCATAGTTGATTAAATAAAAAATAATATCAATATTAAAAAATATAATGACTAAAATAAAATAAAAACTGCATTTTTAATTAAAAAATTATTATTTTTATCCATATATATTTAAATAAATACTTACGAGAAGCATAGTTAGACACCTATAAAAGATAATATAAGAACTGAAATTAATTTTTTTAATAAAAAATAAAAAAATAATTTATTTTTATTCAAACACATCATTAGACGTATAGTAAAATAAATTATAAGGCTTTAAGCCATGACAACACCATATAAAATATAATAATTATTACAATAGTACAGTTGAGTCTAGAAAAGGAGTCATACATTTTTTTATTAATTAACGTGGGTGTCGGTCAATTTACATGCATCTCGACTAATTTCATGAGTCTTGAAATTAATAATTATATAAGTTTATGTTAGTTTTTCATAAACAGCAGCAGCAGCAGCACAGCTCGTAGGATGAGCAGAGAAAGAGAGTGTGAATTGGAGAGAGGGAGAGAACAAATTTAAATATTTTCAAATAAAAAAAAACATACAAAATACTCATAATATAAAATACTCATAATTTGAAACGAAGACTAAACTTTTATGGATGCTATATGAAGTTTTCACTTCCTTGGAATTGTAGTTGTAATAATAAGTAAATAATTTTATATTTTAGGATGGTGCTATTAAACTTTGCATGGATCGATTTGTATAGGATTAATAAACTTGGTATACACGATGAATGTATTGTATATATTTACCTTTTCTTTTTGAAATTTCATGGGTTGAAAACCAAATAAAATAAAATTTAATGTTATATGATTTTTTTTTGAAGTTATATGTATTCATATTTAAATGAATACTCACGATAAAATTGGATTCAATTATTTCAAATCTCTCTATAAATCATAAATAATGAAAATAAGAAAATTTGATATTTTTGGAATTAAATCAAACAACATCTTCTTTTCCGGAAAATAGACATTTTCACTTGTTCCTTACTTTTCTACAAAGTAAAGCTCAAATAAAATTCTCTTCCTTCCCAAACATCACATGACCAATGATAAACTTTAACTCCCAAATAATTGATGAGATCCTTTTTTTTTTTTTTTAATTTTGATATGAAATAAAAATACTTTTCAAATAAAATTGTGTTATCAATGATAAACTTTCATTCCTAAATTTTCTCTTTCAAATACTTGTATCAACGTTGCTGACGTGTCATTAAAATCACATTAATTTTGGCTAATATCTTTATGCATTGGGCTCTTCATAATAGGAACCCCTCTTAAGAACTAGTAGAGATAACTTTTAGCTATCAATATTTTGATTTTTTTTCCAACACATAACATTCTTCATCAATGTTATGTCCTTTATCTCAATGGAACAAAACAAACAATACTTCTTAGAAATACTAATACTAGTACTAGATGATAGTCTCGTGGTGAAAAGTACTGAGCAAATTATTTACCAAATTTTTAATGAAGACTTTTGTTAGGGCAATATTCAATGGAATCATGCACATTTCAGGGTAGGTCATGCTTTTCCTGATTGGTATTTTCTTTTTCTTTTTTTAGGGTTATTTTTTTTTATAACTGGGATATTTGAATCAGCTTGTGCGCATCATAACTAATCTCCAGGCTCACTGAACATCCTGCAAGTTCAGTGAGCAGGTAAAACACTGTGGAGGTGACAGACGTTCATGGCAGAGCTTTTAACCCGGGATGAGAGGAAGGGACAAGTCCCTTCTTGACCTCTAGGCCAAGACCCTGCTTTCTTCTAGGGTTATTTCTTATATGAGAGTGATCTTGCTATAACCAAGTACTCCTAACATTACTTACCTTATTCACAATCTAATATTAGCCTTAAAGACAACAAACTACTCCTAACAACATAACAATAACAATCACCATAAATTATATGCCCATTAATATCAAATACAATACCTGAGATAATTTTCAATCCCCATATTAATAAAAAAATGACTCTAGAATTCACTCAAAAAATGACCCAACGCCATAACCATACTATTCTACAAGATGGGGAATTGTTGCTCCCAAAATATAGACCTCAAACAAAAACACCAATAATATTTGCCTCCATTCTCAAAGATCAACGAATGAGGATCCAAGCCATTGACCTAATTCAAACAACAACAAAATTCAGAAAATATTTTGAGCAGTACCGAAGAAGAGCAACCTTTGACTCTAATGGCTCAAATGTTTCATGAATCTGACTCCAATGTGTATGTCATTTTCATCATCGTTTTTAAGACCCAAGTCAATCCAGAAGTTGTGAGAGCAGTTATCTTTTGCAACCCCGTCTCTCTAGCTTGCAGACAAGTTCTATCTCTCAAATCATTAATTCAATGTTGAGTTTATATGAGAATAATTATATGTCTGTGGACTGTTAAATAAGATGAAGTCTAATTTAAAATGATATGCTAAGTAATTTAGGCAATTGAGTTTTTTTGATGTATCTAATAGGGTATAGACCTTTAATGTGTAGAGATTAAAGAGTTATTTCTATTTTAGTGATGGACTAAAATAGGAATGCCGAAGGGTGGGAATGCCAAAAGGCATGAACACCAAAAAGTATTTGGTTATCTATATATACAGTCATGGTCCCTAGATTACATGCGCAACTTTATTCTCATTCTGATATCCCATCATCAAAGAGAAAATAAGGCTAAGATAGAGAGAATCATACGGTTTTCAAGGGAGAATGTGTTAATCTGGAAGGTAATCCCTACAACTTTAAATAACAACTTCCGGATATGGATTCAAGTACACTTTCGCTTTATCGTTTATGTGTTTTTGATAATTCGACATGAATATAATTTCTATATGCTATGAAATTCTAATCCTAACTCCAAGTAAAACTCCTGCTTAATAAGATTAGTCGAACTATAGGTTCTGTGTCTTTTTGTCTGAGAAATTGATGAGCATATTTCTGATGCTGAATCTCGGAGAAGGCGTCTCTCTCACTTTCACTTCTCTTGGCTTGTACCATGCAAGGTAACTGATAATGAAGCATTCCCATCACTTCCGATTACCGAGAAAAAGAAACTTATTCCCCCGTTATTAGGGGTGTTTGACAATTTTCTTCGAGAATATTTTTGATTTTTTTTTGAAAAATTTATTTTTTATTTTTAATATTTTAATTATTTTAATATGATGATATCATTTTTTTTTTAAAAAAAAACTATTTTGATACATTTCTAAATGAAAAACACTTTCATGTGATTAAGATTGTCTTTGAAACTGTTTTTTATTCATAATTGTATCAAAACAATATATTTTTACAAATTGTTTTCGATATCTATATATGATAATAATCTAAAATTACTAAAAATTAAAAAATAAAAATATTTTAAGCACTACAAAACCAAATATACACGCAACAATCTTGATCTCACATCCATATCCACGGAGAAGATTACGTACGGCTCTAATCTAAGCATTACCAATATTGACATATTGATTTTGCTCAGATTAGAGACATAAATATCTTGCGATTATTTTTTAAAATATTTTTTGTTTAGAAATATATTAAAATGATATATTTTTTAAAAAAATATTTTTGATATCAGCACATCAAAATGATCTAGAAACACCAATAAAATTTCATTTATAATGAATTTTTTTCCTTTAAAATTTGGCCAAACACCAGTTCAACCGCTTAGCCAAACATATTAAGAGAGTCAATTTTAGGCCAAGTATGTGGACTTTGACCTTTGTTATGCCCATTTGATCTCTCCATCATATTTTTTATCTGCAAAATGTTTCGTAATTCTTTTTGTTATTAATGAAAAGATCAAAATAAATAAATAAATAAAGTTTAGCTTATCTTATTACTACATGGAGTTTTTCTTGGAGGATTCATCCTAATTAAACTTGTAGAATAGACAACTCATTTTGAGGGCTATGTCCATTTGATCTTTCCATTACCTATTTCTTTCTTTTTTTTTTATTATTATTATTACAACAATATCGCCCAGCTTTCGGCAAGGATAAAGATTCTTATCAGGTTATGCTCCAATGCTTTCACTCCTAATCAATACAGACTTTCAAGGATGCTGCAAAAATAAAAATAAAAAAAAGGACGACACCAAGCAACCTTAAAGTTTGCAGCTTTAGCTCTTCGAAATTTATATCTTCATCTCCGACAGCCTACCAGATTGAACTTACACCCTGATTGTAATCCTGTAAGAGATTGGAAATCGAATGAAGAAACCAGAACCTCCGATCTGATAAAAAAATAAAATGTTGTCTGCTGATTTCAGTATCTCAACTTGAACTCAAGGACAGAACAGCTACTTGGTACAGATCAATTCTCGACTGCAAACGATTCCAAAATGGAAAGCTTTAAACTTGAGATAGACAGAGAGAGTGAGTAACGTTAGAGAAGATGACCAGTTTTAGGGCTGGACTTGTCTCTACGACCCAATTGCAGCTTCCTTCTTAGGGCCTCCTTTTCTTTGTTTCAATTATCCCACATTTTGCAGGTTTGAGAGAATAAAATATAGGAGGTGAAATTAGAGATCACAATTTAATAAGCTTCATGAATATCAACTTGGTGATTAGTAGATAAAAAGGGTATTTTTTGGATAATTATTATAAATATTCTCAAACTCAAACTGAATTTTATCTATATTATATAAATTTATATATTTTTATACAATATGTATATGTATATATATATGTATGTGTTTAATATTTATAATTATAATTATAATTTACAGGATTCAGTTTTGACGTTTAAAGGCCTCCTTGTTTAGGGCATTCTACAAGTGATGCTTGCTGCATAGGGAAATAGATTCTATACTTCAAGCACAGAAGTGTAAGTTGTTGTTTTCTTTTAGTGACTTTAATAATGAAAAATGCTATAGAAGAGATATTGAGTTATTTTTTAGAAGAGAAACAAACAAAAATCAAAATAAAATTCACAATCATCCAAAAAAAAATAGAAATAATAAAATAAGAACCATATTTCGTATAAAAAATAAATGAAATAAAACAATGAAGGAAAAAAATTTAAAAAAAAATACAGGAAATCAAGAAAAAGATAAAACAAAATAATAATAACAATAAACAAAATGAGGGCCTAATTTAGTATAAAAACTACACAAAATAAAATAAAATAAAATAAAAGGGGATGAAATTGAAACCCAACCAGTGCTTTCTCGTGTACATGCGTCTAACCAATGCTGCAAGTGCCATCTAAATTTATTTCTAAAATTATATTTATAGTTATTAAAATACAAATTAATGATAAATACTTTAAAATAAATAGAAAAATATGAGAAAAAAAAACACTTTAAGGAAAGTCAAATATATTTTTTTTTGTTTGCTAAAGTTAATTCAGTTATTTTACTATATTTATAAAATATGAAAAACAAATCATAGTCTCTCATAAATCTAAAATTAACTAAAATCAATGATCTTTTTTTTTTTTTATTTTTTTATAGCAACAACGTGGTTATTTCACTATCAATTCTTTAAAATACAATGAAAAGGTTAGTTGTTTCATTTTCATTGAAATTATTTTCTTTCCTTACACGACAAAAACAATAATTCCAAACATCTTGCAATTTTTTTTAAAAAATTATGGACCGGAGATGGTTGTCGTCTTGTGATCATTAACAAGCCGCCGAGCACGACAGCCAGGCACGTTCGGGAAAAGAAATTGACAAGTCCACCGATAACTTTGTTTCCCAATACATTATTCATACGACAGATTGCCAACTTCGATCACGATGGAAACCCTGCCCCCACATGATCGATGATGGACAGCTTGCCTAAATCGATAATTTATCGGGATAATAATATAGTTTATATTATAGTTTTTAGATGAGATGATTTTTTAATATGATATAAAAACTTTTATTGATTTAGTAGTCATGATTTTGAATCTCACTACTTTCATTCTATTTGATAAAAATCAACTATAAAGTAATATTCGGGGATCTTATTTAAGAGCTTAAACTTTTTAGGTGAAATGATTTCTTAATATAATTACTTAGTCAAAATTAATACAATTGGCAAATTAAAATTCTATATATTTTTATTTTACAAAACAGCATCGTTTTAAAATTCTATTTATTATTAATTATAATTTATTCCTACTCTGCAGATGGATAATAAACATAAAAAAGAAAAAAAATGTTTATAATATTGGATATTCTTTTATTTTTTTAACTTAATATAATTTAAACAGAGTATATATCAAATGTTAAACCCCGAGTTCCAAGAATTGATCTTAAAAATATTCTTCGTTAGTATATTAAAATGGGTGATGAACGAAGAGGATCTCACAATATAACTCACGTGTTGAGTTTGAAGAATATGGACATGTACGGAAGTATGATTATGATTATTTTTAAAAATATTTTTTATAAATTAAAATAGTACAGCAAAGTAAAGTTGGCATCCAATTTGGCAATACAAACATATATTTTAATAATACTAATAAAACAAAAGAAAATAAATAATTTAGATTCCCATAGAAACTTGGAGCTATGTAGGCCACATGATGGCCATAAAAAGTCATTTCTTCTTGAGGACAGGCACGTTCGAGAGTATTTTAAGTTGAAAAGCTTGCCAACCGTGGAGTTTATTTATTTAAGATAATGTTTGTTTTCGTGTTGTAAAATATTTTTAAAAGAAATTAAATTTTTTCTTTGCTTCATGTCAATATTTTTTTTAGTTTTTTCATATCATTTCAGCATGTTTATATAATTTTTTTAAATATTATTTAAATACAATTTTAAATAAAAAATATTTTTCAAAACAATTATTACTGCAATACAAACAAACTTCAAGCCCCACATATGTATTCATGTTGTACATCAATGATTTTTTTTTTATTAAAGTAGAGTTTGATTACGGTCTTCAATAACAATACTAGTACTAATAATAATAATAACTTAAAAGTGAAAATAAAATACATAATTGAAAAGGAGATAAAAATATAATTATGTTGGTAATGATGTGAACAATAAAGGCAAAATAACATATGAAAAAAATATTTTATTAATATATATATATATATATATATATATATTATAGGATTAAAGTAATAGTAGTTTAGGTTGAATTACACAAGGTGAAATATATATATATATATATATATATATATATATATATATATATATTATAGGATTAAAGTAATAGTAGTTTAGGTTGAATTACACAAGGTGAAAAAAATAATAAAAAACATGAGAAGTTTATGGTACAATCATCTAGGGCGGTGGATTACTATCGATATACCCTATCTTTTTAGTTGTCTTGATGTCTATTTTTGTTATCTTTAAGTACATATTCTTGTCTGAATCAGTGAGAAAGATATCAGAATACTTAATAATGTTTCTTTTTTGGGGGTAAATACGATGTACTATTATTGAAAAATCCAATAATAATCAGTATCTTTTATAAAAATTTATGGAGTCTGCCTGCGTGCTCTGTGCTTGCTGTCGGAAGTACTAGAAGAAGACATTTAAGATTCTAAACAAGCTCCATCAAATTAAATATGCAGCCAGTAGTGTGAAATTGCATATATAGAAGCAGATGGCATTCATGATCCACTACAAATTTATGATAGTACAAAATTGTTTTTACATTGTGTTTCAAAAATATTTTATAAAAAAAAATTAATTTTTTTATTTTAAATTAATATTGGTTTTTATTTTTAGATCATTTATCAAAAATAATTTAAAAATATAAAAAATATTATTTTTATATATTTCCAAACAAAAAACACTTTAAAAAATAATCAAAACTATATTCTTTTATTGTAATTTTACCCGAGTTAGCAGTGGCTCCTCTGCATCCAAATGGGGTGATCATTTATGTTCTTATAACCTTGGCATGGTCGTAAAGGATAGCAAATGTTAGAAAAATGAATAATAATAAACTTTAACAAATTAGACATTGATTTTATTTTCTGGATTCTCTGCATTATTACCTAGAGGGATGATCTTAACATCATTTATCTTTCTTCTTCTTCTTCTTCTTTGATTCCACATCTCCAGTATGTCTCTTAAGCGCCATGCAACTTTAATTTCCAAGAAAGATACTCCAATTGAGCTTACTATCGTGGAATTTGAGTGATTTGGAATAAGGGTTTCAGTTTAGGAATAAGACTTAAGAACTTCAAAATTTGTCTTATGAATCTTTTTATATATTTTAAAAGGATTTATTGTAATTTTTTGTCAAAGTCACAAAGAAATATGGGGGTTAGAAAAAATAAAAAATTGGGAAGTAGCAAATGTTTCTATCCTTTGGAAAGAAAAAAATACCTTATGAGATTAAAATAAGCCTTTTTGTTTAACTTTTAGCTTTTAAAAACTAAACCCAATTGAAACCTCAAAAAACTATTGTTCATTTAGTGCCCAACTCTTTGTTTTTCTATTTAAACCTGTAGACTAATTACATTTATATGAAAAATCAGTCAACCGATTCTCTTATTTCAATATTCTAAGAGAATTTTGTAGCAAAATAAATTTTTCTTGCGAAAAGGATATACATTTAGCTTTATTACTGTATACACACACACACAAAAAAAATTTGGCTAAAATATTGTTAGTATGAATAAAGCCAAAATTCCTTTATATTTTTCAAAAGCGATATTTATCTAATGATGGTATAAAAATATTTACAAGTTGATGTTTTGTGTTCACGAATTCAAGTACAATATTACATTTCAACATATGAGGCCTTAGCAATTGATTTCTTACTTCAATATGCTTTATATATGAGTGTTGTATATGATTCTTAGATAGACTGATAGTACTTGTGTTATCACATATTGTAACATACTTGTATTAAAAATACCTCTTTTTGGTGAGAGAAACCTTTCTCTTGGGAGTTATATATATATATATCTTTTTGAAAACAAAGGAAATAACAATGTTCCTTTTGTGTTTTTAAGTCTATCCCTAAAAAGAAACAAATAAACTAAACTTCAAAAAAATAATCAAATTACACAGCTAAAGAATTCTGGGCAGATTCGAGGTAGCCCAGGCTTCCTTGGAACAATTGATTTGCTCTAAAGCGATTTCACTCTATTTGCCTTCATCTGAATCCTTCTCTGTCTTTTTATTAGTTTTTTTCTCCGGTAAACTAGCAATTAGAATTGGCTTTGGCTTTGTATTTGTTTAAACTAATCTTGATGTGGTTGCCAGCTGTCCTCTTTTAGAAACGATGTCGTTTACTACTTTTCTTCCAAACCATGGCCAGCTGTTATCCTATCGTTCTCTTCATCGCTCGTCGTCCACGTAAGTGTACTTTGTTGAATCCTGACCCTACACTAACACACTTCCTTTTTGTCTTTGCAGATATCTTGTTGGTGCACGTTTCTTCTCTTCAGTCTCAAGTCAATCAGCTTCTCTCTTCTCTCTCTTATTCTCCCTCGACCCTCTCTTCTTACAACTCCGATGAGGGCTCGTCCGGACTGCTACACACATACTAGGAACATGATTAGAATTAAGTTTAGAGTTCTCTAAGGTTTGTTTCATCCATAATATTTGAGCATAACAACTACCAACCATAATATATTCTACTTTAGTTGTTGATAGGGCTACTGAATTTTATTTGCTTTTTGCCCATTATACTAATGATGAATTTAGAAAGTGACATATTCCACTAGTACTTTTTTCAACTCTACATTCTGTAAAATTCGCATCCGAATAGCTAGTTAAATTCAACTTGCATCATTTCTGATACCATAAATTGTACTATACAATTATAAAAAAAATACATTTTACGACATGAACATGGTTTTGTTTGGACATGCTTAAAAAAATGCAAATAAACAAACACTAAACATAATATTGGTTCTTGTTATAGTTAGATATAAAATGAAATCAATTATACCTCAATTTTTCAATGTCCATATTCTTACAGGTTTTATCCATATCAAGCTTTGTTGATGATGTTCCCATGAGTTTTAGCTTCTTCGACTTAGTCCGTCACAATTATTTTTAGTAAATCCTTGATATACTTGCCTTGGTTAATGGAGATGCCATCTTTTGTTTGCTTGATTTGCAATCCATGAAACAAATTCATTTCCCCCATAATGTTCATTCCAAATTCATCTTGCATGTGTTTTGCAAAATCCTTACAAAGAGATTAATTAGTAGCACCGAATATAACATCATCAACATTTATTTGTATTATTAAGATGTGTTTATGTTAGTTTTTCCAATAATAAAATCATTTCCAATGACAAAAGACTTTAATTTATCAGACCAAGCTCTAAAATCTTGTTTTAAACATATAAAGCCCTTTCGAGTTTGAAAACATGATTTAGAAAATGAAAGTTTTCAGACCAAACTCTTTCATGATTTAATCATTTAAAAAATCACTTCTTACATCCATTTGAAAAAAAATGTAAAGTTAGCATGACATAAAAAGGATACAATCATTATAATGGTTTCAAGTCCAGCCATGGGTGCAAAGTTTTTTATATTAAATACCTTCTTCTTGATTGTAACTTTTAATAACTAGTCTAGCCTTGTTTCTTACATTGGTATCATGCTCATCTACTTTGTTCCTAAAAACTCATTTTGTTCCTATAATGAATTTATTTTTAGGTCTAGGTACCATTTTCTAAATATAATTTCTTTTACATTGTTGTAGCTCATCTTACATGGCTAAGATCCAATTTGTATCCTTTTCGGTTTTTTAAAAGGATTTGGGTTCTATATGCAAAATAAATGCACAATGCTCAGATGTTCCTAAGAGATGCTCTAGTCTTAGTTCTTTCAAATAAATTACCAATAATTAACTTAAAAGAATGAGACCTTATATTCCTTAGCTCTTTTGGTGGCATAAAATAGTTACAATTTTTTGTCGATGGTTTATGTGTGGTTGATATTTTCAACTTTTTAGTGTTGTCCTTCATAGGTTTCTTATCATTAAGACTCAAATGATAAACACTTTCCTTTATATTATTTAGAACCTCATTAGTTTTTTATTTTGAGTTTTCTTAAAGGCGCGTGAATAGATTCTTTAAAAGAAAGTGTTCTATTATTATAAAATCTATAAGCTTTGGTAAATGAGAATTATCTAAAAGAAAGACAAAGTGTTCTCTTATTTCAAATAACTCATATAGATGTATGAACATATCAATTTTGGGTTCTTTAACTTGATTAATGACTTCATGAGCCATTTCTAAATCATATTATATATCCTTAATATTTTTACAAGATGATACTTTATTAAACTCACTTATATTCAGGCATAATACAAAGTATTTATAACTTTAACATCCATAAAAAAACAACTTCTTATCATCATTCGGATACTCATTTATAGGTTGAGGAATCGTTATATCATTTTGAATTTTAGTAGGCTTATGAGGTCTATTTTCAATAAATAACTATAATTCATAATCAATGAATTGAAGATAGATAATCATCCTAACTTTTCAATAGGCATAATCATTGTCATCAATGAAAGGTGGGCTAGAGTTTGATGCTCCTTTAGTTTAAACATTATAGCTAGTGGTTCCAATTCTACTCAACTCTAAGTTAACTTTCTTTATATATATATGAGAGCTAAATTATGATACCAATTGTTGCTATAATAAGGTGTTCCACTAATAATATCAAATAATACAAAGCATATCAAACAAATATAACACAATAACAAACAATATAATAAAGGTTCTTGCAGTAAAGATATTAAGGAAGAGAGATTACAAACTCGGTTTACAATTGAAAGCCTAAACTGAAACAAATAGTTTTATGGAAATTCTAGATGTTATTTCAAAGCAATCAAGGTTTAGGGACCAAAATTGGAACTTCGAACAATAAATTTTTGAAATTAGGATTTAATTGCATAAAATCTAAATTTTAGGAAGTAATTAAGGACTTAATTGAATAAATTCAATATCAATGACTAATCTGTAAAACACGTGGTTTCAAGGAGTGAAATCAATTACTTTAATGACCTAATTAAATAAAAATAAAGTTTTATTAACCAATTATGGAATTAATTGTTTAAATCAGAAACCAAGGCCTAAAGTGTGAAAAACACTCAAATCTAGGGACAAAATGAGATTTCAACAAGGGGTGAAATTTGAAAAAAATGAAAGTTTGATGGTAACTAAGGGTGCAATTAAACAAATTGGAAGTATAAGGGTGCAATTGAAAATTATGTCAGAAAACCCAAATTTTTAAGGATTTGTCAAAACGACGTCGTGTCACAAATACTATACACCTTCTTCTTCGATTTTGATTGATTAGGAAAGCATTTTCATACTATCGAATACAAAGTTTTTAACCATCTTCGTGGATGAGACCACCACCATTTAACTTACAAACCCCCCTCTACAAGTCTATTATGTTGAAATCAAATTAATATGTCATATGTTTTCTATTAATCATAGTAACATCTCGTCATTGATCGACCTTTACTATGTGCTCAAGAAAAAGTTGATTAGGTTAGCATCTTAAAGCAATTAAATTTTGAGTTGCAAACCTCCCAAGCAAGCAAGGATACAATAAAAAGGTGTGAATCCCCTGTTGCGACGATGTTTTTTTCGCTTCAAGCCTTGCCATCCCAGGAGGGAGAGAATGGCGCGCGGTGAAATGGGTGTGTTTCTATAGTTGTAAAAATTACGACTATAATTCTCAAGAGTCGCCATCTAGCATTAAGGTCACTAGGAAACCTACTGGTCTACGAGTGTCTGGGTATGGGGACTTGTTGTACAAGGGGAAGACGCATCACCCCCAGTGCACCCTATCTAAGGCAAGGTGCATTGTAGTTTGATTGTTTTTCTAAGTTTGTTTTTTTCATTGGTCTTTCATAAAGCTCGAGGTAGATCTCTTTTCATGAGAGTCTCTACCTCAATAAGAGTCGAAAACTAACCAAAAAGAATTTTACATTGCATTTTGAAAATCCCTTTTTAACTATCCACGAGTGTACTTTACAATGTAATTTTACACCGCGATAGCTAAAACAAAATAATTGTTAAATTATTTTGATATTTTGGCCAAATTCCAACGGATAATTATAAACTGGTTACGATATCCAATTTTTGTTTTAAAACATGGGAAAGATACAATAGATATTTTTTTACGAAAATAAGCTTGGAGAAACCTTGGAATTTGGTTGTATGTATGAAAATAAAATATTTTTTTGTTTTATTTTTAAAAACTATTTTTTATGCAAATTTTGTTTTTTTAATTGTTTTTTGTGTGGGCTAGCTACCCAGCCCTCATGGGCCGGGAGGCCCATAATTTGGGCTCCAGATGCCAACATGTGGGAACAAAGCCCATCCCCAGGTGGCTGGCAGCCCATCTAACTTTGGGATGGGCTTCAATCCCGGGTGGGCTCGCAGCCCACCCCACTCAGGTGGTCCAGTTGGACACAAAGTGAGGCTTAACCACCCCACTGCTCACTACTTGGTGAACTGTAGGCTGGAGGAGTGAATTAATTCACTTGCCCGTGCACAAAGGCTGATATGTGTTTTATTTTGCAAATTATACTCTCTTTTGGTTTTGTTACCCATGTCCCCTATAAATACTTTGCTCTCTTTCTTGTGTCTGTGTAACAACTCTACCCTGTAATTTTTCCTCTCATTTCCTCAGTATTTTTCAAATTTCTCTCCCCAAAAAATGCTCTCGTTATGCTCTTTGCATGCATGGTTTTTAGAGGCAGGAGACAGAACCCTTCGGCTGCCCAATGCGTGCAATGATGGGTTGCCTTTCCTTCTGCAATTGTTCAGCTGGCATGCTTATACTGCTCAGGTGGCGTGCCTACACTGTCCAAGTGGTTGAACAGGGCAATCACGTCTGTGATGATTTTGGGAGAGGGTGAAAATCCAATTTGATCCCTCAACTTGTAATTGTTCTAATTGCACCCCTAATTAGCTTTAAATTTTTAATTTTATGCAATTGTATCCCTTTCAAAATTTCAGCAACAACCTTAGCTTTGCGCGCCCTTTCTAGTTTGGTCATTGGTTTCAGATTTATACAATTTAACCCTTAATTGACCATTAAACTCTCAATTGTTTTCAATTTGACCTCTGATTTCACACAATTGGCTTGGAAAAATTCAATTCGTTCTCCGAAAATTCCAATCTTCTCAATCGAACCCGAATTAAGCTCAAGAACTTGATTTTTCATCGATTAAGCCCTTAATAAAATTAATTTGACCAATTTAAAGTATAATCAAGTCCTTGCACTGAATTAAACCCTTCGATTGAACCCTAATTAATTACCAAACATAATTACATTTGAAATTGGTCGACGATTAAATCAAATCAACCCATAAAAAATAATTATGCTTTTCAACTTCCTTTTTACACAGTTTTATCCAATAATAAATTATTTTAGCCTTAAATCTGGACAAAAGAGATATGATTGGACTCTCGAAAACAACCAAAATTTCCACATTAATTTTTCTACCAGAACCGACCTCTTTTATTTTATTTTTGTTATTTTTGGGGAATAACCCAGAAATTGGGTTATGACACCCCCTATCAAACCTAAATGATCTCACACCACGATTATATCAGAGCTGCCCTAATAAAGTCACGACAGTGACCAACCCAATCAACCTTAACTGAACCATCTAATCACTTCTTGGGTTCACACGTAAAAATTATTTAGAGGTCTCTTATCAAGGGTTAAAAAGCATTCTATCAGGATCAAAAGGCCATGAACATTTTTATTTGATATCAATATTTCTATAAGACTATTTGAACGCAAAACCAAAAATCATAGGCAAAGACAACAAAGGTTTTAGTTTGTTAAAATAGTACCAACACATTAGAACCTTTAGCTTGTCCTATAAAACAAAGATGACTAGTAAGAGTGTAAGGTAGAGAGGCGAGGAAACGAATAAATCCAAATATGGAATTAGATTTTGAAGAAGAAAACATCCAATCTAAGGGAGTTCTAAAACATATAAGGTATACCTTCTGAAATCATTAAAGGTGGAGTCCATGTAGCTTCCCTAATGATTTTAGTGTATTGTTTAATGCAAGATTTAGTTATAGTATGCTATATTTACTTCTTCCTCTAATGATCTAGTTTTTGAAACACATTAAGCAAAAATCAATTTATAGTACTTGTTGATATAAAATAAACTTGATGATGTAAATTAAGAGAAAGATCAATTATTTGGTCTTAAAATATATTTTCTTTTTTTCTATAGTGTTAGTAGTGTGGTTATAATTAGATTTTTTTTTGGGTGGAGAAACCATAACTTTGGTGGCTAAACACACCGCACTTTCATGTATTTATTGGAAGGTCTTTGACCATTCCGTAACGCATACAATCTCTCATGTAATTTCTTGTGAGGTATTTTGTTTGTAATAAAGTCTTATGATGTAATAGCCTCCCCCACAAGTTTTAAGATAATCTTGAGTTTTTCAACATTGCATCAATGTTTGAACATTCTTAGGCCTTATCTTTGCTTTTTGTCAAATAAACATATAAATATCTTGTGTAGTTAGTGATAAAAATAATAAAATATTGTTTTTACATCTCTAATTTGCATAAAACTTATATAACATTTATTATAGTGAATTAAATTTAGATGCTCGTTACATTTGTCTATGGAATAAATTTTTTTTTAACAAATTAAGCAAATGGAGAGACTTTATTAATCTTATATTTGTTACAGTAATCATCATATTGATCTTAAATAGCCTATCATATAAATATAAATATATTTACCATGGACATCCCCCTTTTAGCAAAGACAAAATTTATCAAGCTAAGAAAATCCTCATAAATACATACTTGCTTAACAACAAACTAGAAATCATATTCTTTTGAAAATTAGAAGAATCAACTTTATTGTTCATGGTCAACATTTTTCATGAACGCTATTCAAAAACTTGCTCCATCCTACTTAATTGGATTTTTCTTTACATGGATAATGATTAAGAATTAAAGGCTGTTGACACTGCGTTTCAATTTTTTTTTGAAAAAAAATGAATATTTTTTTTTATTTTTACTTTAAATTAAATTTTTTTGATGTTTTTAGATTATTTTCATATACTAATGTTAAAAATATTAAAATAAATAAAATAAAAAATCTTTTTAATATATTTATAAAAACAATTTCAACAAACAAACGTCTATTAGTGTAACACACACATATTATCTCAAGGAATATTAAATATAAATATTTTACTTTTGACGTGTACGGTCAGAAAATTAAATTTGTTCTTTTATGATCATTGAAATTCCACTGTGCAGGACCAACTTGTCAAAGAAAGTAATTGACAAGTCACGGTGGCTCACTCGTCGTGGCTCTGTAATATTTTATATGGTCAGAAAAATAAATTTGGCCATTTGTGATCATTAGAATCCCTCTCTGTTCACGAGCAACTGTTAAAACAAAGGAATAGACAATTCTCGATGCATGTGGATCCTTTCCATCCTTGTTGGTTGGTGGTCTTTCAGCTTATTGAGATTGTTTTTTTTTCCCTTTTATTTAAACCATTTATTTAAAATATCACACTCCTACCGATGGCTTTTACAAAAGTCACATGTGATTTTCTTCAAAATATATTATTTTTTATTTTATTTTATTTTTATTTTCTTCCCACAAGGTTGAAAAAAAATGCCATGCATGAGGGAGAAAATTGGTTTAAAACGTCATGGAAGCTTTTTAAAACAATTATTGTCGTCGTGAAAATGACAAGGAATTGACCACTTGCCATGAAATTCATGCTCTTGGCTCTCAGCCGGCCCCCTCGTTTCAAGAAAAGTCCTTCTCCTCATTAGCACGAGAAAGAATATAGTGGAAAGCAAGTGCTATCTTAGCTTTAGTGGTTGCAAAAGACTTGTTTTTTTTTGTATCAGGGTTTATTAGCCTAGTGGTTGAAGAGACTTGTTTTTTTTCCTTTATACTAGGGTTTATTAGCCTAGTGATTGAAAGGACTTGTTTCCTTCCTCTATACTAGGGTTCAAGTCCCACTATGCATGTCTGTCACCCCCGCGGTGCGTTACATGCTCATTGGGTTTGCAAGATGTTCAGTAAATTTAGGAATTAATTGTAATGCATGTAAGCTGATCCCGGACACCCCGATTATAAAACAAAAAAGAATATAGTGGGAAAAAAAAGTTCTCACCCTTCAAAAATATTCTCTTATTCATCTTATCACGACATAGAAGATGGGCATGTAGAGCTAAGAAACCATCGTTCCAGCGGTCCTGGGGAAAGAAAAAAAAATAATGGCGACAAGAGGTCGATTCCCTTTCATTTTCTCGAGGACAATAATTTAAAAAAAAAACAATTGTACATTATTAGAGGTGTTTGGAAGCATTCTAAATGTGTGTTTTTTTAAATGAATTTTGTTTTTTTTTTAAATAAAAACTAATTACTTGTTCTTTGTGAAAGAAAAACTACTACATCTACGATGTTGAATTGATACACTTTTAAACAATTTAGAGTACCTTAGGTCGATTTAATGCAGATTGATTTTAGTATGGTAACTAGTTTTCTTGATTATTATTTTTCTTTTATGTTTTATCAAAACAATTTATAGGCATCTTGTTGATCTCTTAGATAATCTTCTAATAAGTATGTTGCTAGCTAATCATTTATATTTTATAAATTTAAAATACTTTCAAGAAAAAACAAATAGCAATCTCATAAAATCATAAACCTCAAACATGAAAACTACTCGTAATCCTAAACATTTGAGTAAAATTACAGTTTCTCGTCGTCTATATAGTACATATGTTAAGAGTATATAATTAACCATTTTTATCTTGAAAAACCTTTAAATATTTTCTGTGGGGTCTTATAGAAAAATTTTAATTTCATTTTTTAAATAATTTTGTTACTTTATATGGATTTTCAATCATAGAATCTTCAATGTTTTTTTTTTTTTTTTTTATCAAGATATCCCTATTAAAAATCAAATCAATCACTCATTTACAAAAAGACCATATTATTATTAATCAAGAATATCCTATATTTTGATATATATTAAGTCAAGTCATTGTCTTTTGTATTATTTCCTTGCACAATAAAAAAAAAACAAAAAAAAAACTTATAATAAGGTTTATAGTCAAACTTGATATAGAGTTGGGGTAGAGTGTTCACGCTTATATTCTGTAGATATGTGGTTGATAATAAGTAATGAATTCACAATCACTTAATTAATTTTGCTCATAATTCCAAATGTATTTCTAGATGTATTATTGAAACCTTATATTCAACTTAATTAGCTGTAAAAGGATAATCATGCCACAAAGATAAAGTTGTTTAATGACCTTATAATGATGTTATCACCGCCAATACACCAATTTTGTTTTTTGTTTTCTATCCAACAAACAATAATTATCATAGAACATGCTTAACCACAATAATATTGAAATCTTATTCAAATTCATGGTACATATTGATGCATGGGTTATCAAATTAAAACTAAGGGTTTCTTCACTACACTTGAAAGGAATTTCACAACCTATTGTCAATATAGAAAGCTTAAACATAAAACTATTTTTGTTAGATAAATTGTAAACACATAGGATGTTGGAGTGATTGGCTATATTGAAGGAGTAAACCCATATAAACTTAAAAATCAAACAACTAGGTTAATTAGTTCACTAAAGAAAGAAAGTTAAGGGTAAAGGTTCAAGAGATTTCATAAAAGATGAGCAATTGTTTTTAAGATATAATAGTTTTTTTAAACTAAAATTTAAAATAATCAAAAGATGTGTAGCACATTTTTATGTGTTTTGTATAACTTCATAGTGATTCAAGATTTCAGAAAAATAAAAAAATAAATTTGTCTTGCATTATTTCATTTGTGAAGGCTAACCTTCATCTTTCTTATGCTTTGGAGTCTATGAACACATCAAATAAAACTATACATGTTTCCAAAAAAGAATAATGAGTTATAATTAGTGGTGCAACAATATGTATACAGGTTGAAAGGAATGGTGAAATGTGTCATAAAAAATATAAGATCCCTAGTAGATCATATTAGAAGGCCTATTAGGTTTATAGCCAACCTAATAAGTTTAAGGTAAGTTATAAAGAATTTTATTGGACTTATCCTCAAATACATGTGTGACTAGAACTAGTTTAAAAAGGAATACTATTAAGATCACAACCTTAATTGGATCATGAGCACCTTATTTCAGGAGTAAGCAATTCATCCTTCTAAAAATATATGGTTGCACATAGATGTTTACATTAATAGATTTTGCTCTGTGTTGATCCAAGTTTTCCTTCAAATGAAAATTCTTGATGAAGTTTCCTCTCTAGCTATATAATGATATCTAGATTTTGACTTCTAAGTTTAGGTTTTGAAGTTTTTTAGGATTAAAATCATTTTTATTTGTACTCTCTGTATACAACTAGTCATTCAATGTTACCAATAAGCTATTTTTTTACATGTTACCAATATTTAAAGGCCTATAAAAAGAACATAACAAGAAAAAAATATATAATTTTTTAAAATGCTATCTTGCTCGATAATGTCTATTAGAGTAGTTGTAATAAAAAGTGTATAATTTTATAACTTTTATAGGTTACATCAACAATCATAAGAACCTAAAAAAGATAGCGACAAATATCATTTTATAAAAATGATCATGCTATCTAAAAATGTTGGGTAACAAAAACTCATGACAACCAAAAAATATAATTTGGTGTAGTTGAGTAAACAATAAGGTCTAAAAAGATTTACAATGTATGTTTATTATGATTATAATCTTCTAATCTTAAATAGATATCCTAAAGTATGATTATTGTCTTCTCATCTTAGATAGAGTTGAGTTTAATTGATGAAAATCTAGAGGGAAAAACTCATCAATCTAAAAATGTTCTAAATTTAAAAGAATGCGCACAATATCCTTGGGAAATTGCTATGTTCTTTTTATTTGTTCATCTTTGTAACCTTATAAAGAAACACAATATATATAGAATGTTCCTAAAAAAAGCTAAGATTCAAAATAAAGGATCTATCATTAATAACAAATTCAATAGGTTTAGTATTTTAAGCTAAAAAGATAAATAATAATAATAATGGATAATCAAAAAGATCATCCTTAGGTAAAACTAACATAACATGTGTTTATGTTTTTTTTCTTTTATAACAAAGGTTTTGTTTAGAAACAATTGAGGGTATGACAACATGAATATTTAGTGGTCGAGTGTCATACAAGTAAATTGTTTCAAAAGTTATACAAGAAAAAATAGTAGAAAACAAACCATTAGATAAACATCATAAAATTTAATCATGTACCAATAAAGAATTGACCTTTGTTAGTATGTTAAAACACAATCATATTAAGACTAAATCACTAGGTCTAGGAACCAATAAAACAAGTGAATCTATTTTGTAGTGGAAAAATAGGCTAGCAAAAAGTAATTTTGATGGTTTGAAGAAGAATAATCAATTTTCTTATGGAGATTAAAAAAATATATGTTTTAGAATGAAAAAACAAAAACCATACACATATACAAGAAATTCGTTAAAAGTTGACAACAACCAATTTCGTACTACAAGTAGGATAGATGGGGGGACAAAATGCAGGGGAAGGAACAACAATCCTTATGGAGATTTAAAGGCAGTCCAAAGTAGGCTAACAAATCACATTGTAATAAGGAAAACTTAAAAAAAAATAGTGGTAAAAGGAAGTTTGAATGGCATTTCAAAACACTAAATTTGTTTCAATAAAAAAAATAAAAAGAGAATCATTATGTTAAAAAAAGAAACAACTTTAATGAAAATTAGTAAAATGATAGTGGTGTCTTAACTCACCTACCTAACTGTTGTAACATATAATAGAACAAACATCATATGGATATTGATGAATCAAGTAAAAGCAAGGGAGAAAAAGTGTAAAGATAAAAATTAAATGAAATAAATAGATGCATATAAAGTAAAATTGAAATGAAATATAAAAATCAATGCAATGATAAAAAAGAGAGGAAATCGAGCAACTCGCACGAGAGAGAGTTGTTTGCCAAAACTAAGAAATAATCAAACATGAAGAGAAAATATTAGTGCAAAGAAAGTGTATGGTAACCTAGCATTTATGTATTCCCATCTAAAATAATAAAAAATAGTAGGAGGAAAATTAGGAAGCATCATTAACAATTAAATAAAAAAAATAACCTAAAGAGGTTCAATCATAAAAGGATGAGGTTCAAGCTAGCACAAAGTGATAGCCTTAAGAAAATATCAAATAACATGCTTATTCTTGGTGAACTTGAGGTTAACATACAATAAACAACATAACAACAACTATATTGTAGAAGTTTGAGACTTTCATATAAAGGGAATATAAAATAAAATCGGAGTGAATCACTTTAGAAAAAAATGCAAAAGAATACAACTAAAATAAATACATCAAATATAAAATTTTGATGGGAAGAAAAGGGTGTAAAATGGTAAGCAAAATGGACCTGCAAACCAAAACTATTCAACATGATAATGATTCCAAACATAAAACTACGAACACATGACAATTGACCAATAACAAATTATGATAAAAAAGTTTAAATGAGCATAGAAAATACAAATGAAAAGGGCTAAAACTTTTAAAGCATTCATTGCAACATACCAATTAAAATTTACCTAAATAAAAAGTTATGAAAAAACCTGAACAACCTAATAGCAACTTGGAACCCAAATGTGTTAAGGTAGATTTCAAAACAATAAAAAAAGTATTTTATGGTCAAAGTGAAAAAAAAAAGAAAAAGAAGAGAAAACTTGAAATAAATCAGAAGAAAAACAAATAAACTAAAAACAACCCAGAATTTGTCACCACATGAATAATGAATGCATAAAGACACTTGTTAAACAATGAATTAAAATATAAATAATTCACTAAGAATGTCTACATTAGTTTCAACCATAAATGATAACAAAACAACATAAAGAACTAATATTAACTCACTTTCATTGCAAATATAGACATATATAAATAGCTAAAACCAAAGATAATCAAATATCATAACCTGTAAAAAGAGTAAAAGCTATCTTATGCAATGATCCCAAACTTAGCAGACAACAACATAATTGTAATAATAAAACACACAGTATTCAAAAATCAACAAATATATATATATATATATATATATATACACACACACATCACAAAGCTTGAGTCAAGAAAATCTGATTGGAAGAGAAGAAATTGGTGGAACCAAATCTATCAATATCTGCTTTGTCATAAGATAGACCATTTCACATATTCATTATTTATTCTTACAAGGTAACGTCCAAATAAATTTTTCTTCCTTCTCTTAGCATCACTACTTTCTTTCTCGAATAATTGATGGAGATCTTTTTGTAATCTTGATATGAAAAAAAAAAAATAAACTTTTTTATTACAATATGGGAACTGAACTTGCTTGCTATTCTATAAGAAGGGGGCATATGTATGAAGTGTTGCTACCGAAATATAGAGTTTAAAGAAAACCACCCTCACTATTTGCCTCTGCTCTCCGAGATCAAATAATGAGTATCCAGGCCATTAAACCGATTAAAACAAAAAAAAATGCTGAAAGTTTTTCGAGCAGTTCCGAAGAAGATCAGCCTTTGAGTCCAATGGCTCGACTGTTTCATGAATCTGACTCCAACGTGTATATCATTGTTATCATCGGCTTTGAGACCCGGCTCAATCCAGAAGTTATCAAGGCAAACTTGGTGCACACGTTTCTCAAGCAACCTCGTTTCTCTTGTGTGCAGGCAAGTTCTGTTTCTTCTTGTTCTTTTTTTTTATCAATAAGCTAGCATCTTTAAAATATTCTAATGTTCCCTATGGTTTCGGAGTCTGGAGTAAGGATTAATTAATCGTACGTGTTTTTTATTTTTAGTTTAATAAGTAGATGGATCCCTCAAAATCCTAGATCCCACAGTTTATTTTATTCATTCTATAATTTTAATATGAATCCTCCTGAGTTATATTCTAGTGAATTTTTTATGTTTTAATTAATGACCCAAGAAATGATGGAATAGGTTGCGGATGAAAAGAATGGCGGGGAGCTGAAATGGGTCAGAGCAGAAGTGGACCTGGACAACCATGTCAAGGTCCCGACACCTGATCCAAACATGGAATCTGCTGATCTGTACGTGGAAGATTATGTCTCTAATTTGAGCAAAACGAGGATAAGTATGTCGATACCTATGTGGGATCTTCATCTTCTCAACGTAAAAACTTCTGATGCTGAAGCCGTTGGCATTCTCCGAGTCCACCACTCTCTTGGAGATGGCTCGTCTCTCATGCAACTTTTCATGTCCTGTACCCGAAAATTATCCGATCCCGAGTCGCTCCCGTCGCTTCCATTTAGCAAGAAAAAGAAACCTGACAGTTCCAGTGGAGGGTTTCTCCAATATTTCATCAATCTATTCTCTGTGTTCTTGATATATTGGAATACTCTTGTCGATGTTGTCATGTTTTTTATCACAACTTTCTTCTTGGATGATACGAAAACGCCCCTCAAGGGTCCGTTAGGCGTCGCATCTACTCCACGGCGGATTGTTCATCGAACTCTGAGTCTGGAGGATATTAAACTGGTCAAGAACGCCATGAACGCTGTAAGCCAAATCAATCTGTCCTCGCCGCTGAAGCTTTACTGTTCTTCTTTTATTATTAATAATAAAAAACGTGTTTGCTTGTGTTTCGTAAGCAAATTTACTGAAAAATTGGTGTTCCCGACAGTACTCTCAAGAACCCATTACCTTTTTTTGCTGTTATTTTTCTCCAGACAATCAATGATGTGATGGTGGGAATCACAGAAGCAGCTCTGTCTCGTAATCTCAATAGAAAATATGGTAAGAAATTGAAGAAAAATTTCTTAGTTTGCTTGCTATCTTTGGACCATCGTCAGCCTGGTAAATTAATTCTTTATTCGGCAGGTCAAATTAAGAAGGATGCAGGTGAGGCAGTAGGAAGTAACAATCTTCCAAAGAACATTCGTCTGAGAGCAACTCATTTCGTGAATTTAAGACCATATCTAGCAGCAAAAGAAGTGAGTAAACACTAATAACTTCATGTTATGTGTTTCGCCTTGAGGGATTCTTTTTCCAGAAATTAGTCTTAGCTCAAGAACTCTTAATATTTTTCTTTTTTTTTCTTCATTTTCTTTATATATATAGGATATTTCTGAAATGATAAAAAGTAGCAGCAGCGTGAAGCTGGGAAACATGATCGGCTATGTTCTCTTCCCCTTCACCATTGGATTACGAGAGGATGCATTGGATTATATTCGAAGTGCCAAAGCAACTGGAAAGAGGAAGAAAGCTACTCTTGAAGCAATATACACATATTTAATGGCAAAATTCTTCATCAAATACTTTGGGGCCAAGGTATAATATATCGATTTATTTCTTCCTTGCAAGCCTTCGAATGTTTTTCTGCTTAAAATAAATAAATTCCATTGTTGTCGCAGTGGGCAAGCTTTCCAACTCAAACTACATTGTGGTTCTCAAACGTGCCTGGCCCTCAAGAAGAAGTCACTTGTTTTGGCCATCAAGTGGCCTACGTGGCTCCTACTTGCTATGGACAACCTAATGTGAGTACCAACCTTTTCTTCTTCTTTTTCAAGTAACAAAACTAAATTATTGATTTGTTTTTATTTTATTCAGTGTTAACAAACTATATTTCCATTGTAAAATTGAATTTAGTAGATCTTTGCAGCATTAAAATCTAAAGAGTTTTTAAAATCATCAATTAATATATACTATATAGTATCAACTATCATTAATGTGTGTTCTAAATATTGAAAAACACTAAATCATTGCGACTTTGGGGATCTAAGGATTTCCCTTCACAGTTTTTAAATCAAACTTCATTAATTTTGGTATGTATTTGATTTCAGGCACTGATGATTCATGCTGTGAGTTATGTCAACAAAATGAAAATCATCATATCAGTTGACGAAGGTGTAGTTCCCGATCCTCATCAAATCTGCGATGATCTTGAAGAATCTCTTAAGATGATAAAAAATATTGTCATACAAAAAGGGTTGGTTGATTGAAAAAGGGTTGGATGATTGGAAAAGGGTTGGTTGATTGATTGTGATGTTACTAAATGTTGCTATGATTAGTGACAATAAATTATTTAGGGCTCCCATTGTACTATTTTATATGATATTCACTTGTGATGCCCCAGATGTGAGGGACTATTTTAGAAGTATACAAGTATTTCAGAAGTATAATGTTGGTCTTGGATTTAAAAAATAATTAAACATTAAAAAATATAAATCATGAAAAAAAACTATTTAATAATATTATTAAGCAAGTGTTATTGATAAACCTTGAAATTCTTTTACCTAACTCCTTGTAAATTAAAATTAAATTATTTGATTGATTTAACAAATTTAAAATCAATCAAGCTGATCTACAAAAAAATATCAAACGATGAAATTGTGAGAAAATAGATGAAACTGACAAAATAACATTTCAACTCAACTTTTTATCTAGTTCAAGTTTAAAATTAAATCTTGACTGAATATTTAAAGTAATAATATTTTTTTTTATCATTCAATCCTAGATCTTCATCGTTAAATCCAATTCCTTTACTAATATCACCAACTTTTATTTCTCTATATCATGTATATTTTAATTATCATCTTATTTCTCAATAACAATATTATTTAGTTATATAATATTAAAAGCTCACGGTCAAAAAAATATCATTGTACGTTATAATATATATTATTATTATTTTTAATTATTTTTTTGTTAGTAACAAATTAATATATGTATATTCATTAAAATTTTATAATTAGTTAAATTGTATAAAATAAAATTTTGTTTATTTTGAGTGATTGGTTTTCCTTGTTAATTTGATGAAATAAAATTATTAAACTTTTAATATAATTACATTTTTAAAAACTATTTAAAATATCAATAATATATGTTTATGTGTTCAATAGAAACATGCTTAAAAATAAAAAAATTAAAATAAATAAAACAAATTTAAGCTTGGTACTAAACCCAAGCATTATTGGGCTTAGAATAAAGCTTAAACACATACAACTTGGACATTTAGGGTCTGTTTGGTATTGCGGTTGCTGTTGTGGTTGAGGTTGAAAAAAAACAATTTTAAAAAAAGTGCTTTTACTGCGGTTCAAAATAAGCAGTGAAGTGTTTGGTTAAAACTGTGGTTGAGTTTGAGGTTTAAAAAACACACACACACACACATATATATATATATATATATATATATATATATATATATATATATATATATATATTATTTTTTAAGTATTTAATAATTATAATAAAAAAATATAATTAATAATTCAAGTAAATTAAACACTTGCTTTTATTCTCCTATCAAACTACTTGTAATTTCATCCAAATTAAATCCATATATGAAGGTCTCTATGATCCCGGAACAATTATAAAATATCATTTAAAATAAAATTAAAATTGCGATACAAAAATTATATTGTGATATTCTTTTAATATATTTATTTATTATAATTAATTTTTAAATTTTTTAATATTAAATATATATATATACACACACACCCAACCCTATATATATATATATATATATATATATATATATATATATATATATATATATATATATATATTCATTCATTCCAGCCCACCCTCTCTCTGCAATATCAATTGCAGAATGCAACGCACGGAAAGCAGAAAATTTCTGCTTTCCATGAAACGCTGGTTGAAAGGTGAAAATTAGTGGGCCCCATAATTAAATCAGCTTTTTTTGTTATTTACCAAACACATGTTTATAGATGCAACCTGCGTTTTGTTGAAAACGCAGGTTGCACCTCAATACCAAACGGGGGCTTAGGCTAGAAAAATAAAAACAAATAAATAAGCAAACATACAACACATACTCCATTTAAAAAACACATAATTTGTTATTGTTTTCTTTGGTATCACACTAGTGTTTTTGTTTGATTATTTCATTTAGACCAACTCAACCTATCATCTAAGAAAATATTTTTTCAATTTTATTTTCATTAAAAAAAAACAAGAAAACATTTCAATCAAAATTATAAATAAAAAAATGAATATTATAAACTAGTTTTACATAATTAATCAACATATAAATTCAATTTTAAACTTTTTAGATCTAAAATTAACTTGAGAACCTTTCCAAAGAACCAAATTCCTCAATTCCTGAATATTCATATAATCCTTAAACTTTCCAAATGAAATATTAATTTATTGCATGAAGCCTAAAAACAACCATATGATATCTTATTTAGCACCTAAACTATACTACTTGATATTTCATTGCAAGCATTTAGTCATTTAAGATCCACTTTTTGCAAGCTTAAAAGAGTAAATAAAAGTAGATGAACAATAAAACAAATAAGAAAATTAAGTTGTGAATAAAAAGAGAGTTAGCTAGAGAAAAAGAAAAGAAATTGGTTTGAGCTATAATCTTGTAGTTGTTGTTTTGTATTTTCTTTAATAATAAATACATGTTTATACATTACATACACAAGGATATAAACACCTAACCTTAGCTAACCCTAATGGGCTTACACACACACACACACACACACAATACCAATAATACAATAAATAACTAAGCATAAAGCTAATTATATTTGATTATACTGGTTTAATATTCTCTACAAGTTTAATGGGGAAAACACCACATTCAACTTCGATTGTAGAAATGTAAATTAAAATAATGAGAGAGATTTAATGAGAACATCCATAATCTAATCATTATATTTAATTAATATCTTTGTCCACCTGTATATCAATAGTTGTTACTCTCTATTATAGATCTATAGAGGCTAGGAGATGGCCAAGTGATCTAACTACCAAGTAATTGACATCATGAACATGGTTAGGAATTGGACTAATTTTAAGATTGTCATGATCCGATATCATTATAAATATTATGGGTTAAACCATGACTATATTGTTGATGACCTCTTTTATGATGGTAAGACTATTTACAATCACAAAATAAAGCATTCTAGAGTTGAGGCGTTCATTGCTATAGGAAAACCGAGATTACTGTGACCTTGTTAGGGTGTAATGAATCAGGTTTGGTGAGCTACTATATGGAGAATGCTACCATATATAAACATATAGCTTAATAAAAATATATATATATATATATATATATATATATGATTCAATAAAGAATATGCATTTTGCTCTAGCTATAAGAGTAGTTACAAGATGCTAAGCTATAAATGAAGCCTTTAAAATAGATAAAGGTTGAACATGAAGGATTAAAATATCTATCAATCAAGTTGGAATATATAGACATAAAACATGTTACAAAGATAAAGTTCATGGTATATTTTTTATTTATTTTTAAAAAGATTATTTTTAACATCAATACATCAAAAAAATAATCTGAAAATATTTAAAAAAAATTTATTTAAAATAAAAAACATAAACATATTTTGTAATACTTTTAAAATACGCTGTCTCACACTACCTTAATTGTATAGAGCAGATGTCATCAGGGTTGCAAGAGAGTGGTGGCACTAAGATAGGGTATGATTTCTTATGACTTCAATAAAACAATGCATTTAATTCTAATACCGTAATAATATAATTAAGAGAATTAGCTTAAAAGAAAGGAAGATAAAGATTGAAACTTTTTGTAAAGTGTCTAGTGCCTTGAAGCTTACAAAGAAAACTTGGGATTGTTCCCGTCAAAGCATCGTGACCCAGTTCACGATAGGCCAGCATGGATCCCCGAGATCTTGTTGTTTTCTATATACACATGAATTTCAGTTTGGGTAACCCGAATAAAGGATCCGGGTATTGACCGGTAAAGTTATGGTATTGCAAATACAAATACCGTCACGGTTTGCCGGACTTCGACCAGAGATGATGAGATTGTACCTGTTAAGTACCTATTTGGTTTTCGGCTGCCCATAAAGCTGACGGTGTTCGCCCGGTTGTCGACGTTGCAAGTTAAGCCGTCCGACGAGTTCCAATCTGTAACCGGCTTCCAGGAGCTAAGCATGCACGGTGGATCTGGGTTAAACCCGGTTTGAATGCCAATCGACTCTATTAATCATGTAAGAGGCAGGCAGCTGATGAGTAATTTAATGATTGGAAGATGAATATGGAGGTGCTTCACGTTGTTCTTGAAAAAAAAAAGAGGCAAAAAAAAGCCAAAAAGGTGTTTGACAGGGCATTTGCTAAGATGGGGATTTATAGAATTCAGCATCAACGTTCGAGGATCCTCTTTTTAGTGTTTTCTGATCGTTGATTCTCTAAGGAAATTTGAATTTATTTTTTGTCATTTTAAATAAATATATTTTTATGTGTTTTAGATCATTTTGATATGCTGATTTCAAAAATGATTTTTAAAAAATAAAAAAACATTATTTTAATATATTTCGGTACGATACGCACTTTGAAAAGATCTCAATGAGGAGGTTTTATGTTATCACTTTAAAAACTCAATCATTCTAATTTTAAAGTACAAATACAGAAAAAAAAATGTTTTTATATTTAATATTAGAAATATAATTTAGGTATAGGTTCATAATCTTATGTATTAAAAGGCACAAAATAAAATTTTCTAGTATTTTTTAAATGTAAGCTAAAATTATTTGGAATTATACAAGTTTGTTGTAAAATTCATGTCATATTTTCTAAAACATGCCAAAGTATTTTAGATCAACTAAAATTGTCAAAACATGGATGCCCAAATGATGAACAATGTGTCACTCGACTTCTCTTTATTAACTCTTAATGACACGTCATTTACGATTTCATTTGGGATTGATAAGTTTCAATTAAGTCCTTGTTCTATCAATTTCTTTTAATTACACCCATAATCACCTATTAATTTTTATTTTATACAAATTTCACCCATTCCAAACTCAATTATTAGTTTCAAAGTATATTGTCTTTATCATTATAGTCTTTGGTTCTTAATTTATATATCTTGACCCTTAATTAACCAACAAACTTCTATTTTTTTTTAATTTAACCTCCAATTTGATCAATTTCAACCATTACATTTAGTCTCAAAGTTGAATGTTTTTATAATTTTTGTATATTTTAATCTTTCTAACTAGGCTTTGATAATTTTCTAGGTGTTGTTATATATTCATTTATATTTATATTTCTTCTTCCAACATTTTTCATTTTTTTTTGTATTTTCTATTTGGTCTCTCATTTTTCTCCACTATCTTATGATGCATCTCTCTTTTTTATCAAGTTTAGAAATTGAAATGCAATAACATAAAAACTTTATCAAAACATATAAATATGAATCTAAAAGTAGCGAGAATGATTCTTAGATAATATTCTATGCTATAAGGTGATGAAACTATTTTTAAAAAGAAAAACAAGTTATCATTCTTCTTTTTTCTATAATTTTTTATTTTTATTTTAGTATACCAACTCTAAATCTCTTGAAAACAATGAATTAATTTATTTTATTGTAAAATTGCGTATCAGCTTAAAATTAAGATATTGTTTTACAGTAATAACTCAATTAAAATTAAATAAAAATAAATTAACAAAACTAATTCAATATTAAATTATTAAACTAAAAGAAATCTATGTGAATCAACGATAACTTAATGTTTTAGAGAGGAGAAATATATTTGTTCTCAATTGCAGTACGTAAATAATACCAAACCCTATCATTGATGTCTATCGACAGATGACTAATAGTCTATTTGGCGAAGCAGTTGAACTGTTGTTTGGTTAAATTTTTTTTAAAAAATTCATTATAAATGAAAATTTTTTGGTGTTTTTAGATTATTTTAATGTACTGATGTCAAAAATGATTTTATAAAAATAAAAAAAATATTATTTTAATATATTTATAAAAAAAACACTTTCAAAAGCAACCGCAACCACACTCTCAAACACAAACAGGTGCGTGAAAAGCGTTTCAATTATTATGGATTGTCCCTGAAACAGCGAATTGATTCGGTGACTGCTACAGAACATCACTGTCCCTGGGGTTAGTTGTTGAAAATCAAAAGGCTGTTCAGACTGCTAAATCACATGTATGTATCAACAAGTTCCGTGAAACAATTTTGTTACTGTATTTTTTTATTTAAAAAATATATTAAAATATATTTTTTAAATAATATAATATCAAAATAATAATAATAAAAAAAATTCCTCTGAAAAACTAGTCAAAATCTTTGTAAAACACATTAACTTCATCATCATTGTCACCGCGGGAATAATGGTAAAAAGCTTGCATAAAATTTAAAATTTATCGTGAAGATTCTCATACATCATCATTTTCAATCTTTTAGCAAAAAACAATTAATTTCATTGAAAATGAGCGGGAATAATAAAAAAAAAATAATGACATCCTAGTAATTTCTAGTTAATTTGCCCGTACTACATTGCACGCTTGGTAAATAATTTTTATAATTATTGAGATTGAAATAATTAATATATTTTACTAGTTCAAAAATAAAAATATAATATTTATATATACAATATTTGATATAATAAAATACATCAGTACACCCTATTATAACAACAACAACAACAACAACATCAAAGTCTTAATATCTAAAAATATCATTACTATTACTACTAAATCAATAAATATTATTAAACAACACCGAGAAAAAAACTCAAAAATAATAAAAAAAAGAGAAAGCAGGAAAAAGAACTACAATTATTATTATTATTATTATTCCGTTAGTAATGAACAAAATTAAATCAAAGAATCAAAAAAAGCCTAAAAACTTTAACAAAAGAGCAAAAAAATATAATAAAAAAATGATAAATAAATTTTAGTTGAGAAAAAATAATTTGACTTGAAAATAAAATATAAAACTAAAAAAAAGAACAAAGAGAAAAAAAAACAGAAATATCAATTTTCAAATGATCACAAACACAAACTAAAATTTAAGAACTAAATCTTTCAAAAAACAATATCACCATAATAAAGAAGAAAATAATAAAATTAAAAACTAAAGCTAAGAGCACACATATATAAATATAGAAAAAAATATAGATTATTTCAGAAATATAAAAAACATAAAGGAATTAAAATAAAAAATTAAAAGTATGAGGGCCGAAATGAAAAACTAATATATTATCAATTTCAATCAAATGATAAAATGAAAAAAAATCAAAACTTATATACCGAATATATTAAGGGATTTAAAACCAATCTGAAAAAAAAAAAAAAATAAAGACCAAATTGAAACCTAAATATATAATCAAGTTCAATCAAATAACACAATTGAAATAAATCAAAAGCTCACATAATAGAAATAAGGACCTTACAACACCATTAAAAGATAAAGGACTGAAATGAAACAACCATAAAACATGGGGCTTCCTTGAAGTTTAGCATGCAGGATAGAGAAAATAGAAAAAAATTCAACCGACCACCGTCACGAATTCGGAACACCCCTATAATTTACTCTTTAAGTTTTTCTTTTTAGGAGGTAGATTAGTAGTTTAGCTATTTTCAAAAAAATATGAAATTCCTGTGGCACCCCTTCCGGTAGCCTACTATTTTTTTTTGTCTTTTTTAGGAATAGAATGATCATTTTACTATGCAAATAAATATAAAAAAATCAATAAACCGATGACCAGACCGAACCAAACCGACTAAAAAACATACTATTACAATACACAATGTTTTCACTTATATGCTATGGTAAAACACTGATCTCTTTTTAAATAAATTTGTACATGGATTCTTAGTATAATAATATTGGGTATTTGGTTTTAGGATTGAGAATATACTGATAGTAAAAGAGATTAATAAATTCTTATGTATGTTATTTTTAAAATTAAAACTTGAAAAAAAGAAGAAGTCTTTGTAATAGTTATGCAACTATGCATTTATTATCATTATTCAATTTATAGATGTAGGGTATGTTTAGGAGTGTGGTTGAAATTATTTTTCAAAATGCTTTTTGTTGAAAAATATATTAAAATAATATTTTTTTATTTTGAATTTTTTTTTTTGATATGTACACATCAAAATGATCTAAAAATAAAAAATTAAAAATTAAAACAAAAAAGTTCAAATATTTTTCAAATCACTTTTGAAACGCAATACCAAACAGACATAAACTTAATGAAATGTAATAATATGGTTTTGGTTGGTATTTAATATGATGATTTGTTTTTCTCATATTAATTTGTGGAATTTGTGTTTTTTTTTCATTTCAAAAGCATCAAAAAAACTATTTGTATTTTAAGGAAAATATATATTCAAACTTATTTTTTCAATTTTGGGGTGTTTGACATTGAATTTCAAAAGCGTTTTCGAAAAAAAATGAATTTTTATTTTATTTTTTCATTTTAAATCAATTTTTTTTTAATGTTTTTAAATTATTTTCGTATAACGTGTAAATCACTAACTCTTGCAATTCGATGATAATGCTATGCTCTATTATGATATCTTACAATCTCGTACTCTACAAAAAGTCTTTTGATAAACTGATGTGGACCCCCCATGAGTGTCCAGTTTCAGTGGCCGGAGTTCTTTGTCAATTGCTTCAGGCAAAGTTAAGGTTTTATGTGGTGGTGGAATTGTAATGCCGACAAGAGGTCTATTCCTTGTCATTTCCTCGAGTACAATAATGACAATATTTATGATAAGGTTCTCCCATACACGACTCTTCTTTCTCCTTTCAAGGAAGAAAATAATTTCACTGTAAATTAGCTGAACACAATTTTATTTTTTTTACTTTTAATTTTTTTTAATATATTTTTAGATCATTTTTATGTATTTATGTGAAAAATGATATTTTAAATATAAAAATATTATTTTGATGCATTTCTAAACGAAAAACATTTTCAAAAGTAATCACAACCACACTCTCAAACAGACACTAACACTATAAGTATTTTTGAAAATTTGATTTTTAATTTATTTTAAATTATTATTTTTTGGTGCTCTTATAATATTTTAATGTGTTGTTATTAAAAATAATTTTTAAAAAATAAAAATATATTATTTTAATGCATTTATTAGCCGTACACACAATTTTAGTAGTTTGATATTTATGTACAAATATTTAATAATTGAATTGTAGTATTATAATATAATTCGTGGATATTCTAATTTTATTAAAAATAAAAATAGATATCATATTTAAGAAAAAATGTTAACCTAGATTTTGTTTATTTTTCGCTGTTTTGTTTATTTTTATTTTCACAATTCAGTATTAATGTAGTAGTTTTTTATTGACTGAAAAAAGAATCTATCTCAAACCTAAAATAAACGAAGAAAGAAAAGAAGTTGTTGCGTCATAAATGCATGCCCATCCGAGGAGCTGCCATCTGTACCCGGCTTCCAGGAGCTAAGCATGCACGATGGATCGTGGGTTAAACCCATAGTTGTCAATACCATTCCGGTCATCGTTCTGATTTTTTTATTGGCATGGAACGTTCCGATTTTGGAGCGTTTCGGTTTGCCGTTTTGGGGTTGTACTGTTGATATATAATTAATTATATATATATATATATGTGAAAAAATTAAAAAACAAAAAAACAAAATATAATTTTTATTTTTTATAAAATCAAAGTTGATACAACAATTTTTTTTTTATAATATATAACGGACCGGAATTAAAACCGAGATGAAAACGACGCTATTTTATCTTGATTTTTTGAACAGAACAGCATGTTCTGGCCGTTCCGGCCAGAACAGAACGAAATTAACAACTATAATTAAACCCGGTTTGAATGCCAATCGACTCGATTGATCATGTAAGAGGCAGGCAGATGATGCGTATTTTAATGATTGGAAGATGAATATGGAGGTGCTTCACGCTGTTGTTGAAAAAAAAAAAAATGCAAAAAAGGTGTTTGACAGGGCATTTGCTAAGATGGGGATTTATAGTATTCCTTTATTCTGGGCTCAAACTATTACTTTTTTTTATAATTTTTTTTGTTATGCGATGAACCCGGTCTAGAAAAGCTAATAAAATCCGAATTGTTCTATATTTTTCAAAATGCATACATTCTAATTTGAATTCAGGATATGCAATGTAGAGAGTCGACAAATCTCTTGAGGGCTCAAACATCAAGAAAAAAGGATAAACTAAATAATTTAAAGAAATGAAATCATATTTGTGGGGGCTAGCCATCGTTCACAATGACTATATAACCCTTTATATATTAGTGTAAATTTTGATTTTTTCTATCTAATATATAAATTATAATCCTGTACAAATGTTGGTATGACATAAATGGATTTTATTAAATCCTAATAGAAATTAAAATTTTCTTTGTTGATATCATATAAATCTTGAGCCAATCTTTTGACTTTTAATTTATCATATTTTTATCATGATCTTTTGCCTTTTTATGTAAACAATGCCTTTCATACTTTTCTAATACATGAACTTGACTTGTCAAATCAATTAAATATGTTGTAGAAAATGACACTAATCGACTAAAAACATCGATCATGTTTTAAACATGTTTGAGATGTCAAACATTTTAGCCCATCTTTTTAATTTTAAAAAATCTCATCCTTTAGGCTTCAGGCATGGCATTTAAGTTTCTGTAAATCAACATGACTGAATGTAATTATTACCTTGGCTCCATAGTTAATGCCTAAACAACAGTACCAGAAATGGCTTGCATGCAGGTAAATAAATCATTTATTATTATTCAATTCAAATAAAAAAAAAATATAAACAAAATTGATGTATGCAGGTTGTATGTGATTATAGAGCACAATTTGTTATTAATAAGATAATTTATATAATTAAGAATTAATTAATTAGAATATAGTTAATTATTTTAGTTTATCAAAATCTTTTTGATTTATTTATGTAATCCATTTAGAGTTTTAGAGCACAATTTGTTATTTATAAGATTATTTATATAATTTATGTAGGTCACAATTATTATTATATGTTAATGTAATTTTGAGTACAAAATAATATCCACATTATAAATTTATAATGTGTTTGTTTTTAAATATGCCAACCGATATATCCCCAAAAAAAGAGAAAAAACGTGAATAAATTCATACTTTATATTCTGGATAGGAAACCTTGTACCCAAATACATGGTACAATCCTTAACTCTCTGCAAAGCATTCGTAACCATAGAAAATACGAAAACCTACTTGGAAAATGAAATATCGTTGGAATCAAATCACTCAACAATTAGTTGGCCCCTGTATTAAATTTCTCTATCTTCCCATGCCACCACTTCTATTTCAGAAAATTAATGCGATCTTGCTTCTGTAAATTTTCCATGGAAGCAGAAATACTTCACTATCACAACAAGAAAAACACGTCGTCTTGCTTTACTATAAGAAGGGGGCGTATCCATGAGGTGTTAGACGAAGAAAACCAGGATTGCACTGACACACCACCATTGTTTTCCTCTATTCTCAAAGATTAAAGAAATGAGGAGGACTCGAACCCTTAAACCAATCCAAACAACAAAGAATGTTGAAAATATTTTGAGCTGCACTGAAGAAGGGCAACCTTTGAGTCCAATGGCTCGAATGTTTCATGAACCCGAGTCCAACGTGTACATCATCATCGTAATCGGCTTTCAGACCCAAATCAATCCGGAAGTTGTGAAAGCAAATTTGGTGGATACTTTTCTTAAGCAGCCTCGTTTCTCTTGTTTGCAGGCAAGTTCTGTTTATAATATCTTTAAAATACTATAAACAGTTACTAGTGGTAGTACGTGTTTTTTTTTGCAATCTTTATATTAATGAACTACTAAACATTGATGGAACAGGTTGCCGATGAAAAAAATGGTGGGCAGCTCAAATGGGTGAGGACAGAAGTTGACTTGGACAACCATGTCAAAGCTCCTTCACCTGACCTAAATCAGGTGGAGTCTCCTGATATGTACGTGGAAGATTACGTCTCTAATCTGAGCAGAACCAAGATCAGCATGTCAATACCTATGTGGGATATCCATCTCCTCAACATCAAAACTTCGAAAGCTGAATCCGTCGGCATTCTCCGAGTCCACCACTCCATTGGCGACGGGGTTTCCCTCATGTCACTTTTCCTGTCATGTTCCCGCAAAGTGTCCGATCCTGATGCGCTTCCAACACTTCCAGCCTCGAAGAAACAGAAACCCTGCAGTACTTCGAGTGGAGGGTTTCTGCAACATTTCATCAAGCTGTTTTCGGTGCTGTTGATATATTGGAATACTTTGGTTGATGTTGTTATGTTTCTAATCACAATTCTCTTCCTGGACGATACAAAAACGCCACTCAAAGGTCCGTCCGGCGTTGGATCTACTCCACGGCGGATTGTTCATCGAATTGTGAGCTTGGACGATGTTAAGCTAGTCAAGAATGCCATGAATGCTGTAAGCCGACTACTACCTATCAAACTGCATGTCCTCCTCGCTGATGAATTTTTCACTGTTTTTCTTTTAGTAATAATAATAAAAAGTACTGATAAATGTTTCGCATGCAAATTACCCAGACAATCAATGATGTGATGGTGGGAGTCACACAAGCAGCTCTATCTCGTTATCTCAATAGAAAATATGGTAAGCTATATATCAAAACAATTTCCTACAATATGCTCCTAGCTAGACTAGATTTTAAACGACTTTAAGGAAATAATATATTTAGAAAAGTAAATTAATTCTATATTCAGCAGGTAAAAATAAGAAAGGTGGTGGTGGGGCAGCAGGAAACAACAATCTTCCAAAGAACATTCGTCTACGAGCAACTTCATTCGTGAATTTAAGGCCATATCTAGGAAATGAAGTGAGGACAACAATTTATTTGCCTTTACTTCGCTCTTTTCCATGTTGTCTATTTCTACTTTGGCTTCTAAAAAAGGAAAGAAAAACAACGAATTAATGTGAGCTGCAAATATCATGCATGGTTTGTTTGTTCTTGAGCCGATTTCAAGTCCATAAGTATTATTAAATATATAACTGTGTTTCAAAAATATTTCTAAGAAAATTTAAAAATTCATGACCGTATTTTAAGATGGTATATTTGTTTTTTGAAATATTTTCTATTTAGAAATATATTAAAATAATATTTTAAAAATAATCTTTGATATCAATATATTAAAATACCTAAGAATACAAAAAAATAAAAAATAAAGATGGCTAGAATGGGACATCAGCCACAGCCTGCAGCTGCATCACGCAACTTTATTATATAAATTGACTGTTTATATAACCAAACATTGCGTGATAGTTATTTAATAGAAAATCTTTTTATTTAAAGAACTATTTAAATTAAAACATTTTTTTATCGAAAATACGGATCGACATCCTTTCGTTTTCCTTTATTTCTTGTTTTAATATATTAAATATAATTGGACGATTACAATTTAATGCACAATTACAGCTAAAAACCATGAGATGTCGACCATGAGAGAGGATATCTAAAGAGAAAAAAATTAGTCCGAGGTCAAGCATCATGAACATTTAAGGATGTCTTTTTTTACCACCAGAATTATAATCAAGTGTATTTTTTATTTAATTTCTTTATAAATACAGGATATTTCTGGAACATTGAAAAGTAGCAGTGACGTGAAGCTGGGCAACCTGATCGGCTACGTTCTCTTCCCCTTCACCATTGCTCTACGAGAGGATGCTTTAGATTATGTTCGAAGTGCGAAGGCAACTGGAAAGAGAAAGAAAGCTACTCTCGAAGCTATTTACACATATTTCATGGCAAAAACTTTTAACAAATTCTTTGGTGCTAAGGTAAAATAAATCTCTTAGGAACACTCGATGCTTTATGATTGATGGAAAAAAATCAATACATGTTTGGAGACTTAGCGTCTGTTTGAGAATGTGATTAATGTTGTTTTGTAAAGTATTTTTTATTTATAAATACATTAAAATATATATTTTTTTTTATTTTTTAAAAATTATTTTTGATATTATCACATGAAAATAATTAGAAACACCAAAAAAGTTAATATAAAATAAAAATAATTTCTTCTAATATTTTTCAAAAATATTTTTAAAACGCAATGTAAAACACTCTAAAAATAAATAAATAAATTATATTATTGTCACAGTGGGGAAGCTTCCCAACTCAAACTACGTTGTGGTTCTCGAACGTGCCTGGTCCTCAAGAAGAAATCACTTGTTTTGGCCATCAAGTGGCCTACGTAGCTCCTACTTGCTATGGACAACCTAATGTGAGTATCGACTATCTTATGTCTACGGGTAAACCATTAATACTAGCAATAAAACTAAAATATCGATTTATTTTTTATCAGTGTTAACATTAAATATTTCTTTTTCAGGCATTAATGATTCATGTTGTGAGTTATGCCAATAAAATAAATATCATCTTATCAGTTGACGAAGAGATAGTTCCTGATCCTCATCAACTTTGCGATGATCTTGAAGAATCTCTTAAGCTGATCAAAGACGCTGTCATCTATCAAGGGCTGGTTGATTGTAATGTTTACTAAGTATTGCTAGGATCAATGATGATAAATTATGTTAAAAGTAAGTTATTTCAATAAATTATGTAGTGTGTGTTTAGTATTGTGCAAGCCTGGTCAACTAAGAATCTCTTAAGTTGTAGGAGTCATAATCAAGATATCCAAACATGTAACATGTATTATCAGAGCCCCAACCCCCATTGGGTCTCAGTAATAAATCCTATCAAGTAGTTGTAAGAAGCATCCTTGGCATCTAACAAGCTAACAGAGAAGTTTGTTCAGCCAACAATTCCACTCTTCGATGGTCGCTACGATCATTGGAGTATTCTGATGAAAAAATGTATAAAATCCAAAAAGTATTAGGATATTATGGAAACAAGATATGTTATACACAAAAAAAGGGAGCAATTGTGACACATGCAACAATTAATTGTTTTGATGTATTAAAAAATATTGCTTTTCCCATCACGATATCTCTTGTTCAATTATGCAGCAATTGATCTTGGTGCTACACATTATTTTATGGCAAGAAAAACTGAAATTAAATTAAAAGTGCAACTAGTTAGACTAGAAAATGGTTTTCTAATCACTGCACTCTTAGGGAATATTGTTGGTGGTATCTATGTATAAAGGTGTGTATTGAAATATATAATTTTGAAGGTGAACTTGCTATTAAATTCAAGTAAAATTGCTATGAAGTGAGTAGAGATACTTGAATCGCCGCCAAAATCAGACTGGTTACCAACATAAGATGTTTACGATGGATAGATATCATGAAAAAGTAGTTAACCTTATCTAAAGCCTCTAAATACTGGAGAAATGGTGCTCTAAAGACAGGCACCAAATTAGCAACCAAGTGCTCCTGCTTTCCCAAAACTACATGCCCAACAACCATGAGATGAGATTTAACAATGTGCGTACCAAAAACCCTCAAAGCAAAATGAGTTTAGCACATGTCTTCATGATAAAGATGAAGTCTCTGCCCGTTCCGTTCCGTAAAAAATGTTTTTTTAAATGATAATAAATAGTTTTATAATATTAATAATATCTTTTAATCTGATTATTAGATTGAGGTACAATTTTATGAGAAATCTTTTAACATATTGATATATATTAGATTCAAATGTCAGAACAATCTGAGAATACAACGACCTTGAAAGTTGATGATGGCATTCCTGTAATATTATTTAGGTTCATAATTTTGTTCAGAAAAATCATTTTATCATATCTTTTTTTTAGATTAATTTTTTCTCAATTTCATTATTCAACAACGAGTTTATTAGGAAATTGAATTTGATAATATGCTTTGATTTGTTTTATTTAAAGTTATCATGGTGTTATAACCTACGTACATTTGAAAGGTAAACCTAGGTTGACCCAACTTGATCCAATATATCATTATTTCAATAATTTTTTAAATATATCAACTTGATTTTTTATAGTTAAATTTATTTTTATCAATTTTTCATGTTATCGTTGAACTCATTAAGTCAAATAAGTTATATCGGTTTAAGTCTCACTTTTTTTACTTATATTTGAAATTTAAATTGAACAATTTCAAATAATTTTGTTTTTGGATTTGAAATAAAACTTTGGTAAAATTAATATATTTAAAAATTATATATATATATATATATATATATAACATAAACAATACAACCCCGACACGGAACGCTAAAACGCTTCGAAACTAAAACATTTTGTTCCAATTGAAAAAATAAAACACCAACCAAAACAGAATTGACAATCTTTGATAGAAACACATATTTTACTGTTATAAAATCAGTTTGTGTATGTTTTGAATGATCTAAGTGCTACACATTATTTTGTGGCTTTCCACACAATAACTGTAGCTCCCCACACAAAGTACTGTGGATTTCCACAGTGCTTCTTTTTTTTACTTTTTTTTTCTTTCTTTTTTTGTTTCTTTCTTTTTGTTGTTTTTTTTTCGTTTTTTTTTCTATTTTTTTTCATGAAATATTTTTTTTACTAGTTATATTTTTTCTTTTTTTCTTTTTCTACTTATATATAATTTCATTTGTTTTTTATAATGGGGGTGTTTGGGCTAACTTAAGTACACCACAATTAATCCTTGGATCTAATTTTTTTTATAGTTTTTTTTTCATTTTTTTTATTTTTTTTCTAATTATATATTTTTTCCATTTTTTTCCATGAAATATTTTTTTTGCTGGTTATACTTTTTTTAATTTTTTTTCTTTTTCCACTTATATATATATATATTATGATCGGGGTGTCCGGACTAGCTTAAGCGCACCATAATTAATCCCCGGATCCAATTTTTTTTTTTTTTTATAACCAGGGTGTCCAGACCAGCTTATGCATACCACAACTAATCCTCGGACCTATTTTTTTTTGCTAAAGTGCTTTCCCGCTGATACATTTTTTTTCCTTTTTTTTTCTTATACTTTTGTTTTGTTCACTTATACATTTTTTTTTACAACCGGGGTCTACGGGCCAGCTTAAGTACACCACGACTAATTCCCAGAACGAATTTGTTTTAAAAACAATATGGATTGCTACAGTGCTTTCACGCTTATTTTTTTTCTTTATCTTATATATTTTTTTATGACAATGGTATCTAAGCCAACTTAAGCTTTTTTTTTATTATTATTTTTTACTTATATATTCTTTTTATAACCAGGATCTATGGGTCACCTTAAGCGCACCACGACTAATTCCCAAACCAAATTGTTTTTTGATAATCAGGGTGTTCAGGTCAGCTTGAGTGCATCACGACTAATCCCTGTACCAATTTATTATTTTTTAAATTTTTGTTCCTTATACTTTTTTTTGTTCACTTATATATTTTTTTCTCCTTATGCCCAGACCAAAACTTTTTTTATAACTGGGGTCTCCGGGTCAGCTTAAGCACACCACGACTAATTCCTGGACCGATTTTATTTTAAAAAAAAACAATATGGATTGTAAATAGTGTGTAGAAAGCACTGTAGCTCCCCACACATAGCATTGTTGATTGCAACAGTGCTTTTCCCCCTACAATATTTTATTCCCTGTTTTTTGCTTCTTCTTTTTTTCACCTTTTTTTTTCTTATTATGTTTCATTTTTATTTTTTTTCTTATTATTTTTTTTTCGTTTTTTTCCCCCAAAACATTTTTTTTGCCTGTTATACTTTTTTTTATATTTTTTTTTCTTTTTCCACTTAAATTTATTTTTTTTGTTTTTTTGTTTTTTTTTATAATTAGGGTGTCCAAGCTAGCTTAAGAGCACCACGATTAATCCCCAGATCTATTTTTTTTTGTTGACCAGGGTGTCCATGCCAATTTATGCATACCATGACAATCCCTAGACCCATTTTTTTTTCTAAAGTGCTTTCTCGCTGATACATTTTTTTCCTTTTTTTTTCTTATACTTTTGGTTTGTTCACTTATATATATTTTTTTTATAACCTTTCTCGCTGATACATTTTTTTCCTTTTTTTTTCTTATACTTTTGGTTTGTTCACTTATATATATTTTTTTATAACCGAGGTCTTCGGGTCAGCTTAAGCACACCACGACTAATTCCTGAAGCGAATTTTTTAAAAAACAATATGAATTGCTACAGTTCTTTCACACTTATACTTTTTTTTTGTTTTTTTTTCACTTATATATTTTTTCTATAACCAGGATCTCCAGACAAGCTTAAGTGCACCACCGCCACTCCCCGGACCAAATTTGTTTTTTGATAATCAGGGTGTCCAGGCCAGCGTGGACGCACCACGACTAATCCCCGGACCAATTTATTATTTTTTTTCCTTATACTTTTTTATGTTCACTTATATATTTTTTGTGACCGGGGTCTCTGATCCAGCTTAAGAGCACCACGACTAATTCCCGGACTGATTTTTTAAAAAAAAACAATATGGATTGTTACAGTGCTTTCATGCTTATACTTTTTTTCTCAGTTATATATTTTTTTTATAACCGGGGTCTCTAGGAGAACTTAAGCATACCATGACTAATCCTTGGACCTTTTTTTTATAATCAGGGTGTCCGGGTCACAATGACTAAGCACACCACGAGTTGTATAAGTACGCATATACCCCCTTATAAGAAAAAAATGCAAGAGTTGGTTATAGGGGTGTATTGGTAATTTACCAATTTTTAATTATATTTTCTGTCGGGTGTTATGGGCACGACATCAATTTCAAAGCTCATGCACATTTCAGATGACGCGTGCGGCGTCGTAGAACTTTTTAAAATGTATATTAGTTTTTTATATATTTATTTTATTATGCAAAATGTGTTTAAAATAATGTCATGGTATCAAAGGTATTTTTAATTTTTTTCTTTTCTGTGCATAGTGCAATAATCATAATACCTTCAAATAAGACAAAAACCAAGAATTGTTAGTGGGGTGTCTCAGTAATTTTACTTTTTTAGAAACCAAAATACAAAATAAAAAACTTATATGTATTAAAACTAGACAAATAAAAAATTTAATCCCCGCGGCGAAGCGCGGGTTTATGGCTCGTGTAAACTAAAATAGGTGGTGATTTTACTATTATCCACCACACAAAACTCTATTTATTTCAATAGTATTTTCCTTTTTTTTCTTCTTTTTTTCTTTGTTTTTTTTTTCTAAATCTACATTTTTTCCCTAATTAAAATAGGTGGTGATTTTACTATTAATCACCACACAAAACTCTATTTATTTCAATAGTATTTTCCTTTTTTTTTCTTCTTTTTTTCTTTGTTATTTTTTCTAAATCTACATTTTTTCCCTAATTTTATACTTAAACATTTAGTTTATTGAAGATTAAGCTTCATAATTTAATTGGGGTCATTTTTTTTTCTTCTAATTAATGTATTTTAATTTTATTATTCAATCTTGGGTTAATTAAAAATCGAGTATTATAATTTATTTTGATTTGTTTTACATGAAGTTATCATTGTATCATGATCTACGTCGAGGATTTGATAGATTAACCTAGACTAATGTGAATCAATTCAATACATTACTGTTTCAAAATATTTTTTAGTGAAATATTGTATTTATATTTTGTGAATCAAACAATATTTTTATCTCAGTGTTCAAGTTGATTAAACTTACTAAACTGAAGAGTTCATATTGAACCAATCTTGCTATTATTTAAAACAAATTAGACCCTGTTTGGGAGTGCGTTGCAACCGGCGTTTGAGAAAAATTTGAATTTTTTTTTGTTCATTTTAAAAACCGGTGGTTTGGTGTTTTTAGATCAGTCTGATGTGCTGATGTCAAAAATAATTTTTAAAAAATAAAAAAAATATCATGTTGATGTATTTTCAGCATGAAAAACACTTTAAAAAGCTATCGCAATCGAAATCTCAAACAGCCCTTACTGTAAATAAACAAAGTAGCAATGCTAAGAAATTATTTTTTATTATGTGAAGTAAAAGTCGATCTGATCCGTAACATTGCATGCCAACTATGTAGTACGACCTCATACAAGACTCCTGCAAGAAACATGGAATCTCCAATCTGTGATTTTGCATGATTCTGGGCTATGGATGACCAACGGCTAAGATTCATAGATGAGTTTGCACAAAAGGAGTACAGGCTAGCAAATAATAAAAAGAAGAGAAGTGGGGCATGTTGCAGCAGCTGTCTCCACCATCTTTGACCGGAAAGCAGCGGCATCCAGTCCAGTTCTAAGCCCTCTTCTTTAGTTGTTTCCTCTTCCATAATGCCTGTTATAGACAAAAATAATGTTGTTGTGATGTCTCCCCCTGCCTCCTATCCTTCTGATCATGCCTCACCTGCTATGTCACTCTCTAAGTCCACTACTTCTGCTCCTTTGCATTGCTTATCTACTCCCGTGGATCCTTAGTCCAGTTCTAAAAGTCACTCGACGCAGACTAAGTCATTTGTTGACTCCTTTCGCCCTCAGGCCATCTCATTTGTGTTGTATATTCCTAATATGAACTTGCATTCAATGCAAAACTCGTAGCAAGAGTGGTATTATCAAGAAAAAGATTGCTTTGTTTCTGCTACTGCCCTTTCCCCTGTTAATGTGTCTTTGCTTGAACCTTTTAATTACAAGGCTGCTATGCACATTCTAGTTTGGATGCAGGCTATACAAGAGGAAATTGATGCTCTTAAATCTCAGAATACTTGGAGTTTGGTTTCCCTTCCTTCTCATAAGAATTTGGTTGGGGTGTAAATGGGTGTTTAAGCTTAAAAATAATTCTGATGGGTTTGTTGCTCGTCATAAGGCCAAGTTGGTGGCACAGGAGTTCAGTCAGGAACATGGGCTTGACTATGGGGAGACTTTCAGTCCTATGGTTAAACCCACTACTATCAAAATTGTTTTGGCTCTTGCTATACATTTTGGTTGGGTTTTGAGACAACTTGATATTAAAAATGCATTTTTGCATGGTATTTTTACAGGAGGAAGTGTTTATGGCTCAACCACCTGGTTTTGTTGATGCCAGCCATCCTTAGCTGGTCTACAAATTCCACAAATCTCTTTATGGTCTCAAACAGGCACCACATGCTTGGAACGCCAGGTTTACATCATTTTTACCCACCTTGGGGTTTCAACATACCTATTCTGACTTTTCTTTATTTGTTTAAACCCTTGCTACTGGTATTATTGTGCTGCCTGTGTACGTAGATGATATTATCATCACTGGTAGTGATCCTTGTGGTATTGAGGAGGTTATACAGTCTCTTACAGCTGAATTTGAGTTAAGGATTTGGGAAGACTTCATTATTTCTTAGGCATTCAAATCACTCACACTACTACTAGTCTATTCTTATCACAATCTCGATGTATTCATGAACTTCTTCTTAAGACAAATATGCTGGCTACCAAGGCTTGCGCAACTCCTTGTCTTTCATATCAACATTTGATGAAAGATGATGTTGTTCATTATGATAATCCTTCACTATATCGCAGTATTGTAGGAGCTCTTCAATATCTCACATTCACTAGACCAGATATTGCATTCTTTATGCATTAGGTCTGCCAGTTTATGTAACAGCCCATGGTTGAACATTTTACAGCAGTTAAGAGGATTCTTAGGTACCTCAAGGGTAGGAATTACTAATACAAAGGGTTACTTGGACCTCACAACATATAGTGATGCTAATTGGGCTGGTGATCCAAATGATCGCAGGTTTATGATTGGTTTAGTCATCTTGATTCCAATCCTGTCTCTTGGTCATCTAAGAAGCAACAAACTGTTTCGAGGTCTTCCACGGAAGCTAAGCTTGATTGGATTAAACAATTATTGGTATTTTTAGGGGTTTCCAATTCACAACCCCCTATTCTATTTTGTGATAATCTCTCGGCTATTGCTCTTCTTTCAATCCTGTTCAGCATCGAAGAACTAAGCACATAGAGCTTTCAATCCTGTTCAGCATCGAAGAACTAAGCACATAGAGATTAATGTTCATTTCGTTCGCGAAAGGGTAGCCAACAACCAACTAATTGTTCAGTTTGTCTCTTCTTAGGAGCAATTTGTAGATATTCTTACTAAAGGTTTAAGCTCCCTAGTGTTTCTTACTCATTGTCATAATCTCACTATCGCACCCTCCGCGAGAGCGCGGCGTCCCCGACGACCCTCCCTGTGAGCGAGGGAATTTGTGTCAGGGTTTTTATCTTTATTTTTCATGAAAAAAGAGAGTCGTCACCTAGTGTCGCACCCCAAAAAATAAATGCGCGGCGTCGTGACGACTCTTCCCCGAGTGCGGGGAATATCATGTCGGGGGGAATTATCTATTTTCGTGAAAAAGGGAGTCGCCACCTCTCATTATGGTTACTAGGAAACCTAAAAACTGGTCTTTCAGAGATTCTAGGGTAAGGGACTGGTTGCGTAAAGGGAAGGTTTTAGCACCCCTTGTACGCCCTACTTAAGGTAAGCTGCTTGACGTTTTGGTTTGCTTTATGATTTGCTATGGCTTTAAAAAAAACATATGTTAATTAAATGGCAAATGGGATATCATTCTTGCTGAATATTTTGGATATTAACCCCTTAGGATTTATTTATCCAAATACCGATGGCGAATAATAACATATTATTCCCGCCAAATATTTTGGATATTAACCCCTTTTGGATTTATTTATCCAAATACCGACAGTGAATAATAGCATATCATTCCCGCCGAATATTTTGGATATTAACCCCATATGATTTATTTATCCAAATACCGATGGTGAATAATAAATAATAATAATAAAAAATTATATTTTTTGAAATATTGGCCAATACCCTTTGGATTTTACAAACATGTTGTAAAATCTCAAAATGCAAGAAATGATTTTTTTCTTTGCGAAATCTATTCTAAAACTCATTTTTCTTCGAAACTCAAGATAATATATATATATTTTTTAAAAGAAAATAATTTTTAAAATATGCTAGTGTATTGGTCGTATGCAGGAAAATTTGTATTTTTATATTTTTTTTATATTTTCTCTTTTTCGGTGGGCTGGCTGTCAGCCCACCTAAATTCGGGCTGGGCTGACAGCCCAGCCCAGACCCTGGAAGCACTCCAGACCAGGCCGGGCACAAGGCCCGGCCCGCCAAGCCCACGCGGGGAGTGAATTAATTCACTCCCCGCATGCAACACAGAGACGATGAACAGTGAAAAGGAAGAATTTTCGAATATGGAGGATGGAGTAACTGTCAATACCTTTGGGTAGAGGAGGTCGTGGTGATTCTTCTGGTCGTTTGTGGCGTAGGAAATGGTGGCCTGAGTTGGCCGGAAACGGCGTCGGAAGGTAACGGTCTGTGTGGCTGCGACGGGGCTGTTCTTTGTCGCCTTCGCCTGAGCTGCTTCTGCTCCTCGGAGAAGATGACTGAGTCGCGGTGGTTGAGGAGAAGATGGTGGCAGCAAAGTTATGGAATGGGATGACCGAAGTAGATGGCTGACGGGCCGAAAGGGAGAGAGTGACAGAGGCTCCTCTGTTTTTTAGAGAGAGACCACGGGACCGAGAGAGAAAAGATTGCACCGAGAGTGAAGATGCTGTTTTTTACATAATCTTCCTTTGCTTTTCTCTTTTCACTTTTTCTCTATTTTTGTTTCTGCGTGAATTTCTTTTCTTCTCCTCTCCTCCTCTTTCTTTTTTTTTCTTTCCCCCCTTTTTTCTGCCCGAGCTGCTCTGTGCGAGCTGCTATTTATAGCAGAGAAAACCCCAATGTTTGGTCGCGATCACGTTTAAATGCAGTATCAAAACAGCTAAGTAAATTGCCGGCAATTAGAGGAGAAACAAGAAGACAGGAGGAGAAGCAGGAATAAGATTTTGATGGAGATAAATTAGGCAGAAAAACACGATTGAATAGGAAGAAAATTTGCATTGACTCGCAGTGAGATGAAAATGGGAAGAAAATCAGCATTGATTATTGAAAGAAATTTTGATTGATCTGCTGTGAAGGAGATGAATCGGGAAGAAAATCAGCATTGAATATAGAAAGAAATTTTGATTGATCTGCGGAAAATTCAATGCAAGGCAACGGCACAGTGCATGCTTATTTTAAAAAAATGCAGATTTCAAAATTGTTTAGGAAGGGAAAAAAAATATGATTTGGTCCTTTAAAAATTCTATAATTGCACCCAATTGGATTTAAACTTGAATTTATGCAATTACCCTATCAAAAATTCAATCTCAACCTCAGCTTTGCGCGATCTCCTTATTCTGGTCCTTGGCTCCTGATTTTCGCGATTTAACCTTCAATCGACCATTAAACTCTCAATTTGCTCAATTCATTCCTTTGAACAAAAATCTATTTTTTTTTTCAGAAAAATAAAGAGTCAAAAATTGGGTAGCAACACCTAGTATTATGGTTACTAGAAAATCTAAAACTGGTCTTTTAGAGATTTTAAGGCAAGGGACTGGTTGCATAAAGAGAAGGTTTTAGCACTCCTAGTACGCCCTATCTAAGGTAGGTTGCTTGGTGTTTTGGTTTATCTTATGATTGCTATACTATTAATTTTTCGAAAATATATTGGTTAAATGACGATGACGTATTATTCCCATAAAAATATTTTGGATATCTACCACTTAAAGGTTAGATGGTTAAGATGGTCTTATTATGATGGGTGACCTACTCTGGTTAGAATAGTTAAGATGGTCTCATTATGCTGGTTAACCTACCCGGGTTAGAATAGTTAAGATAGTCTTATTATGACAAGTGATCTACCCGGGTTAGATTGGTTAAGATGGTCTAATTATGATGGGTGACCTACCCGGATGAAATATAGGGAAGAGGGTCTCATTATGACGGGTGACCTACCCGGATGGAAGGTGGGGTCTCATTATGACGGGTGATCTATCCCAGATATGGTATATGGTATGCATACGGGTGAGTATACACACGTAAGTCTTTCCCTTTGTATATATAAATCAGACATTCGAAGTGTGTGTAATTGAAAATGTACAGTAAAAGAAAAATTTTGAATTTCATATTGTCCCTCTCTCTCTCTCTCTCTCTCTCGGTTTCAGTTCAATCATCTCTTCTCTTCATAATTTCTTCACTTCTCATCTAATCTCAACAAAATCTTTAAAAGCCTCGTTAATAACGGGCTGAAGATGCAGTAGTGAGTCTAACTTTCCCACCCGAATACAATAAGAGACATAAGAAAACTCTTGGACTCGTACCACAAAACACGGAAAAACTAAGGGGGCAAGATCAACAGGAGATACCATTAATTCAAGTAAAATTGCAGTATGAGATACTTGAATTGCCGCCAAAATCAGACTAGTTATAAACACAAGATGTTTACGATGGATAGATATCATGATCAAGTAGTTAACCTAATCTAAAGCCTGTAAATACTAGAAATGGTGCTCTAAAGACAGGCACCAAATTATCAGCCAAGTGCTCCTGCTTTCCCAAAAATACACGTCCAACAACCATGAGATGAGATTTAACATCAGGCCTTGCCCTTCTGCTCTTCTAGCAAAACAATGTGCCAAAAACCCTCAAAGCAAAAGAGATGAGTTTAAGCTGTACAACATAAACTGTTCTGCTAGCACATGTCTTCATGATAAAGATGAAGTCCAGGACCAAAGCGTGCACAGGCTCTGCGAAATGCCATTGCTTCTGCCTTTTGCATAGGATCTCCGAAACCTATCTCATCCGAAGTGGCAGTTCCGGTGGACTCCCTGTGTAGCTGGTGGAATTAAAAACGAGAGTGTTAACAGGAGATTAATGTTAGCAATTCTCTATTCTCTTCAATTCACGCAACTGAACTCAATGGAAATATTTTTGATATTTGTACATCAAAATGATTTACGAATACAAAAAAAATAATTTCAAATATTTTCAAAATCATTTTTTAAAATACAGTATCAAAAAGACATATACTCAATTAGAATGGAATATAATAGTATGGTTTTGGTTGGTATTTAACATGATGATTTGTTTTTCTCATATTAATTTATAGAATGAAAGTTTATTTTCATTTCAAAAGCATCAAATGAATATTTGTATTTTAAGAGAAATATATATTCAAACTTAATTTTTCAACTTAAAGTAAAGACAAATGCAAAAGTATATATAGTACAAAGCCTAAGAATTTTAAGAAAAAATATTTTGAAGACAACAATACGAATTATGATAGCATAAAATTATGAATTAAACAAACTCATTTAACTAAAGCACTTTTTAACATTGCATTTCAAAAATGCTTTTGAAAAAAAATAAAACTTTTTATTCTTATTTTTTATTTTAAATTAAAAAAAAATTGTGTTTTTAGATCATTTTGATGTGCTGATGTTAAAATTATTTAAAAAAAAACAAACAAACATAATTTTAATGCATTTCTGAAAGAAAAGTACTTTTAAAAGCAACCGCAACTACACTCCTAAATAGACACAAAATATAGCTAAGATTTTTGGTTCATCAAGCTCTCGCAGCTCATGAGTCAATCACAACTCTTTTTTTTATTATTAACATGAGTGTCCGGGTCAGCTTACGCGCACCTCAATCAAATGCCATGGACTTTAAAGTTAATGACCATGTAAATTTTTAGTGGTCATCATATTAGTAATTACAGAGTTTAAACATGAAACTACATGATAAATAAACCTTTTAATTAGAATATCTGACTTAGTTGAGTTCATCACAACTCTTGCAATTCGATGATAGTGATATGCTCTATGATATTTTACAATCTCGTACTCTACAAAAGTCTTTTGAGAAACATTTTTGTCGATTGCTTTCCGACAAAGTTAAGGTTCCCGCATGGTTGTCAAAATCGCGATTTTGACACGAAACGGAAGGGGCTTCGGAAAATCGAATCGTAAGATCGGATCGTAAAATCATAAAATCTTACCTGAATTTTTCCGTACAAAAATAGTAAAATTACAACTAAAATCGTGTAGGTAGAAAAATCATAAAATTGTAAGTAAAATATTTCTGAATACAATACAACATAATTATGGCCAACTCCGTCATTTTTCTCGCTATTTTTAATACATTCATCAAAAGAATTACTATTGAAAGGATTATCAGTACTAATACTAATATCAACACCGATATTGCTAGCACTAGCTCCAACTCCAACAAATTATTTCGATATTAGAACATGAAAATAATTTAAAAACATTAAAAAAAAATTATTTAAATTTTTATTTTGTTTAAAAAACTTTAAGAGTTATTTTAAGTTAGTATTAGTGATTTTTAAGAGTGATTATATATATATATATATATAAGGGGAGGCAGGGATGGCCTGGCATGGCCTATGGCTTGCGGGGGGGGGCTCCCAGGCATGGCCTATGGCCTAGGGGGGCGGCTGCAGCTTTTGAAGTCTGCAGCTTTTGAAATTTTGAAAGATGAAATTTTGAAAGATTTGAAAGATTATAAAATCGGACTGATTCGGTCTGATTTTATAATTTTGATTGATTTTGATCGAGTTTGACCCAAAATGATTTTCTCCCTGGGTTGACACGATTTGATTGCGAGTCAACTCGTGATTTTGATAACAATGGGTTCTCGTGGTGGTGGAATTTTAATGGCGACACGAGGTCTATTCCTTGTCATACAATAATGACAGTATTTCTGACAAGGTTCTCCCATGCACGACTCTTTCTGTCCTTGAAGGAAGAAAATAATTCACTGGAAATGAGCCTGAACCAATTATGATTTATTGCCACTCACTTTAATTTGGATCTTGGCAATATTAACATCTCAGAGACTAACACTTTATATGTTTTTAAAAAAATTGAATTTTTTTTTATTGTAAATTATTATTTCTTGGTGTTTTTAAAATATTTTAACGTGTTGTTATCAAAAATAATTTTTTTAAAAATAAAAATATATTATTTTGATGTATTTATAAATAAAAATACTTTAAAAAGTAAACATAACTATACTACTAAATAGACCCTGTAATTTAAATTAGAGGGCACACCTTTGTATCGCGGAGCCGAACACACAATTTTAGTAGTTTGATTATTTTATATATGTACAAAATATTTAATAATTTAACTGTAGTATTATAACATAATTTGTGTATATTCTAATTTTATTAAAAATAAAAATAAATATCATATTTAAAAAAAAAACATTTATCTCAAAACTAAAATAAACGAAGAAAGAAGGAAGCTGATGCGTAATAAATGTAGGTTGTATGTTATCATATTGCAAATGCAAGTCATTTTTCAAGAAACAATATTGTTTAATCAAGTACCTACTTGGTTTGTCGGGCTAAAATTGTCAACAACACAATTATGTAACACACACCAAAGCTTACATAGAAATTGTTCATGTCTATTGACCCATTCGACGACCAGTAGATTTAGATTAATTAAATTGATTTGTTTTTATTTAAATATGCTTATCTGAGCTGTCTAGAGAGTGTTAGCGATTTTATTCGTTGATATCATAGATCAACGAATGAGAATTTAAAATATTTTTTATAATTAAATTCAATAAATACTTTTTTTAAATAAATTATTATTATTTAACAACAAATTTTTCGTTATTAAATATATTCTAATACTCATCGTTTGTAACATCGGCAGCAAAAATTTTCAGTTGCTAGTTACTCGTTAGAGAATAATATAAGTCATATTATAGGGTCTCACTTATCAGCTTAAGTTTTTAGGTGAGATGGTTTCTTAACATGGTATCAAAGCCTTGTTGACCCAGCGGTCACGAGTTCGAATCTCACCACCTTCATTCTATTTGATAAAAATCAAGCACAAAGTTAGTGTGGATCTGTGAAAGTTTCAAGCCCAAAGAGCTTTCACTTGAAGGGGTGTGTTAGATAATAATATAAATTATATTATGGAGCCTAATCTATAAACTTAAATTTTTAAATGAGATGGTTCCTTAACTGTTATCTACTTTTTTTGTAATAGTGTGATGGTGTTGACGCGGTTGTCGACGTTGCAAATTCAGGGGGAGTCGCAATCTGTGCCCGACTTGCAAGAGCTAAGCATGGGTTAAACCCGGTTTGAATGCCAATAGGCTCGATTGCTCATGTAAGAGGGAGATAGCTGATGCATGTTGTAATGATATGGAAGGTGAATAAGGAGGTGCTTCATGTTGTTCTTGAAAGAAAAAAAAAATAAAAAAGCGAGAAAAAGGTTTTTGAAATGACATTTTGTTAGAGAATAATATAAATCATATTCTGGAGTCTCACCTATCAGCTTGAACTTTTAGGTGAGTTGGTTCCTTAACATGGTATCAGAGTCTTGTTGACCCAACAGTCACGAGTTCGAATCTCACTACCCCATTCTATTTGATAAAATATCAAGCACAAGGCAGTGTGGGTCTGTATAAGTTTCAAACCCAAAGAGCTTTCACTTGAGAGGATATGCTAGAGAATAATATAAATCATATTCTGGAACCTCACCTATCAACTTAACTTTTTAGGTGAGATGGTTTCTTAACACATTTGATAATGATAAACAAAATAAATTAAAGAAATGAAATCACATTTGTTGGGGTAGCCACCTTTCACAATGACTATATAACAATTTATATATTAGTGCAAATATTGAATTTTTTATCTAAATATATAAATTATAATCCTATACAAATGTTGGTATGAAATAAGTGGATTTTATTAAATCCTAATAGAAATTAAAATTCTTCGTTGATATCACATAAATCTTGAGCCAATCTTTTGACTTTTAATAAGTTATCATTTTTTTTTAATTTGAGGAAACCTCACTTTTCAGAAATCGTATTTTATAGGCTAAGTAAGCGAGTAAAACCCCGACTGTTCCAAATTTTTACAAGAGATGCACGTCGTGACTCGAATTTCGAGACCTGCTGCCCAGATCTCAAGTCCTTTAACATCACGCTATGCCCCTTGAGACTTAGTTATCATATTGATATCATGATCTTTTGCCATTTTTATGTAAACATATTTCTCTGTATCTATACATGAACTTGACTTGTCAAATCAATTAAATATGATGTTGAAAATGACAATAATCGACTAAAATCATCGATCATGTTCTAAACATGTTTGAGATGTAAAACATTTTAATTTAAAAAAAAAAACCTCATCCTTTAGGCTTCAGGCATGGCATTTAAGTTTCTGTAAATCTACATGACTGAATGTAATTATTACCTTTGCTCCATAGTTCATGCCTAAACAACAGTACCAGAAATGGCATGCATGCATGGAGGTAAATAAATAATTTATTATTATTCAATTCAAATAAAAAAATATAAAGAAAATTGATTTGTGCAGGTCGGATGTGATTGTATAGACTATTTAAGTGTTTGTCAAGTAAAAATATAATCTATTTACAGTTTAGAGCACACATTGTTATTTATAAGATTATGTATATAATTAAGAATTAATTAATTAGAATATAGTTAATTATTGTAGTTTATCAAAATCTTTTGGATTTATTTATATAATCCATTTAGAGTTTTAGAGCACAATTTGTTATTTATAACATTATTTATATAATTTATTTAGAGTTTTAGAGCACAATTATTATTATATGTTAATTTGATTTTGAGTAGAAAATAATATCCACAATATAAATTTATAATTTTTTTATTTTTTAATATGCCAACCGACATATCCCAAAAAAAAAGAAAAAGAAAAACGTGAATAAATTCATACTTTATATTCTGGACAGGAAACCTTGTAACCAAACACATGGTACAACCCTTAACTCTCTGCAAAGCATTCGTAACCTGCTTGGAAAATGAAATATCGTGGGAATCAATGCACTCAATATTTAGCTGTCCCCTGTATTAAATTTCTCTACCTTCCCATGCTGTCACATTTATTACAGAAAATTAATGAGATGTTGCCTCTGTAAATTTTCTAGCCATGCACGCAGTCTATCACAACATGAAAAAACACGTCGTCTTGCTTTACTATAAGAAGATGAAACCAATCCAAACAACAAAGAATGTTGAAAATATTTTTGAGCTGTACTGAAGAAGGGCAACCTTTGAGTCCAATTCCGGAAATTGTGAGAGGATTGATTTTTTTAATTTTTTTAAATCATTTTATACCTTTCTAAATAAAATTATTTTAAAATACAAGTTCAACCACGATCACAAACAAAAAAGAAGAAGAGAGAGAGCACGTCACTGCAAATTTAGTATTTAAATTGACTTTCAATTCTGAAATATTTAGCCACCACTGATTGGAGGTATGATTGCCAACTCATCCTTCTCTTTGACAATCGCTGCCTCGGTTGTGTATTCCTCGTTTAGAGCCAGAACTATACAACCACGGATCTCTTCCAAGCTGCAATAAGTTTATTCAAACAATCGCTGGTGGTACTACCAGAGGACACCTCCAATTGTATCTCGAGCTCTGGCAAAGAATAAGACTTTTATACTAACAGATGAACCTTCCCTTCCCACTGGTTCCCCATCTGTATTTTCAGCCTTGACTTCCACCATGTCCACAGGAGAAGAGCACAATGGATTACTGCAAATGAAACATGTCTTCACAACAATGACATTGCAATTTCAATTTCAATTTCTTACCTGATAAGGTACTCAAGTTCATTCACAACAGGTAATGGATAACATTAAGAAAAATGAACAGAACATATTACTTGCACTAAATTACATTCAGCTAAAAACACCATTATAGTGTGCATGCTCAAGAAATGTTCGCACAAAATAAAGAGCTGAAGCATCGGTTGGCTTAAATGGTATACAATAACTTTACTTGTTGTACAACCTAAAAAATAATCAAACCAAGTTGGATGGTGTCAGAATCCAAATCCATCACTGGGTTTTAACAGACATTAGGTATTGCACACTGCTAACCTTGGGAACACCCTCTCTATTTCACTTGTAGTATTAACAGCATTATATCACAGGGGTTACATGATCTCCATCACCATACTGCCATCCCATGAAAGAAAATTTTAGCTATATAAATTTGTCAGCCCACGTGACTAAATAAGTATTGCTATTGTTTACTTCTTTTCAATGGGTCAAATTCATTGATTATTGAAGTTTTTCCCCTCAATTTTGTAGTATCTTGTTGTGTGGTCCCGCACCATGTGATGGTGGGACCACCACATTTAAATTAAAAGGGGGGCTTCCACATCACTTAAAAGTGGTATTAGGGTTTTATACTTAACAAGAGACAAAAAGAGAAAAGTGAAGGAGAAGAGAAAAAGTGGTGGCTGCTGAACAATCCATCTTCTTTATTTGATTTCCAGCTCGTCCACCGTTGGATCGAGCTGACATGTGTACAGAGGCTTATAGACACATTAATATTTATTCTTAACGGCCGGATTGAAGATTGGAGTTGTGGAAGTTGGTTGTTTCGACAGAAAACGGGGCTGTCAGTATTGTGAGCCTTTTCTCAAACTTTGTTCTCTTTAATCTTGTTGTATTCCAAGAATAAGTTGTTCTTGATGATATATGTTGTAGCCCTTAGTTGAATCTAAGGAAGAATATTGTGAACCCATTATTTGTGATAGTGGAAGTTTTAAGTGGACTACGGTCTCGTGGTTTTTTCCCGCATTGGGTTTTTCACGTAAAAATCTTGGTGTTGATGTGTTTGATTATCTGCATTATATTTTTGATTGTTTGATCCCATAATTTATTGCACATAGAGGGAAAAAGGTTTGGGACTTGATTGGTAATCCGCTAAATTGGTGCCCTATTGTTGAGTTCTTTTCCCAACATATCTCAAATGCCAATTTCTAACTGCCCAATATACCTACTAAAGTTTAGATTATGATCACCAGTAATGGTTACATTCATGAGACTAGATCACCTTAAGCTTCTATTAGCATGTCCCAATTTCAATTCCAAAACCGAACCTCTCTAAAAGATTCACGACAAACAAATAATATAAGAGGGAGATACCTGATGCATGTTGTAATGATATGGAAGTTGAATAAGGAGGTGCTTCATGCTGTTCTTGAAAGCAGAAAAAAGAAAATAAATGCGAAAAAGGTTTTTGAAATGACATTTTGTTAGAGAATAATATAAATCATATTCTGGAGTCTCACCTATCAGCTTGAACTTTTAGGTGAGTTGGTTCCTTAACATGGTATCAGAGTCTTGTTGACCCAACAGTCACGAGTTCGAATCTCACTACCCCATTCTATTTGATAAAATATCAAGCACAAGGCAGTGTGGGTCTGTATAAGTTTCAAGCGCAAAGAGCTTTCACTTGAGAGGATATGCTAGAGAATAATATAAATCATATTCTGGAACCTCACCTATCAACTTAACTTTTTAGGTGAGATGGTTTCTTAACACCTTTGATAATGATAAACAAAATAAATTAAAGAAATGAAATCACATTTGTTGGGGTAGCCACCTTTCACAATGACTATATAACAATTTATATATTAGTGCAAATATTGAATTTTTTATCTAAATATATAAATTATAATCCTATACAAATGTTGGTATGAAATAAGTGGATTTTATTAAATCCTAATAGAAATTAAAATTCTTCGTTGATATCACATAAATCTTGAGCCAATCTTTTGACTTTTAATAAGTTATCATTTTTTTTTTTAATTTGAGGAAACCTCACTTTTCAGAAATCGTATTTTATAGGCTAAGTAAGCGAGTAAAACCCCGACTGTTCCAAATTTTTACAAGAGATGCACGTCGTGACTCGAATTCGAGACCTGCTGTCCAGATCTCAAGTCCTTTAACATCACGCTATGCCCCTTGAGACTTAGTTATCATATTGATATCATGATCTTTTGCCATTTTTATGTAAACATATTTCTCTGTATCTATACATGAACTTGACTTGTCAAATCAATTAAATATGATGTTGAAAATGACAATAATCGACTAAAATCATCGATCTTGTTCTAAACATTTTAGCCCATCTTTTTAATTTTGAAAAACCTCACCCTTTAGGCATGACATTTAAGTTTCTGTATGTCTACATGACTGAATGTAATTATTACGTTAGCTCCATAGTTAATGCCTGAACAACAGTACCAGAAATGGCATGCATGTAGGTAAATAAATAATTGACAAATTTGTTTACCATTTTTTATAAGATTATTTATTTAGAGTCTTAGAGCACAATTATTATTATATGTTAATGTGATTTTGAGTAGAAAATAGCATCCACATTATAAAAATATAATGTTTTTATTTTTAAATATGCCAACCCACATATCCCAAAAAAAAACAGAGAAAAAAACGTGAATAAATTCATACTTCATATTCTGGACAGGAAACCATGTAACCAAATACATGGTACAATCCTTAACTCTCTGCAAAGCATTCGTAACCATGGAAATTACGAGATCCTGCTTGGAAAATGAAATGTCGTTGGAATCAAATCACTCAACATTGAGTTGTCCCTTGTATTAGATTTCTCTACCTTCCCATGCCGTCATGAACGCAAAAAATTAATGAGATGTTCCTTCTGTAAATTTTCCAGCCATGAACGCAGAAATACGTCTCTATCACAACATGAAAAACACGTCGTCTTGCTTTACTATAAGAAGATGAAGTGTTAGACGAAGAAAACCAGGATACAGTAAGTGCACTGACACACCACCATTGTTCTCCTCTATTCTCAAAGATTAAAGAAATGAGGACTCGAGCCATTAAACCAATCCAAACAACAAAGAATGTTGAAAATATTTTGAGCTGTACTGAAGAAGGGCAACCTTTGAGTCCAATTGCTCGAATGTTTCATGAACCCGAGTCCGACGTGTACGCCGTTATCGCAATCGGCATTCAGACCCAAATCAATCCGGAAGTTGTAAAAGCAAATGTGGTGGATATTCTTCTTCAGCAGCCTCGTTTATCTAGTTTGCAGGCAAGTTCTAATGGTATTTTATTTTTATTTTTGTATCTTTTTACTAATGAACTAAACATTGATGCAACAGGTTGCCGATGAAAAATATGGCGGGCAGCTCAAATGGGTGAGAACAGAAGTGGACTTGGACAACCATGTCATAGTGCGTTCACCTGACCTAAACGTGGACTCTGCTGATATATACGTGGAAGATTACGTCTCGAATCTGAGCAGAACCAAGATCAGCATGTCAATCCCTATGTGGGATATCCATATCCTCAACATCAAAACTTCTAAAGCTGAATCCGTATGCATTCTCCGAGTCCACCACTCCATTGGAGATGGGGTGTCCCTCATGTCACTTTTCATGTCATGTTGCCGCAAAGTTTCTGGTCCTGATGCGCTTCCAACACTTCAAACCTCAAAGAAACAGAAACCCTGCAGTTCCAGTGGAGGATTTCTGCAACATTTCATCGAGCTGTTTTCGGTGCTGTTGATATATTGGAATACTTTGGTTGATGTTGTTATGTTGTTAATCACAATTCTCTTCTTGGACGATACAAAAACGCCACTCAAAGGTCCACCGGGCGTTGGATCTACTCCACGGCGGATTGTTCATCGAATTGTGAGCTTGGACGATGTTAAGCTAGTCAAGAATGCCATGAATGCTGTAAGCCGATTACCATCTATCAAACTGCATGTCCTCCTCGCATGCAAATAATAAAAAAAAGTGTTGATATTTGTTTCGCATGCAAATTACCTGAATTTTGGTATTCGTAACATCATCACTAATTTTTTTTCCCAGACAATCAATGACGTGATGGTGGGAGTCACACAAGCAGCTCTATCTCGTTATCTCAATAGAAAATATGGTAAGCAATTTCTGAATTTAGATTTACTGCAGATCTTACTTGAGTGTAAGATTATAATTCATATTCTTCAAAAACAACAACAGATAGGCTTGTAGCTATATATAAAACAATTTCCTACAGTATGCTGCTGGCTAGACTAGATTTTAAACGACTTTATGGAAATAATATATTTAGAAAAGTAAATTAATTCTATATTCAGCAGGTAAAAATAAGAAAGGTGGTGGTGGGGCAGCAGGAAACAACAATCTTCCAAAGAACATTCGTCTACGAGCAACCTCATTCGTGAATCTAAGGCCATATCTAGGAAATGAAGTGAGGACAACAATTTCTTTGCCTTTACTTCGCTCTTTTCCATCTTATCTGTGGATTCTTTATGCTCCCTTGGCGTCTTCTATTAATCTACTTTGGCTTCTAAAAAAAGTAAACAAAATCAGGGATATAATGCGAGCTGTAAATATCATGCATGCATGGCTTGTGTGTTCTGAAGCCGATTTCAAGTCCATAAATATTACTAAATACGTGTTTGGCAAAACATTTTTAAAAACGTTTTTGAAAAAACAAAAAAAACTTGTTATTTTTATTTTTTTATTTTAAATTTATTTTTTTTAATGTTTATATAGGACACTTCTGAAACGATGAAAAGTATCAGCGACGTAAAGCTCAGCAACCTGATCGGCTACGTTCTCTTCCCCTTCACCATTGCTCTACGAGAGGATGCTTTAGATTATGTTCGAAGTGCTAAGGCAGTTGGAGAGAGGAAGAAAGCTACTCTAGAAGCTGTTTGCACATATTTCATGGCAAAAACTTTTATCAAATTCTTTGGTACTAAGGTAAAATAAATCTTCAAGAACACTCGACCCTTTACTCTATCGATTTATTTCTTCCTTGCAAGGCTTCGAATGTTTTTCTGCTTAAAATTAATTAATTAATTCTATTATTGCCGCAGTTGGGAAGCTTCCCAACTCAAACTACGTTCTGGTTCTCGAACATACCTGGTCCTCAAGAAGAAATCACTTGTTTTGGCTATCAAGTGGTCTACATAGCTCCTACTTGCTATGGGCAACCTAATGTGAGTACCATTTATCTTATGTCTACGGGCAAACCATTAATATTAGCAGCAAACTAAAATATTGATTTATTTTTATATTATTTAGAGTTGTTAGAGAATAATATAAATAATATTCTGGGAATTCCCCTATCAGCTTAAGTTTTTAGGTGAGATGGTTTTTTGACATTGTATTAGAGCCTTGTTGACCCAGCGGTCACGAGTTTGAATCTCATCACCCTCATTCTATTTAATAAAAATCAAGTATAAGGTAGTATAAGTCTATGTACATGTTTTCCAAACGGCTTTTACTTGAAAGGATATGTTAAAAAATAATATAAATTATATTTTAGAACATTGGCTAACCACTTAGATGGTTTCTAAAAAAAAGTTAATAAAATAAATTACCAAAATGTATGGTTGTCCTAGACCATCGTAAATATGAATTTAGTAAATCCTTTTCAGCAATCAAATCTAATGATTGTTTTTCATAAATCATCAATTACTTTCTTTTAACATTGTATTAGCTACCAATCATTCACGTGTGTTCTACTCATTGAAACACAATGCTGTCATGCAAATTTTCACTAATTTGAAACAAAGGTAGTCCAGAAATTGATGGCTAGGATTTTGGAAATCCAAAGATTTCTCTTCATAATTTATTAATCAAATTGTTTATGAATATTATCACTGTTAACATGTAAATATTTCTTTTCAGGCATTATTGATTCATGTTTTGAGTTATGCCAATACAATGAATATCGTTTTATCAGTTGACGAAGAGATAGTTCCTGATCCTCATCAACTTTGCGATGATCTTGAAGAATCTCTTAAGCTGATCAAAGATGCTGTCATCGATAAAGGGTTGGTAGATTGTCATGTTTACTAAGTATTGCTAGGATCAATGTAATAAATTAAGTTAAAAGTAAGTTATTTCAATAAATTTTGAAGTGTGTGTTTAGTATTGCGCAAGCATAATCAACTATGAATCTCTAAGTTGTAGGAATCATAATCAAGATATCCAAAAACACACACTTCAAAAATCTATTAATAAAAACCTTAAGTTTACCGTTTGAACTTGAAGTATATCTAACATGTAGTATCAAAGTCTCCAGTCCCCACTGGGTCTCAGTAACAAATCTCTCCAAGGAGCTATAACAAGCATCCACGGCATCTGACAAGCTAACAAAGAACTTTATTTAGCCAAGAATTCTACTCTTCGATGGTCACTACGATCATAAGAAAGGTGGTGGTGGGGCGAGCAGGGAAAGCTGCAATCTTCCGAAGAACATTCGTCTACGAGCAACTTCATTCGTGAATTTAAGGCCATATCTACGAAATGAAGTGAAGACAACAATTTCTTTGCCTTTATCGACATATGGACACTAAGGCACACTGCGATGAACCCAGAAATATCAGCTGCAGTGTGCAAATACACAAGCACAATGGAGACTGAAGATTACGCTCTTAGTTATTTAGTTAGGTAGTTGTTTTCAATTTGTTAGTTAGTTGTTTTCAATTCTCTTGTAACAGAATCAGGTCTTGTATATATTCACTACAATTGCTGCAATTCAAATATACGTGAAAAACAATGAACATTGTTCATTACAAAAAATTCTCTCTGTCTCTTAATTTTTCCTTCGATGAATTTCAATATGGTATCAAAGCAATTATCTTTGAAATTGTCTCTTCAATTTGTTCTTTGATTGATTAATTTGGGCTTTCCCCTTCAGTCATTGTTTTTCTTCATTTCTTCAATTTTCAATTTCTTCATCTGTCAACAATGGCAGCAAGCAACATCACTTCTTCAATAGAATTGGATTCTTCCAATCCTTTCTTCTTACATCATGGTGACAGTCCAGGACCTATGATTGTTTCAAAGCAGCTTAATGGTGAAAACTACAACACATGGAAGAGAGCGATGATAATGGCTTTGTCAGCCAAAAACAAATTAAGTTTTGTTGATGGCACTTTGTCTAAACCATCCAATCTCTTTGACAGTCAAGGTCTGGCATGGACTCAATGCAATAACATGGTCCTTTCATGGCTTCTTAACTCAGTTTCAACAGAGATTGCCAATAGTATCATCTATATTGACGATGCCTCTGAAATCTGGAAAGATCTCCAGGATCGTTTTTCACAGCACAATGGTCCCAGAATTTTTCAATTGAAGAAATCTATAGCTTCTCTATGTCAAGAAAATAGCTCGGTTAGTTCATACTTCACTGCAATTAAAGGACTGTGGGATGAGCTAGCAAATCACCAACCAATTCCTTCTTGTACTTGTGGAGCTTTGAAGACCATTATGGCCTATCATCATCAACAGCATGTATACCAATTTTTAATGGCACTGAATGAGAGCTACTCTCATGTGCGAGGACAGATTCTGTTGATTGATCCACTTCCTTCAATCAACAAAGTCTTCTCGCTTGTGGTTCAAGAGGAGAGACATCGAATGATATCTTCATCAAGTCCATCTTTCAATCAGAATACCACTGCCTTGTTTACAAAAACCATGCCAGGTATGTCTTCATCTCGTTTCACAGGCAACAGATCCTTCCCTGTTAGAAAAGATCGACCAACATGCACTCATTGTGGCATCTCTGGCCACACTGTTGAAAGATGTTATAGAGTTCATGGATTCCCACCTGGTTACAAGTTTAACAAGGGAAAGAATGCCACATTTCCTAGTGTCAACCAAGTAACTGGACCTCAACTGCCTCTCACCTATGATCAATGCCAACAGCTTCTTAGCATGCTGAAATCAGACATATCAGAGCATGATTCATCTGTGAATCAAGTGTCTTCACTTATAGGTAAAGAACCAAAAATTCCTATACAAGGTGAGGGCCATACAAGTGCAGGTAAAATTTCCAATAAAACTCAGTTTCATAATTTCAAACACTCTGTGTTTGCATCCTATCTGTCACTGCATCAACAAACTTGTCCATCAAAAACCCCTTGGATCATTGATACCGGAGCCACAGATCATATGATCTGCTCCATTTCTTTCTTCACTACCATAACTTCTTGTCGTTTCCAAGCTTGTAACACTTCCTAATGGTCAGTTTGCATCAGTTACACATATTGGTACAATTAGGATTTCAGAACATTTTGTTCTTGACAATGTACTTTGTATTCCTTCATTTTCGTTCAACCTCATATCAGTTAGCAAATTGATCAATAAATTGAAGTGTTGTGTCATCTTCTTACCACATTTTTGTCTCATTCAGAATATCACAAGCTGGACAACGATTGGAGTGGGTAAAGAGGATGGAGGATTGTATTACCTATTGAAGCAACCAGTGCATGTTTTACAACCTACTGTTTCCTGCATTTCTGATAAGTTCAATAAAAACTATGTTAATGAACTAGTTTCTGCCAATCTTTGTACTAGTTCTGTCAATCAAAACTTGTGGCACTATAGATTAGGCCATCCCGCAGAGCCTTCTTTAAGGTCTCTTTCTCATGTAATCCCACAGATTTTGCATGAATCAAATAAGAATTGCAATATTTGTCCCCTGGCTAAACAGCACAGATTATCCTTTCCTCACAGTTCATCAATTGCTGCAAATTCTTTTGATTTGATCCATTGTGATATATGGGGTCCTTTCTCTACAAAGTCTCTCACGGATGCATCATATTTTCTGACTATTGTAGATGATCATACTAGGTTTACATGGGTTCATCTACTCGAAAATAAGTCCCAAACCAGAAATCATATGCAAGCATTTTTCAACATGATTGAGACACAATTTCAATCTAAAATCAAAACCTTAAGATTAGATAATGGTGCCGAATTCAACATGGAATCTTTTTATGCTTCTAAAGGGGTCATACATCAGCTTAGCTGTGTCGAAACACCTCAGCAAAATTCTATTATAGAGCGTAAACACCAATATATTCTCAATGTTGCTCGGTCACTTCTTTTCCAGTCACATTTGTCCTTGAAATTTTGGGGTGATTGTGTGGTTACTGCGGTACATTTAATCAACCGTATACCTACTCCTGTATTACACGATAAATCTCCATATGAAGTTTTATTCAACTCTATTCCATCATACTCACATTTGAGAGTATTTGGTTGCCTTTGCTATGCAAGTACCCTTCTCCGAAATAGACATAAATTTGATCCTAGAGTTAAGCCTTGCATATTAATTGGTTATCCTTATGAAATGAAAGGCTATAAGCTTTATGATTTGCATCTCAACACTGTCTTCATATCTAGAGATGTAATTTTTCATGAAAATGTGTTTCCATTTGCAATTTCACATCCACAGACCACTGCTGACATTTCTGGTTTGTTTATACCAGTTCCAATACATGACCCTTCCATCTCACCAGCTGATCCCTTAATTCCACCACAAATACTTGAATCTTCCACTTCTTCATCTACTCTTTCACCTTCCCAGTCTAGTCCAAATAATTCATCTCCACAGCCTCATCTCACATCTGCCAATATTTTCAGTCACCAGAATACACCATTTGCATGCTATCCCGAGTCTATTTCAGAGTCACTACCCAACAAAAGGTCTTCTAGAATAAAACATGCACCTGGATACCTACATGACTATCATTGTCATATTGCAATCTCCACTTCTTCTCCTACCCTTTCGTCTACAGCTTTAGTTATTTCTTATCCCATTTCTTCAGTGTTTTCATATAACAAGTTGTCTCCTTCTCAAAAATGCTTTAGCCTATCTGTATCTGCACTTGTTGAGCCACAATCTTATGCTCAAGCTGTCAAACATAAGGAATGGCGTGATGCTATAGCTACTGAAATTAAAGCATTGGAACTCAATGACACATGGACTGTGGTTAACCTTCCAGCTTCCAAGCATGTGATTGGGTGCAAATGGGTTTTTAAGGTTAAGTTGAAATCTGATGGAACCTTAGAGAGGTATAAAGCCAGATTAGTTGCTAAGGGCTACAATCAGTGTGAAGGCTTAGATTATTATGATACATTTTCTCCTGTGGCCAAGCTCACTACTGTTCGGACACTCTTGGTTGTTGCAGTAGTGAAGAAATGGCATTTACATCAACTAGATGTGAATAATGCCTTTCTTCATGGCCAATTAAATGAAGAAGTGTATATGTCTCTACCTCCTGGATTCAGTAGCAAGGGGGAGTCCAAAGTCTGCAAACTCAACAAATCTCTCTATGGACTTAAGCAAGCCTCACGGCAATGGTTTGCAAAATTTTCAAATGCTCTACTTGACTTTGGTTTTATTCAGTCCAAGGCTGACTATACTCTCTTCACCAGGTTTTTGAAAGGTTCATTCATTGCATTATTAATATATGTTGATGACATTGTGGTTGCTAGCAATAATGCAGATGAAGTTTCACAGTTTATACAACTTCTCAATGACAAGTTCCAATTAAAGGACCTTGGTTGTTTGAAATATTTCCTTGGTTTGGAAATAGCTCGCAGCACACTTGGTATCTCTGTTTGTCAGACAAAATATGCTTTGGAAGTCCTTGCCGATTCTGGGATGTTAGCATCCAAGCCAGTTAATTTTCCAATGGAGCCTAATGTTAAATTCTCTAAGGATTCTGGGCAGATTTTGGCAGATCCCACTGAATATCGTAGACTTGTTGGTCGTCTGCTATATCTCACTATAACTAGACCTGATATATGTTTTGCTGTTCAGGTTTTAAGTCAATTTATGGCTAATCCCAGAATTCCTCATTTAGCAGCAGCAACTCGTGTATTACGATATATTAAGTCCTCACCTGCACAAGGCTTATTTTTCCCAGTCAGTTCTGGTTTACAATTGAAGGCATTTTGTGATTCCGACTGGGCTAGTTGTGTTGATTCCCGCAGATCAGTGACTGGATTTTGTGTTTTCCTTGATCAATCTTTGATTTCTTGGAAATCCAAGAAACAGACCACAGTTTCAAGATCCTCAGCTGAGGCTGAGTACAGGGCAATGGCATCTACCTGCTGCGAACTTATATGGCTTCGCACACTTCTTCATGATCTTCAAGTCTCTCCACAACCTGCTCTTCTCTACTGTGACAGTAAAGCTGCCCTTCATATTGCAGCAAATCCTGTCTTCCATGAACGAACAAAACACATTGACATTGACTGTCATGTAGTTAGAGAGAAAATCCAGCTTGGCATTTTACGCACATTTCATGTTTCATCTAGAAATCAGCTTGCGGACATCTTCACCAAAGCACTTGGCTTCTCTCTTTTCTTCCCTTTGGTGTCCAAGATGAGTCTTCACAATATCTACTCTCCAGCTTCTCCTCAGCCTCATCTTGAGGAGGAGTATCGACATATGGACACTAAGGCACACTGCGATGAACCCAGAAATATCAGCTGCAGTGTGCAAATACACAAGCACAATGGAGACTGAAGATTACGCTCTTAATTGCGTGTTTAATTTGTTAGAATTAATTAGTTATTCAGTTAGGTAGTTGTTTTCAATTTGTTAGTTAGTTGTTTTCAATTCTCTTGTAACAGAATCAGCTCTTGTATATATTCACTTCAATTGCTGTAATTCAAATATACAGAAAACAATGAACATTGTTCATTACAAAAATTCTCTTTGTCTCTTAATTTTTCCTTCGATGAATTTCAATAGCCTTTACTTTGCTCTTTTCCATGTTGTCTATTTCTACTTTGGCTTCTAAAAACCATAGTTGTAAAATCCGTTCCGGGTACCGTTCCGGTTTTTTGTTTGGAACGGAACGTTCCGGTTTCGGTGCATTCCGGCGTTCTGTTCCGGTTTTGTACTGTTCATATATAATTAATTATATATATATATGAAAAAAAAATATTTTAACAAATATAATTAAAATTCAAGATAAATTAACTTTAAATTATACAATACAAACACAAAATCAAACTAACATAATCTCAAAATTAGAAACATCTCTAAAATTCCAACAATAAAATTATTTTTAAAAAATAAAAATAAAAAATGAATTTAATTATAATTAAAAGATCCAAAATATTTGAAATTTAAGCTACTTATTGTATGTTTTTCAAGTAATTCTATGTTTTTTTATGGTTGTTGTATTTGAATTTGAATTTTGAAATTAATTAATGTTACTTATTGTTTTTGATGTTAGAAAAACTTAAAAAAACAAAATAAACACATTAAGAAATAATCAATAAGTTCAAACATAATTAATTAAAATACATTCCATTACAAATAATTCAATCAAATTAATTACAAATTAATACCCCTATTTTTTATGTTAACTATTATTATATAATAATTAATAATTAATTATTATATAATAATTAGTATAAAAACCAATAATTAGTATAAAATATTAAAATCCAGCCCACCCCGTTTGTACTTTGTCCCCTTCATTTCAAATCCTGACATCTACGTATCAAAACCATTCAAAAAAAATAAAGAATATATTAATTTAATATTTTTTTTGAATAAAAAACATTTAATAAAAGAAGAGAAATATTTCCAAACACACCATAAGTTAAAGCCAAAACGTTTTAGTGTAAAGCTCACTATTTATTTTTATTTTTATTTTTATTTTTATTTTTATTTTTGACTAGAAACACAGTTGTTTCAAAATACACCAATCACCAAATAAAGGAAGGGCTTATATCGTCGCACTTTCCACTTAAAAGTGTAATAAATTCAGCTGCATCCATCTCAAGTTTTCAATACATAAAAGTATAAATTATAAAACCCTACCCATCCAACCCTACCCATCATTTCTTCTTCTCTAGCCGCCGCCCAACCCTACCCATCCTTTCTTCTTCGTCCTCATCTTCCTCTTCCTCTTCCTCATCTTCCTCTTCACTTCCATCACTTGTGTCCACATCGTCTTCTTCCTCATCTTCATCAGATTCTTCATCCTCACGGACAATTTCTTCCATGGTAAAATCAGGAGGAGGAGGAGGAGGAGGAGGAGAGGAAGAAGAGGGTCTTTGTCTTTTTGGCCTTGGAAAGCTTAGCCCTTCTCTATCTTCGAGTGAGAATTTTTGCCATCTCTCTCTGCAAAGTTGAGGTTTAAGAAACAAAATTGATTTGGGAATTGTGGAATCGGGGAGTCGTTTCTATATGTTTTGTAAGGGGACATGAAAGCGGCGTCGTTTTGATGAACCCGGACGGAACCGAGGCGTTCCGGCCGGATTTGCCGGATCGGGCGGGATTTTTACCGGATTTTTGAAGTGGAACGGGTCGTTCCGGCCGGAACGGAACGGGATTCACAACTCTGCTAAAAACGGAAAGAAAAACAACGACTTAATGTGAGCTGCAAATATCATGCATGGTCTGTGTGTTCTTGAGTCGATTTCAAGTCCATAAGTATTATTAAATATATAACTGCGTTTCAAAAATATTTCTTAAAAAATTTAAAAATTCATGACCGTATTTTAATATGGTATATTTGTTTTTTGAAATATATTTTATTTAAAAATATATTAAAATAATATTTTAAAAATAAACTTTGATATCAATATATTAAAATACCTAAGAATACAAAAAATAAAAATAAAATAAAAAAATATAGATGGCTAGAATGGGACATCAACCACAGCCTGCAGCTGCATCACGCAACTTTATTATATAAATTGAACTGTTTATATAACCAAACATGCCGTGATAGTTATTTAATAGAAAATTCTTTTTATTTAAAGAACTATTTAAATTAAAACATTTTTTTATCGAAAAAACGGATCGACATGTTTTCGTTTTCCTTTATTTCTTGTTTTAACATATTGGTTAAACTTAATATATTAAATATAATTGGACGATTACAATTTAATGCACAATTACAGCTAAAAACCATGAGATGTCGACCATGAGAGAGGTTATCTAAAGAAAAAAAAATTAGTCCGAGGTCAAGCATCATTAACATTTAAGGATGTCTTTTTTTACCACCAGAATTATAATCATTGTCTAATAATCAAGTGTATTTTTTATTTAATTTCTTTATAAATACAGGATATTTCTGAAACGATGAAAAGCAGCAGTGACGTGAAGCTGGGCAACCTGATCGGCTACGTTCTCTTCCCCTTCACCATTGCTCTACGAGAAGATGCTTTAGATTATGTTCAAAGTGCCAAGGCAACTGGAAAGAGAAAGAAAGCTACTCTCGAAGCTATTTACACATATTTCATGGCAAAAACTTTTAACAAATTCTTTGGTGCTAAGGTAAAATAAATCTCTTAGGAACACTCGATCCTTTATGATTGATGGAAAAATATCAATACATGTTTGGAGACTTAGCGTCTGGTTGAGAATACGATTCAGGTTTTTTTTTAAAATATTTTTCATTTAGAAATACACTAAAATATTTTTTTATAAATCATTTTTGATATTAGCACATGAAAATGATTGAAAACACTAAAAAAGTTAATTTAAAATATTTTTTTAATTCTTTTAAAACGTTTTTATAAACAATGTAAAAGGCTCTAAAAATAAATAAATTAATTCTATTATTGTCACAGTGGGGAAGCTTCCCGACTCAAACTACGTTGTGGTTCTCGAACGTGCCTGGTCCTCAAGAAGAAATCACTTGTTTTGGCCATCAAATGGCCTACATAGCTCCTACTTGCTATGGACAACCTAATGTGAGTATCGACTATCTTATGTCTACCGGTAAACCATTAATACTAGCAATAAAACTAAAATATCGATTTATTTTTTATCAGTGTTAACATTAAATATTTCTTTTTCAGGCATTAATGATTCATGTTGTGAGTTATGCCAATAAAATAAATATCATCTTATCAGTTGACGAAGAGATAGTTCCTGATCCTCATCAATTTTGCGATGATCTTGAAGAATCTCTTAAGCTGATCAAAGACGCTGTCATCTATCAAGGGCTGGTTGATTGTAATGTTTACTAAGTATTGCTAGGATCAATGATGATAAATTATGTTAAAAGTAAGTTATTTCAATAAATTATGTAGTGTGTGTTTAGTATTGTGCAAGCCTAGTCAACTAAGAATCCCTAAGTTGTTGGAGTCATAATCAAGATATCCAAAAACACACACTTCAAAAAATATATTAGTAGAAAGCTTAAGTTTATAGTTTGAGCTTGAAGTATATCCAACATTTAACATGTAACATGTATTATCAGAGCCCCCAACCCCCATTGGGTCTCATTAATAAATCCCACCAAGTAGTTGTAAGAAGCATCCTTGGCATCTAACAAGCTAACAGAGAAGTTTGTTCAGCCAACAATTCCACTCTTCGATGGTCGCTACGATTATTGGAGTATTCTAATGACAAATTGTATAAAATCCAAAAAGTATTAGGATATTATGGAAACAAGATATGTTATACACAAAAAAAGGGGAGCAATTGTGACAAATGCAACAATTAATTGTTTTGATGTATTAAAAAATATTGCTTTTCTCCTCAGGTATCTCCTGTTCAATTATGCAGTAATTGATCTTGGTGCTACACATTATTTTATGGCAAGAAAAACTGAAATTAAATTAAAAGTGCAACTAGTTAGACTAGAAAATGGTTTTCTAATCACTGCACTATTAGGGAATATTGTTGGTGGTATCTATGTATAAAGGTGTGTATTGAAATATATAATTTGAAGGTAAACTTATTACTTTCAGATTTGTATAATTTTAACCTAGTTGATTGTTGTGCTAAAATATCCCATCGATATTTTTATGCTAAAACGGATTGTTGTTTAGAGTCTCAATATTTTTTCTAAGTCGAGAATGATAAATCTAACCCGGTTTAATTTAAGTTTTTTGAACCTTTTTTTTTGTGGGAGTTCCCTAGGTGTTGGTGAGGTTTCTTCGGATTTAAATGGTTTAAAAAAATTGGGAGGGGGGGTGGGAGGGTGGGTTTAACCAAAATAAGGTTACCCTTATTTTTTTACCACCAATATATAGTGGTCAAAATTTTAGCTTACAAATGATATATTATTTGTCTTTATAAGCAATATGTTAACAACGTATTCTTTTCAAGAAAAAAACAGGGTTGTTCACGAGCATGCGGGTGTGGGCTTGAAGGCTTATCCAGGGAGCTAGATTTTCCCCCCTCATGTTTTTTTTTATATATATATATATAGGTTAAGTATAAATTGAAAAGAAAAATATTATTTAACCCATTTAAATCTATTATCTAGATCACAAATTTGACAAGTTATGTCATAACACCAAAGCTATAATATTTTTAATATGTTCAACCTTATAAATTGAAAAGAATTTGAGTCTAACTTTCGAAAGCCTAATTAACAACGGGCTGAAGATGCAGTAGTGAGTCTAACTTTTCCACCCTAATACAATAAGAGAAACAAGAAAACTCTTGGACTCGTACCACAAAAAACGAAAAAAAGAAGGGGGCAAAATCATCAGGAGATACCATTAAATTCAAGTAAAATTGATATGGAGTGAGTAGAGATACTTGAATCGCCGCCAAAATCAGACTGGTTATCAACACTAGATGTTTACGATGGATAGATATCATGATCAAGTAGTTAACCTAATCTAAAGCCTCTAAATACTGGAAATGGTGCTCGAAAGACAGGAACCAAATTAGCAACCAAGTGCTCCTGCTTTCGTAAAAATACATGCCCAACAACCATGAGATGAGATTTAACAACGTGCGTACCAAAAATCCTCAAAGCAACTTTTCATTTTTTTTACTTTTTTATTTTTTATTTTTTCTTAATAGGCTGGCTGTCAAACCCTGATGGGCCGAGATGCCCATCACTTGGGGCTGGACTGTCAGCCCTGGGTGGGTCAAACGACCCACCCTTCCAATGGTCTGGCTGGGCCTTATCCCAGGCCTAGCCAGCCCAGCCCACTGCAGAACTGTAAATGGACAATTTTTGGAGTGTGATGAACGATGTACCTTTTAATACCGTTAGGTAGAGGAGATCGAGAAGGTTCTTTCAGTCGTGGTGGCGTTGGAAATGCTGGCTTGTAGTGGCCGGAGTGGACATCAGAAGGTGGATGGGTCACGTTGCAGCAGCTGCTGCCGCCTCTGTAACCTTCGCCTAGGACCGTGGTTGGGGTCACCAGCGTTGAGGGTTGGATGCTGGTGATGACAAGGTGGCTCTAGGTGGTCGGAGATGGCAGCTTGAAGAGGATAGAGAGAGACGTCGGCGCCTGGTTTTAGTGAGAGACAAGGTCGACTGAACCTAGAGAAATGAAGGTGGAAGAGAAAGTTAACGCTTGAGGCGAGAGGGATGAAGATTAACTCAATTTTTTACATAAATTTGGCTCTGCAACTCTCTATTTTTCTGTGTTTTTCTTCGTAAATTTTCTTCCCTGCTTCCTCCCCTCTATCAAGTTTTTTGTGTTACTCGTGATTTTCCTCCCCTTTATCGTGTCTGTGTCTTTGTATGCAGGTATTTATAGCAGGGAAGGCAACCCTTCAGCTGCCCATGGAGTGCAATGAAGGGTTGATACCTCTGCATTGCCCAGTAGTGGGTATTGTTGCGGTGGGCGTGCCTAGCACTGTTCCGGTAACTGCAAAGTGTAGGCACGCCTGCAAGCGTAGATAATTTGGAAAAAATACAATTTGGTCCCTCAATTTCTAATTGCTCTAATTGCACCCCCTATTGGATTTAAACTTATGATTTTATGCAATTATATCCCGTTAAAATTTCGAGAGCAACCTTAGCTTTGCACGCCTTTTTTATTACGGTCCTTGATTTTCGATTTGCGCGATTTAAACTTCAATTTACCATTAGATTCTCAATTCACTCAATTTGGCCCTCAATTTCGCATAATTGGTCTTGAAAAAATTCAATATGGGTTTTGAAAATTCCAATCTTCTCAAATAAAAACCGAATTAAATTCAAGAACTTGATTTCTCATTGACTAAGCCTTTAATAAAATTAATTTGACCAATTTAAAGTATTATTAAGCCCTTGTACTTAATTAAACCCTTCAATTGGACTCTAAATTAATTCTTAAACATAATGACACTTTTAATTGGCCAACCATTAAATCGAATTGGCCCATAAAAATATAATTATATCTTTCGACTTAATTTTTACGTAGATTTATCCGATAATAAATTACTTTAGCCTTGAATCTGCACTTTCCTTCATTTCTGCGCCCAAAAGAGTGTACACATGTAAGTCTTTCCCTTTGTATGTATATATATCAGACATAAGAAGTGCGTGTTTGAACTTCATTCTGTCCCTCTTTTTCTCTTTCTCTCTTTCTCTCTCTTTGTTTCAGTTCAATCATCTCTTCTCTTCCCTTCTCTTCATAATTTCTTCACTTCTCATCTAATCTCAACAAAATCTTTAAAAGCCTCGTTAATAACGGGCTGAAGATGCAGTAGTGAGTCTAACTTTCCCACCCTAATACAATAAGAGAAACAAGAAAACTCTTGGACTCGTACCACAAAAAACGAAAAAAAGAAGGGGGCAAGATCATCAGGAGATACCATTAAATTCAAGTAAAATTGATATGGAGTGAGTAGAGATACTTGAATCGCCGCCAAAATCAGACTGGTTATCAACACAAGATGTTTACGATGGATAGATATCATGATCAAGTAGTTAACCTAATCTAAAGCCTCTAAATACTGGAAATGGTGCTCTAAAGACAGGCACCAAATTAGCAACCAAGTGCTCCTGCTTTCGTAAAAATACATGCCCAACAACCATGAGATGAGATTTAACAATGTGCGTACCAAAAACCCTCAAAGCAAAATGAGTTTAGCACATGTCTTCATAATAAAGATGAAGTCCAACACCAAAGCGTGCACAGGCTCTGCCTGTTCCGTTCCGTAAAAAATATTTTTTTAAATGATAATAAATAGTTTTACAATATTAATAATATTTTTTAATCTGATTGTTAGATTGAGGTGTAATTTTATGAGAAATCTCTTAACATATTGATATATATTAGATTCAAATGTCATAACAATCTGAGAATATAACGACCTTGCGAGTTGATAATGGCATTCCTATAATATTATTTAGATTCATAATTTTGTTCAGAAAAATCATTTTATTACATCTTTTTTTAGATTATTTTGTTTCTCAATTTCATTATTCAACAACGAGTTTATTAGGAATTGAATTTGATAATATGCTTTGATTTGTTTTATTTAAAGTTATCATGGTCTTATAACCTAGGTACATTTGAAAGGTAAACCTAGGTTGACCCAACTTGATCCAATATATCATTATTTCAATAATTTTTTAAAGATATCAACTTGATTTTTTATAGTTAAATTTATTTTTATCAATTTTTCATGTTATCTTTGAACTCATTAAGTCGAACAAGTTATATCGGTTTAACTCTCATTTTTTTTACTTATATTTGAAATTTAAATTGAACAATTTCAGATAATTTTGTTTTTGGATTTGAAATAAAACTTTGGTAAAATTAATATATTTAGAATTATATATATAAAAAACATAAACAGTACAACCACGCCACGGAACGCTAAAACGCTTAAAACGCTTCGAAACTAAAACATTTCGTTCCAATTGAAAAAACAAAACACCAACTAAAACAGAATTGACAATCTTGATAGAAACACATATTTTACTGTTATAAAATCAGTTTGTGTATGTTTTGATTGATCTTAGTGCTACACATTATTTTGTGGTAAGAAAAATTGAAAGTAAATTAAAAGTGCAACTAGTTAGACTAGAAAATGGTTTTCAGATCACTGCACTCTTAGGGAATATTGTTGATGGGATCTATGTATAAAGGTGTTTATTGAAATATATAAAATGAAGGGGAACTTGTTACTTTCATAGTTGTATAATTTTAACCTATTTGATTATTGTGCTAAAATATCTATTGATATTTTATGCTAAAATAGATTGTTGTTTAGAGCCTCAATATTTCTTGAAAGATAGATCTAAGTCGAAAATGATAAATCTAACCCGGATTGATTTTAAGTTTTTGAACCTTTTTTTAAAGTATTTTTGAGTGGATGGGTTGTTTATGGGTGTTCCCAAGGTGTTAGTGAGGTTTCTTCGAATTTAAATGGCTTAAAAATTGGGGAGAGGGGGTGGTTTAACCAAAATAAAAGTTACCCTAATTTTTTAACCACCACTATAGTGGTCAAAATTTGAGCTTAGAAATGATATATTGTTTGTCTTTACAAGCAATGTGTTGCCTATGTATTATTTTCAAGAAAAAAACAAGTTGTTCACCCTTTTAAATAAAAAAATCAAAGCTCGAGCATGTGGGCACGGGCTTGAAGGCCTACCCACGAGCTAGATTTTTTCCCTCACTTTTTTTTTCATATATATAGGTTAAGTATATATAAATTCACAGGAAAAATATTATTTAACCCATTTAAATTCATGATCTAGATCATAAGTTTAACAAATTATGTCATAACAACAAGGCTATAATATTTTTAATATGTTCAACCTTATATAATTTTTTTCTTTTATTTTATTCAAATAATTTAACAAATGCATCTGTTTCTATTATTATTTGACTTGATAAAAAAATATTTTGATTAACAAGATTTAGCGAACACAACTAGGTAAATTTTTGTCATGCAAGATTAAATATCTTGATCTGCATCTATCTCTTGATTATTTTGGTTTTATTATTTGTTAAAATTAATGATTTTAAAATAGCACATATAGTTCTCAATTCATTTGATTACATGGATGCATACTTGTTTTGTTTATATTTTTTTTAAAATAATTATAGAAAAGTGTCAAAAAAAACTTGCATGTTTCATTTTTTTAAGTAAGAGATAAAAAATATTTGACATGCGATGGAGCGAGATATCACATAACTAGTAATTATCTAATACTCTAAAAGATTACGGGATTTTCAACGGTGATGAGCACTGTTCACTTTGTGACTCATAGTCACCCTGTGGACGTGCGATTTGCTCGGTCTGCTGCGAGAGTTTGTGCACTTTACACAGGGCTTCTTTTTGTATTTTTTATGGTGAAATTGACAGATGAGTAGTTGTGGCCGAGCGGTTCGCCTGCGTGCTGGAAATCAGGGTTCGAACCTCTCAGCCAGAAATTTTGACTCTTTTTTTTCCCCCTAAATTCCGTTTTTTGTTTTATTTGAAAAGCAACTGCTTTCCTTTTTTTTTCGAAATTGCTTTTTATTTAAAGCAACTTTCCAGTTGCTTTCTCTTTTTTTCTATTATTATTCTTATTATTGTTTTTAAACTATTGTTTTTTTGTTTTTTCTTCTACAATCCTGATTTTTAAAAAATGATTGTCTGGAAAATTTGCTTTCCCTTTTATTTTATTTATTTTATTATTATTCTTCTTATTATTTTTTTCAACTAGGATATCAATGACAATTTACGCTTACCATTACTAATCTCCGAATCCATTTTTTTTCCATTTTTGGTTCAACTTATACATTTTTTTCCTGTTTTTTTTCCGCTTTTTTTTTCCTCGTGACCGTGGTGTCCAGGTTAACTTATGCGCGCCACAATTTTTTTCTCATTACTATTTAAAAAGGTGATTTCCCCTTGCACGTTTTTTTTATAACCGTGCTTTTTCTTTTTTATCCCTTTTTTGGTTCAACTTATACATTTTTTTTCCATTTTTTTTGTTTCCGCTTATTTTTTTCCCCGTGACCGAGGTCTCCAGGTTAACTTATACGTACCACAATTTTTTTCTAATTACTGTTTAAAAAGGTGAATTCCCCTTGCACTTTTTTTTATAACCGTAAAAAATTATTTGACTTGAAAAATAAATAAAAATGAAAAAAAAGAATAATAAGCCAAACCATTACAAAACACCCAACCGCCAACGAATGCCCAATTCACTACAAAAAATAAAGTTATTCATCTCTAATTGATATCAATGATTGTATTTTTTTTATCAACCGATTATATAATTGTCAAAACAATTAAGACACACCAAATAATCAATCAATTGTAGTTTTGCAATCTATGAATGAAATAAATCGACACAAAATAGCAATCAACCAGAAATAATCTATCTCTGATAGATTTTAGCGGTTGCAATTTTGCTATCTGCTGGTTAAATCCTTCATTACTATTAAAATAAACCAATCATCAACAAGTTCGATACAAGAAAAAAATAATTCATATTTTATTCATTTTATTAATTGCAAATTTACGTCCACCAATTAAATAATTGTCATAATAATGAAAACACGCCTACTAATTAATCAATTATAGTTTTTATGCAAATTACATAAATCGATAAAATATTTAAGCAAGTTCACCCATTAATGAATTGGCTATAAAATACAATTCACTCATCTTTAATAGATTTATCCATTATAATTTTTGAGAGTTGTCAACTGAATTATTATCCGAGCACTTAAACTGATAACAACAACCAACTAATTCAATACAGAAAAAGATTACAATAGAATTTAGCGATTACAATTTGCAATCTACCAACTAAATAATTCTTTACAGGCTAAATAATTAATCAGTTTACTACATCAAAAAAGCCTAGCGCAATGCGCGGCTATTTTCTGATTGTCAGGTATCGATGCTTGAAAATATATAAAAAAAAATGAACTGGGTTTTTTTAAAATCTCAAATTAATTTAATCTAAGTGTTCTGAAATACTTTTAATATAATAATATAAATAATAAATCTTAAAAAATAAAAAATAAAAATTTTAAAATAAAAATCACTTTTTAAAAAAAATATATCATGTCACATATATATATATATATATATATATAAAATAAATGCAAAAAAACACAAAAATGTACGATAAGTATTATATGTATGCTAGGATGAACACCTAAGTCGAGTGGTTAACGCGTTTGCTGCCGCATCACAAGAGCGAGAGTTCGAATCTCTCCGGCTGCTAATGTTTTTAAACACTGATGAACAATAAATGCAAAAAAACACAAAAATGTAAGATAAATATTATATGTATGCTAGGATGAACACCTAAGTCGAGTGGTTAACGCGTTTGCTGCCGCATCACAAGAGCGAGAGTTCGAATCTCTCTGGCTACTAATGTTTTTAAACATTGATGAACAATGATTTTCACTTTTCATTACTGTTTGAATGTTTTTTTTAACTATGCTTCTTTTTTTTTAAAAAAAAATCGGAGTATCCATGTGAGCTTACGCACACCACAACTAATCTCCAAATCAACATCTTTTTTTTCATTTTTTCCCTGGTTTTTTCCTAGTTATACATTTTTTGTCCATGACCGGGGTGTTCGGGTTCATTTATGCGTGCCACAATTTTTTCTCTCATTATTGTTTAAAAATGTGCTTTTCCCTTGCACTTTTTTCTTATAATCGGACTTTTGTTTTTTAATAAACGGGGTGGTCGGGACAACTTAAACATACCATGACTAATATTTGTACCCATCTTTTTTTAACATTTTTTCCTTTTTTTTTCAATTACACTTTTTTTTCCGTTTTTCTATAACCAGGGTGTCCTGATTAGCTTTTTTTTAATATCTTTTTAACTGGGTTTCTTTTTTGTGTTTTTTAACCAAAGTATCCATTACAACGTACGTGCACCACAACTAATCTTCAAATCCATTTTTTTTAACATTTTTTTCACTGATTTCCCCCCCACGTATATGTTTTTTTATAATTGTGATGCCTGTGACAACTTACACGTGCCATGAATAATCCCCAAACCCATCTTTTTGAATTTTTTTTTTCTGTTTGTTTTCCACTTATAATTTTTTCTTTTATAAACAGGGTGTCCGGGTCAACTTACGGGAACTACTACTATTATTTCATAAAATAGCTAAAGGATATTGCAATTTCAAACAGTAATGAAAAATTATTTCAATTGTGGTTTTCGTTGTTCATTACCATTTGAAAAAAATTCCTGTTTTTATATTTCTTACATACTTCTTATTTCTGTCCATATATATACATGCTCTTATTTTTTGTTTCAATTTTTTTATTCCTCTCTTATTAAGATTTTTTAAATTTTTAATTTTTAATCTGTGTTGGTAATCATTCAAAAAAAATATTTGTTATTATTTCTCTTTTTTTTATTCTTCAAGTAAAATATTTTCTTTAAATATAATCATATTTATTTTTTGTTAATATTGTTAGGTATTGAATTTTCTAATTATTATAGATAAAACATTCAAAATAATGATAATGATTATTTGTAAGTTTTATTTTCTTTTAAATATGTTAGACTAATTATATATATATTGCTTTTTTGGAAAAAAAAAATATCATTGTTCTGAAATGCTTTTAATATAATATTATATATAAAAAAAATTATGGAATTTTTTTCTCTAACAATAATTATGGTCTCACCAATTTTTATTATTTCAACTGTTATTAAGGTTATTTTCTTTTATGTTTACATTTTAATTTTTTTTGTAGTCATTTCAAAAATGATATTTTCTATTTCCTCTTTTTTTTATTATTCATTTCATTTTTTTTTAAATCTAATAATATTTATTTTTGTTTTTCCATTTATTTAGTTTTTGAATTTTTTTTAATACTGTTAGGTGTTGAAATTTCTTATTATTATAGATAAGACATTCAAAATAAGGATAATGATTATGTTTCTCTTATAAATATGTGAGACCTATTTATTATTATTCTAAAATATTTTTAATATAACAATATGACCAATAAATTTTACAAATAATTTCCTACATATAAAAAAAATCATTTCTAACGGTTTTTATCAAAACATTTTTAGTATTAGCAATATTCAAATATTTTTTAGTGGAAAAAAATCTGTTTCTAACAGATTTTATCAATTATAATTTGACTCATTGAATATTAAAATAACAAAATACAACATGCATAAAATCAATGAATTTTTTATATAGAAAAAAAAAACCCAACGCATCGCGCGGGCAATTCGCTCTTTTATTTAAGTTTATTTCTTTACAAAAATTTCCAATGTTTTCATTTTTAATATTTTAGATCTAATATTAGTGGGAAAAAAAACATCTCAAAAAAAAAAATGTTGACAAATTTACCTGCATTATCTATAAGTCAAATTAAAAAAATATACAAGTCACTTCCCGTTTCCATTAGACTGTTCTTTTTAGACGGCAAATAATTATAGCACACAAAAAAATTAAGTTTATGTTTTAAAAATAAATTACAATATTTTTATTTCTAATATGTCTGATATTTATTGAATATTATCGCCTAAAAATATATTGAGAGAGAGGAAAAATGACTTTGGATTTTTTTAAGGACAAAAATTCATATCAGTATTCGTAAATATAATTATACTAACTAAATATTTAAATATTAAAATAATAAAATACAATACATATAAAAGCAATCAATTTTCTACATAGATAAAAAAAACCCGCTGCATCGCGCGGGTATACCGCTCGTGTAAACTAAAATAGGTGGTGATTTTACTATTAACCAGCACACAAAACTCTATTTATTTCAATAGTATTTTCCTTTTTCTCTTTTGTTTTTTTTTTTTTTTTCTAAATCTACATTTCTTTCCCTAATTTTATACTTAAACATTTAGTTTATTGAAGATTAAGCTTCATAATTTAATTGGGGTCAATTTTATTTTTTAATTTTCTAATTAATGTATTTTAATTTTATTTTTCAATGTTGGATTAATTAAAAATCGAGTATTATAACTTATTTTGATTTGTTTTATATGGAATTATCATTGTATCATGATCCAGGTCGAGGATTTGATAGATTAACCTAGGCTAATGTGAATCAATTCAATACATTACTGTTTCAAAATTATTTTTTAGTGAAATATTGTATTTATATTTTGCGAATCAAACAATATTTTATCTCGGTGTTCAAGTTGATTATAAACTTTCTAAACTGAAGAGTTCATATTGAACCACTCTTGCTATTATTTAAAACAAATTACTATAAATAAACAAAGCAGCAATTCTACGAAATTATTTTTTATTATGTCAAGTAAAAGCCGATCTGATCCGTAACATCGCGTGCCAACTATGTAGTACGACCTCATACAAGACTCCTGCAAGAAACATGGAATCTCTAAACTGTGATTTTGCATGATTCTGGGCCATGGATGACAGGAATAGAGACATGACCAACGGCTAAGATTCATAGAAGAGATACACAAAAGGAGTACAGGCTAGCAAATAATAAAAGAAGAGAAGGTGGGGCATGTTGCAGCAGCTGTCTCCACCATCTTTGACCGGAAAGCAGCGGCATCCAATCCAAGGCAACCCCACTTTCTCTCTCTAAACGCATCGTATTATTGGATAGGTGGTGGCAGACGATGAAGATGCTTTCTTTCTTTCTTTCTTCGTCACTCTCTCACTCTCTCGCATGGAGGGGGGCACAGCAGCACAGGAAGAAGTTTGCAGAAGTGTGGGTGAGTGTGCGAGTGACTGACTCATCCACATGCATGTCTCGCACCTTTACACTTTCTGCTGGCCCCATTGCCTGCTGCTCTCTTTCTTGAGAAATTGTTGCCCTCACACTTAATAAAATCTGTATAGATCATATTTATAATGTGATTTTTTTTTTAATAACAGTTCGTAATTATAAAATATATTAACTCCCCCATATAGGTGCATCGCAATCACTGAATTATGGTTTGCAGAGAGAAATTTTATTGAAATAGCATAATTTATACATGTCACGATTAGAAAATACAATATTTATAGGTTGTTATTATTCATGATAACATTTTAAAAAAATATGAAATGGAAAGAAGAAAAGAGAGAGAAAATAAAAAAATAGATCTCGGATGCACATGAAAACTCCAATTATGACTCCATTAATATCATCAAAAATATTTCAACAAAATGAATTCAATATCACCAAGAAACGTCTCCAATAAGTACTTGTTTTTCTGGATAACCTCGGAAGACGAGTGAGTCATTTGTTATTTTTTAGCGACAAGTACAACACAATCAAGTTATCATTGGTATCATAATTATAGTTTCAATATCCTTCCAATACTTTTTTTTTATTCTGTGGCTAAATTATGACAAATTTACGATATCCTTCTTTCCTGATAGGTTATTGATCCAATTAGATTATGATAAATTCTGTGGGTATTTTAAAGTTACATATCTATTTTTTAAATTGATCTAGATAAAATTTAGATATTGTGAAATACCATTGATATCATAATTATAGTTTCCATGAAAACTATTAACCACCACATGAAAACTCCAATTATGACACGTATAACACACTCAAGTTATCATTGGTATCATAATTATAGTTTCAATATCCTTCCAATATCTCAACATGGTATCAGAATTGTTAATGCTCACGCAGACGATTCAAATCCTTTGCTTTCGTAATCTCTCTTCTTAAATCAATAAATGAAATCCTCTATTTCAATAATTTCTCTTCCTAAATTGTCACGATATCATCACTGAGCTTCTCAAGTGTTTTGATAAAAGATATTTGTGATTGTGTTAATTCGAAAGCCATGGTTACAACAGCACAACTTCAGATTTTGCAATCACTGATTACAACGTTAATTTCAACAATCTCCACCTTAGTAAATGTGACACAAAATTTTTGAATTGGTATTTTCAAATGCAATTTCTGCTGGAAAGCAATGGAATCATCGAGTTTGTGGATGGATATCACCTCTGCCTTTCCTTTATTACAGTAGATGAATGTGGTACACATAACTCTCCTTCTTCTTGAGTTGAATGCGATGATGTATTGATATGGAAATTGCATGATAGGGCAGTTATGCAATTAATTACTATTATATTGTCTCCTATTACTATGTCCTGCGCGATTGGTAATGTTAGTTCTAGGGATTTATTGACTCGATTGGTTGAGCAATTTTCTTCAATATCTAAAACTAATATTTTCCAAATGAAGTCAAATTTATAGAATATTAGGAAAGGAGCTGATTCAATTAGTCAATATCTTCTTAAGATTTAAGAAGCTCGAGATTATTTGACTGCTATAGGAGTTCATTTTGCTGATGAGGACATTGTAATTCTAGCATTGACTGGCCTCCCACCAGAATATAACACTTTTTGGTGTGTAATTAGAGGTAGAGAGAGTGTGATTACACTAAAGAGTTTTGGTCGCAATTACTTGTTGAGGAGAGAATTGTAGAAACAATTGTTGCTGAAACTCCTTCATATATGTCTGTTATGTTTACCGTGTTTTCTAAACTTGCTATATCACCTTCTTCATTTGTTCAGTAGTATAATAGAACACATGCATACAACTCTTATGATAATGTTGGGTATAAGGCATTCAATAAAGATAGAGGCAAAGGAAAATTTCATCAAAGACTACGAAATTTTCATCAGAGGCCTCAATATAATGTCAAATCACATCATATATAACCTCTGACTCCTGGTGTTCTTGGTTCCTCTACTCCTCAGTCACCTATCTCAAATCTGCTAGTATGTCAATTGTGTAATTGTAAAAGACACACTTCTTCTATTTGTGAATTCAGACGAGAGGAGAAAAGTAAGTGCAATATCTATGGTAAAACAAATCATACTACATGGTATTGCTTCTATAATGATAGTGGACCTAACTTTATTGGCTCTGCAAACTATGCTTCAATTCAAGTTCAGTCTACTCCATCACATGCTATGCAAGCCATGAATACAGAGTTGTATCCAAACTAGTTTATTGGCTCTGCAAATTATTCATCAGCTCAAGTTCAGTCCACTCCTTCACATGGTATGCAAGCTATGAATACAATATTGCATCCAAATCAATCTTCTTCTCAAGTGTGGCTTGCTGATTCTAGAGCTACGAACCACATGACTTTTGATTTGAATAACCTATCATTAACAACTCCTTATCCTACCAATGATACAGTGCAAACATCTAGTGGTGAAGGTTTGTTGGTGTCACATGTTGGGAAGTCTGTTATTTTCACAAATTCTGCTTCTTCTTCTATTAAACTAAAATCAATGTTATATGTTCCACAACTGACACAAAATCTTCTTTTTGTGCATCATTTATGTTTGGATAATGATTATCGATTAATCTTTGATGCATTTTGTTTTCGGATTCACGACAAGGCCACAGGGAGGATAATCTACAAAGGGTACTGTAATAATGGACTTTATCCCTTACCATTTGCTCCTGAGTCCAGTTCTGGTCTGTCAATTCTTCAGCCTTGGTCTTATTTGGGTCAATTAGTCTTCTCCTCTATTTGACACAGCAGGTTAGGGCATCTTACAAATAAAATTGCTACCTTGATGTTAAATAAGGTTAATGTTCATTGTCCTATTGATTATGTTTCTTCCATGTGTCATAGTTGTCTTCAGGGAAAATTTACGAAACTTCACTTTCATTCCAGTCCTAATAAATTTGTAATACCTTTTCATATGGTTCATAGTGATTTGTGGGGGCCTTCTCTTTGCTTATATGTTGATGGCTTTCGATATTATGTGACATTTATTAATGAATATTCACGTTACTATTAGTTGTTTCCCTTGGTAAATAAAAGTGATGTGTATTATGTGTTTATTGCTCTCTATCATTATGTTCAAACATAGTTTTCATGCTCTATTAAAATACTTCAAAGTGATGGAGGTGGTGAGTAATTAGTAAGCCTTTTCAACTTTTTTCTCACCACTAAAGGATTTGTGCAGCAAAAATCATGTCCATACACTCCTGAACAAAGTGAACTCGTTGAACGCAAGCATCGTCACCTAGTTAAAACAACCATTACCTTGCTACATCATGCTAAATTGCCTTCAAGTTTCTAGTCTTTTGCTGTCCATACAACAGTATACCTAATTAATCGAATGTCTTACCAAGTAATAAATCACAACACCTTATGAAATTTTATTCAACTTAGTTCCAATTCTTACTCATTTGCGTATCTTTGGTTGTGCTTGTTTTTCTTTATTGTGTCCTTATATCAGCAACAAGTTACTACCAAGACTACAATGTGTATATTCTTAGGTTATGCACCTCATTATAAAGGCTATGTTTGTTTCGATGTTGTTAGCAAACGTACATATATCTCAAGACATGCTGTATTCAATGAACATGTTTTTCCTTATGCTACATTAGCATCCAGTTCTAAGCCCTCTTCTTTAGTTGTTTCCTCTTCCATAATGCCTGTTATAGACAAAAATAATGTTGTTGTGATGTCTCCCCCTACGTCCTGTTCTTATGATCATGCCTCACCTGTTATGTCACCCTCTAAGTCCACTACTTCTGCTCATTTGCATTGCTTATCTACTCCCGTGGACCCTAAGTCCAGTTCTAAAAGTCACTCAACGCAGACTAAGTCATTTGTTGACTCCTTTCGCCCTGAGGCCATCTCAGTTGTGTCGCATATTCCTAATATGAACTTGCATCCAATGCAAAACTCGTAGCAAGAGTGGTATTATCAAGAAAAAATATTGCTTTATTTCTGCTACTGCCCTTTCCCCTGTTAATGTGTCTCTGCTTGAACCTTTTAGTTACAAGGATGCTATGCACATTCCAGTTTGGATGCAGGCTATAAAAGAGGAAATTGATGCTCTTAAATCTCAGAATACTTTGAGTTTGGTTTCCCTTCCTTCTCATAAGAATTTGGTGAGGGTGTAAATGGGTGTTTAAGCTTAAGAATAATTCTGATGGGTTTGTTGCTCGTCATAAGGCCAAGTTGGTGGCACATGAGTTCAGTTAGGAACATGGGTTGACTATGAGGAGACTTTCAGTCTTGTGGTTAAACCCACTACTATCAGAATTGTTTTGGCTCTTGCTATACATTTTGGTTGGGTTTTGAGACAACTTGATATTAAAAATGCATTTTTGCATGGTATTTTACAGGAGGAAGTGTTCATGGCTCAACCACATGGTTTTGCTGATGCCAACCATCCTTAGCTAGTTTGCAAACTCCACAAATCTCTTTATGGTCTCAAACTAGCACCACGTGCTTGGAATACCAGGTTTACATCATTTTTACCCACCTTAGGGTTTCAACATACCTATTTTGACTCTTCTTTATTTGTTTAAACCCTTGCTACTAGTATTATTGTGCTGCTTGTATACGTAGATGATATTATCATCACTGATAGTGATCCTTGTGGTATTGAGGAGGTTATACAGTCTCTTACAACTGAATTTGATTTAAGAATTTGGGAAGACTTCTTACTTCTTAGGTATTCAAATCACTCACACTACTACTAGTCTGTTCTTATCACAATCTCGATATATTCATGAACTTCTTCTTAAGACAAATATGCTGGCTGCCAAGGCTTGCGCAACTCCTTGTCTTTCATATCAACATTTGATTAAAGATGATGTCGTTCATTATAATAATCCTTCACTATATCACATTATTGTAGGAGCTCTTCAATATCTCACATTCACTAGACCAGATATTGCATTCTTCATGCATCAGGTCTGCCAGTTTATGCAACAACCTATGGTTGAACATTTTACAGCAGTTAAGAGGATTCTTAGGTACCTCAAGAGTACTCTCGAGGTTGGAATTGCTAATACAAAGGGTTACTTGGACCTCACAACATATAGTGATGCTAATTGGGCTGGTGATCCAAATGATCGCAGGTCTATGACTGGTTTAGTCATCTTGATTCCAATCTTGTCTCTTGGTCATCTAAGAAGCAACAAACTGTTTCGAGGTCTTCCACGGAAGCTGAGCTTGATTGGATTAAACAATTATTGGTATTTTTAGGGGTTTCCAATTCACAACCCCCTATTCTATTTTGTGATAATCTCTCAGCTATTGCTCTTCTTTCAATCCTGTTCAGCATCGAAGAACTAAGCACATAGAGATTAATGTTCATTTCTTTCGCGAAAGGGTAGCCAACAACCAACTAATTGTTCAGTTTGTCTCTTCTCAGGAGCAATTTGTAGATATTCTTACTAAAGGTTTAAGCTCCCTAGTGTTTCTTACTCATTGTCATAATCTCACTATCGCACCCTCCGCGAGAGCGCGACGTCCCCGGCGACCCTCCCTGTGAGCGAGGGAATTTGTGTCAGGGTTTTTATCTTTATTTTTCATGAAAAAAGAGAGTCGTCACCTAGTGTCGCACCCCAAAAAATAAATGCGCGGCGTCGTGACGACTCTTCCCCGAGTGCAGGGAATATCATGTCGGGGGGGATTATCTATTTTCGTGAAAAAGGGAGTCGCCACCTAGTATTATGGTTACTAGGAAACCTAAAAACTGGTCTTTCAGAGATTCTAGGGTAAGGGACTGGTTGCGTAAAGAGAAGGTTTTAGCACCCCTTGTACGCCCTACCTAAGGTAAGCTGCTTGATGTTTTGGTTTGCTTATGATTTGCTATGGCTTTAAAAAAAACATATGTTAATTAAATGGCAAATGGGATATCATTCCCGCCGAATATTTTGGATATTAACCCCTTTTGGATTTATTTATCCAAATACCCACAGTGAATAATAGCATATCATTCCCGCCGTATATTTTGGATTTTAACCCCTGATGATTTATTTATCCAAATACCGATGGTGAATAATAAATAATAATAATAAAAAATTATATTTTTTGAAATATTGGCCAATACCCTTTGGATTTTACAAACATGTTGTAAAATCTCAAAATGCAAGAAATGATTTTTTTTTTGCGAAATCTATGCTAAAACTCATTTTTCTTCGAAACCCAAGATAATATATATATTTTTTAAAATGAAAATAATTTTTAAAATATGCTAGTGTATTGGTCGTATGCAAGAAAACAACACATTTTTTCTTTAATAAAATATTTTTGGAAAATTTGTATTTTTATATTTTTTTATATTTTCTCTTTTTTCGGTGGGGTCGGTCGTCACCACCTAAATTCGGGTCGGGCCGACAGCCCCTGCACGCCGGAAGCACTCCGAGCCAGGGCCGGGCACAAGGCCCGGCCCGCTAAAGCCCACGCGGGAGTGAATTAATTCACTCCCCGCATGCAACTACGTAGACGATGAACAAGTGAAAAGGAAGAATTTTCGAATATGGAGAATGGAGTAACTCGTCAATACCTTTGGGTAGAGGAGGTCGTGGTGATTCTTCCGAGTCGTTGTGGCGTAGGAAATGGTGGCTCGAGTTGGCCGGAAACGGCGTCGGAAGGTAACGGTCCCGTGTGGGCTGCGACGGGGCTGTTCTTTGTCGCCTTCGCCTGAGCTGCTTCTGCTCCTCGGAGAAGATGACTGAGTCGCGGTGGTTGAGGAGAATGTCAGAATAATCAATCGGTTTATTTCTCTTTCAATTGAATTTACACAGCCCTCCTTTACATACTTATAATCACAAAGTAAATTTCCTAATTAAGGCTATACATATTAAGTTCCTGTAATGCAGCTAACAGAGATGGAAAGTGAAACGTCTTTCCATCTCTGTTCCTATAACCTCTCCTAGCATTTATTTTGTACAGCTCACGCCAACACTCCCCCTCAAGTTGATGCATAGGGATCCATTATGCACAACTTGACTAGTGAGCTGTGGAAATCTTTGCTGGATACAGCCTTGGTAAGTATATCTGCTAGCTGGTCTTCGGACTTGACGAATGGGAACTTAATTGTCTTTGTCTTGAGATTGTGTTTGATGAAATGCCGATCGACCTCCACATGCTTTGTTCTATCATGTTGGACTGGATTTTGAGAAATACTTATCGCAGCTTTATTATCACAGAAGAGATTCATTTCTGATCTAGGAGCAAAGCCAATCTCGGTTAATAATTTTTTCAGCCAAAGGAGTTCACATACCCCCTTTGCCATCCCGCGAAATTCTGATTCAGCGCTTGATAGTGCCACCACCTTCTGTTTCTTACTCCTCCATGTCACTAAATTTCCCCCAACGAATGTAAAATACCCGGAGGTTGACTTCCTGTCTATACAATTTCCAGCCCAATCTGCATCGGTATACCCTTCAACTTCCAAGTTACCATTCTTGGAAAATATAAGCCCTTTTCCCGGAGATGACTTTAGGTATTTTAGTATTCGAGTTACAGCTTCCATGTGTTCCTCACTTGGGCAATGCATAAATTGACTCACCACGCTTACCGCATACGCGATATCTGGACGGGTATGCGATAAATAAATTAGTTTGCCAACTAATCGCTGATATTTCCCTTTATCAGTTTGTTTCTGGTATGGATAAATCCCCAATTTGTGATTCTGGATAATCGGGGTATCTGCTGGTTTGCACTCCAACAGTCCTACTTCTGATAGTAGATCTAGGATATATTTTCTTTGGGACAAAAAAATACCTCGATTCGATCTTGCAACTTCTATTCCCAGAAAATATTTTAATCCACCTAGATTTTTCATCTCAAATTCGCTGGCTAGTTGCCCCTGAAGCCGTGATATCTCTTCTTTATCATCTCTTGTAATAATCATATCATCAACATAAATGATTAATGCTGTTACTTTTCCCTGCTGTCTTTTGAGTAATAAGGTGTGATCTGAGCCGCTTTGCGTGAAGCCATACTTCTTCATCGCTAAGCTGAATCTTCCGAACCATGCTCGCGGCGACTGCTTTAGCCCATACAGGGCCCGCTGTAATTTGCATACTCTATTTTCTCCAGTAGTTACTGAGTAGCCTGGAGGAATATCCATATACACCTCCTCTTCAAGATCACCATGCAAAAAAGCGTTCTTCACGTCAAACTGATGTAATGGCCAATCCAAATTTGCTGCAATGGATAATAACACCCTAACAGTGTTCAGTTTGGCTACCGGGGAAAAGGTTTCGCTGTAGTCTACACCATACACCTGTGTATACCCTTTAGCCACGAGTCTTGCCTTGTACCTTTCCACGGATCCATCCGCCTTATGTTTAATAGAAAACACCCACTTGCACCCTACCGTCTTCTTCCCTGTTGGTAGTGGTACTAGGCTCCATGTTTCATTTTTCATCAAGGCTTCCATCTCTTCTTTGATAGCTTGCGTCCACTTCGGATGTTTTATGGCTTCCTCCACTCCTGTAGGGACTTGATTGGTCGAAATGTCATGCATAAAGGTCTTGATTGGCTTTGGTAGTCCATGTGTAGCCACATAATTAGCAATAGGATACCGTGATTTTCTCTCTTCAACATCCTAGGTGAATATCTCTTGGGTGGCTTCCCACGATTGTGCTCGTAAGGTAATTCATAACTAGCGAGGGAGTTCCATAACATTAGTGCTTAAAGAGTTTACCTCGTGATTCTCGTGAGTTGGGTCTTCGGGTACTATAGAGGGGGCGATGCACCCGGCTTCCCGAAACGGCTTCTTGGACTACATCTTCCCAAAGTGCTTCTAAAATTTTCTCGCTCTTCTTGTTTCTACGGTAGCTACTCGGAATCTCAATAGCTTGTGGACAACTATCGCCTACTACTACCCCCTTCTCTCGTTTTCCGCTTCTACCACCTCAACTCCTTTGTTCAAATCGCCCACATGGCCGTGGTGGTTCGAGATAGGCTCTGGCCGAGTGTAATTCCATCCACTTCAACTCTTCTTGTTCGCCTCCCCCGAAGAGGAGAATTGGATGGGGAAAAAGGTTTCGTCTCCATGAATGTGACGTCCATAGAAACATAGGTGCGGTTGGCAGTAGGATCATAACATCTATAACCCTTTTGATGGAATGCATAACCCACAAACATGCATCGGCGAGCACAGGGGTCTAGCTTGGATCGCTGATTTTTGTGAAGGTGAACATATGCCACACACCCAAACACACGGGGTGGAAGCATTAATACCGAGGGCAGCGGAGTATGTTTTGCAAGGGCTTGCAGTGGAGTTTGGAACCCCAGCACCTTAGAGGGCATTCGGTTCAGTAGGTGCACAACCGTGGTGACTGCATCAGGCCAGTACCGAGAGGGAGCATGAGCATTTAGCAAAAGTGCTCTGGTAATTTCAAGGACATGTCGATTTTTCCGCTCAGCAATTCCGTTTTGTTGAGGTGTTTGTGGACATGAAGTTTTATGAATAATGCCATGAAGATTGAAATAATCGCGGAATTGATGATTTACATATTCCCCCCCATTGTCCGATCGAAAAACTTGAATCTTGGCAGAAAATTGTGTGTTTATCATTGCATGAAATGACTTAAACACACCGAACACCTCATCTTTATGCTTTAGCAAGTAGAGCCAAGTCATGCGTGTGCAATCGTCAATGAAGAACACAAACCATTTGACTCCGGATATGGTATGGGTTGGGGAAGGACCCCACACATCGGAATGAATCAAGGAAAATGGGATATCCCTTTTATTCAATTGCATAGGATACGGGACCCTATGACTTTTTGCTAAGGTGCAGATTTCACATTGGAAATCAGAAAGCTGCACTTGAGAAAATAAATCCGGGAACAAGTGTTTCAAATAAATGAAGGACGGGTGTCCTAAACGGTAGTGCCACAGCCATATCTCCTTCTCTTTACTGCCAACCGAATGCTGCATATGGTATGCTCTTCCAGTACTGAAATCCTCCACATAATAAAGTCCCCCCCTCTTAGTACCACGCCCAATGATCTCCTTGGTGAGAATGTCCTGGATAAGACAGAAAGTAGGATACATAAGCACTAAACAATTCAAATCAGAGGTGATTTGGCTTACGGATAGGAGCTTGTGAGTGAGGGATGGAATGAGCAATGTATTCGGCAGCTCCAAGGTGTGTGTTAGTTTCACAGTGCCTGCACCAGTTACCGGGGAGATAGCACCATTGGCATTTGCTATTTTTGTACGTTTTGGTAAGGATTTTTGAATAAAATCTTTAGCATCAAACGTCATATGGTCCGTGGCGCCAGAATCTAGCAGCCATTCATCACATTTATCTTCACATGGTGAAGTAATACATACACAAGGGTTACCTGCATCTGCGTCTGAAGATGAACTATTGGCAGTTTGTGGTGTAAAGGATAGATGAGGTTCGGTGGTGGTCATTGCTGCAGTACCGGGGCCCTCTTCCTTGCTAGCCATATCCCTGCGTTTTTTGGTTTGGAGTTCATTCCACCACTCCGGATATCCATGCAGCTTAAAACAATTTTCCCGTGTGTGCCTTTGGTTCCCACAGTGGGTGCATTTCAGGCCTTCATTTGCTACTCGGGATTTTTGCCTCCCACTTTGTCCATTCGGACTAAATGAGAGTGGCTTAAGCCGAAGTGTTTGGTTTGGTTGGAAGGCTTTAGTGGCAAGGACAGCCCCAGATATATTCTCATTTTCAGAGGTCATCACGGTTTGGCGAGAGGATTCGCGGCGGACATGAGCATAGGCCTGCTCCACAGTGGGGAATGGACGAATCTGCAACACATCTCCCCTTACCTTGTCCAATCGGTTGTCCAGTCCATCCAAGAAGACATACACCCGTTCTTCTTGGAGAATAGCATTGTATTTGTGGATATCCACTGCACACTCCATGGGATTAGGGCGTCTGAAATCAATTTCGCGCCATAACCCTTGGAGATCATTGTAAAATTGTTCCAAGGATCCTCCTGCCTGTTTCAATTGTGTTACCCTTCGCCTCAGATCATAGACCTGAGATGTGTCACTCCCGTCAAAGTAAGTGGTAGCAATGGAGTCCCATACCAATTTTGCAGTAGGAAACCGAATAAAGTTCCCTATTAGTGAGGGATCCATTGAATTGATTAGCCATCCCTTGACAATGGCGTTGTCTGTGCGCCACTTGCGAAAGAATGGGTCTGTTAGTGGTGGTTGCGGAAGATCACCATTGATATAACCCAACTTGTCTTTGCCCGAGATGTACATCTCGACAACTTGGGACCATAGGGCATAGTTGGTGCTGTTTAACTTAATGCCAATTGGAGCCGCAGGGGACTCAGTAGATATTGTAGGTGTTTGTATTTTGTTCAGAGCTTCAGTAATTTTCATAGTGAACTCTGAAAGTATAGATTCTGGTTGAGGTATGTCGGACTGCTCTGTATCAGTCTCTGAAGCCATGGGTGGCCGGCCAAAGGGGTATTTTTAGGGTTAGGGATTTTGGAAAAATATGGGATGCTCTGATACCATGTCAGAATAATCAATCCGTTTATTTCTTATTCCCAATTGACATTTACACGACTCTCCTTTACATACTTATAATCACAAAGTAAATTTCCTAATTAAAGGCTATACATATTAAGTTCCTGTAATGCAGCTAACAGAGATGGAAAGTGAAACGTCTTTCCATCTCTGTTCCTATAACCTCTCCTAGCATTTATTTTGTACAGCTCACGCCAACAGAGAAGATTGTGGCAGCAAAGTTATGGAATGGGATGACCGAAGTAGATGGCTGACGGGCCGAAAGGGAGAGAGTGACAGAGGCTCCTCTGTTTTTTAGAGAGAGACCACGGGACCGAGAGAGAAAAGATTGCACCGAGAGTGAAGATGCTGTTTTTTACATAATCTTCCTTTGCTTTCTCTTTTCACTTTTTCTCTATTTTTGTTTCTGCGTGAATTTCTTTTCTTCTCCTCTCCTCCTCTTTCTTTTTTTTTCTTTCCCCCCTTTTTCCTCCCCGAGCTGCTCTGTGCGAGCTGCTATTTATAGCAGAGAAAACCCCAATGTTTGGTCGCGATCACGTTTAAATGCAGTATCAAAACAGCTAAGTAAATTGCCGGCAATTAGAGGAGAAACAAGAAGACAGGAGGAGAAGCAGGAATAAGATTTTGATGGAGATAAATTAGGCAGAAAAACACGATTGAATAGGAAGAAAATTTGCATTGACTCGCAGTGAGATGAAAACGGGAAGAAAATCAGCATTGATTATAGAAAGAAATTTTGATTGATCTGCTGTGAAGGAGATGAATCGGGAAGAAAATTCAATGCAAGGCAACGGCACAGTGCAACCTATTGTTGAGTTCTTTTCCCAACATATCTCAAATGCCAATTTCTAACTGCCCAATATACCTACTAAAGTTTAGATTATGATCACCAGTAATGGTTACATTCATGAGACTAGATCACCTTAAGCTTCTATTAGCATGTCCCAATTTCAATTCCAAAACCGAACCTCTCTAAAAGATTCACGACAAACAAATAATATAAGAGGGAGATACCTGATGCATGTTGTAATGATATGGAAGGTGAATAAGGAGGTGCTTCATGTTGTTCTTCAAAAAAAAAAAGCGAAAAAGGTTTTTGAAATGACATTTTGTTAGAGAATAATATAAATCATATTATGGAGTCTCACCTATCAGCTTGAACTTTTAGGTGAGTTGGTTCCTTAACATGGTATCAGAGTCTTGTTGACCCAACAGTCACGAGTTCGAATCTCACTACCCCATTCTATTTGATAAAATATCAAGCACAAGGCAGTGTGGGTCTGTATAAGTTTCAAGCGCAAAGAGCTTTCACTTGAGAGGATATGCTAAAGAATAATATAAATCATATTCTGGAACCTCACCTATCAACTTAACTTTTTAGGTAAGATGGTTTTTTAACACCTTTGATAATGATAAACAAAATAAATTAAAGAAATGAAATCAGATTTGTTGGGGTAGCCACCTTTCACAATGACTATATAACAATTTATATATTAGTGCAAATATTGAATTTTTTATCTAAATATATAAATTATAATCCTATACAAATGTTGGTATGAAATAAGTGGATTTTATTAAATCCTAATAGAAATTAAAATTCTTCGTTGATATCACATAAATCTTGAGCCAATCTTTTGACTTTTAATAAGTTATCATTTTTTTTTTAATTTGAGGAAACCTCACTTTTCAGAAATCGTATTTTATAGGCTAAGTAAGCGAGTAAAACCCCGACTGTTCCAAATTTTTACAAGAGATGCACGTCGTGACTCGAATTCGAGACCTGCTGCCCAGATCTCAAGTCCTTTAACATCACGCTATGCCCCTTGAGACTTAGTTATCATATTGATATCATGATCTTTTGCCATTTTTATGTAAACATATTTCTCTGTATCTATACATGAACTTGACTTGTCAAATCAATTAAATATGATGTTGAAAATGACAATAATTCATCGATCATGTTCTAAACATGTTTGAGATGTCAAACATTTTAATTTTAAAAAAAAACCTCATCCTTTAGGCTTCAGGCATGGCATTTAAGTTTCTGTAAATCTACATGACTGAATGTAATTATTACCTTTGCTCCATAGTTCATGCCTAAACAACAGTACCAGAAATGGCATGCATGCATGGAGGTAAATAAATAATTTATTATTATTCAATTCAAATAAAAAAAAAATAAAGAAAACTGATTTGTGCAGGTCGGATGTGATTGTATAGACTATTTAAGTGTTTGTCAAGTAAAAATATAATCTATTTACAGTTTAGAGCACACATTGTTATTTATAAGATTATTTATATAATTAAGAATTAATTAATTAGAATATAGTTAATTATTGTAGTTTATCAAAATCTTTTGGATTTATTTATATAATCCATTTAGAGTTTTAGAGCACAATTTGTTATTTATAACATTATTTATATAATTTATTTAGAGTTTTAGAGCACAATTATTATTATATGTTAATTTGATTTTGAGTAGAAAATAATATCCACAATATAAATTTATAATTTTTTTTATTTTTAATATGCCAACCGACATATCCCAAAAAAAAAGAAAAAGAAAAACGTGAATAAATTCATACTTTATATTCTGGACAGGAAACCTTGTAACCAAACACATGGTACAACCCTTAACTCTCTGCAAAGCATTCGTAACCTGCTTGGAAAATGAAATATCGTGGGAATCAATGCACTCAATATTTAGCTGTCCCCTGTATTAAATTTCTCTACCTTCCCATGCTGTCACATTTATTACAGAAAATTAATGAGATGTTGCCTCTGTAAATTTTCTAGCCATGCACGCAGTCTATCACAACATGAAAAACACGTCGTCTTGCTTTACTATAAGAAGATGAAACCAATCCAAACAACAAAGAATGTTGAAAATATTTTGAGCTGTACTGAAGAAGGGCAACCTTTGAGTCCAATTCCGGAAATTGTGAGAGGATTGATTTTTTTAATTTTTTTAAATCATTTTATACCTTTCTAAATAAAATTATTTTAAAATACAAGTTCAACCACGATCACAAACAAAAAAGAAGAAGAGAGAGAGCACGTCACTGCAAATTTAGTATTTAAATTGACTTTCAATTCTGAAATATTTAGCCACCACTGATTGGAGGTATGATTGCCAACTCATCCTTCTCTTTGACAATCGCTGCCTCGGTTGTGTATTCCTCGTTTAGAGCCAGAACTATACAACCACGGATCTCTTCCAAGCTGCAATAAGTTTATTCAAACAATCGCTGGTGGTACTACCAGAGGACACCTCCAATTGTATCTCGAGCTCTGGCAAAGAATAAGACTTTTATACTAACAGATGAACCTTCCCTTCCCACTGGTTCCCCATCTGTATTTTCAGCCTTGACTTCCACCATGTCCACAGGAGAAGAGCACAATGGATTACTGCAAATGAAACATGTCTTCACAACAATGACATTGCAATTTCAATTTCAATTTCTTACCTGATAAGGTACTCAAGTTCATTCACAACAGGTAATGGATAACATTAAGAAAAATGAACAGAACATATTACTTGCACTAAATTACATTCAGCTAAAAACACCATTATAGTGTGCATGCTCAAGAAATGTTCGCACAAAATAAAGAGCTGAAGCATCGGTTGGCTTAAATGGTATACAATAACTTTACTTGTTGTACAACCTAAAAAAATAATCAAACCAAGTTGGATGGTGTCGAATCCAAATCCATCACTGGGTTTTAACAGACATTAGGTATTGCACACTGCTAACCTTGGGAACACCCTCTCTATTTCACTTGTAGTATTAACAGGCATTATATCACAGGGGTTACATGATCTCCATCACCATACTGCCATCCCATGAAAGAAAATTTTAGCTATATAAATTTGTCAGCCCACGTGACTAAATAAGTATTGCTATTGTTTACTTCTTTTCAATGGGTCAAATTCATTGATTATTGAAGTTTTTTCCCCTCAATTTTGTAGTATCTTGTTGTGTGGTCCCGCACCATGTGATGGTGGGACCACCACATTTAAATTAAAAGGGGGGCTTCCACATCACTTAAAAGTGGTATTAGGGTTTTATACTTAACAAGAGACAAAAAGAGAAAAGTGAAGGAGAAGAGAAAAAGTGGTGGCTGCTGAACAATCCATCTTCTTTATTTGATTTCCAGCTCGTCCACCGTTGGATCGAGCTGACATGTGTACAGAGGCTTATAGACACATTAATATTTATTCTTAACGGCCGGATTGAAGATTGGAGTTGTGGAAGTTGGTTGTTTCGACAGAAAACGGGGCTGTCAGTATTGTGAGCCTTTTCTCAAACTTTGTTCTCTTTAATCTTGTTGTATTCCAAGAATAAGTTGTTCTTGATGATATATGTTGTAGCCCTTAGTTGAATCTAAGGAAGAATATTGTGAACCCATTATTTGTGATAGTGGAAGTTTTAAGTGGACTACGGTCTCGTGGTTTTTTCCCGCATTGGGTTTTTCACGTAAAAATCTTGGTGTTGATGTGTTTGATTATCTGCATTATATTTTTGATTGTTTGATCCCATAATTTATTGCACATAGAGGGAAAAAGGTTTGGGACTTGATTGGTAATCCGCTAAATTGGTGCCCTATTGTTGAGTTCTTTTCCCAACATATCTCAAATGCCAATTTCTAACTGCCCAATATACCTACTAAAGTTTAGATTATGATCACCAGTAATGGTTACATTCATGAGACTAGATCACCTTAAGCTTCTATTAGCATGTCCCAATTTCAATTCCAAAACCGAACCTCTCTAAAAGATTCACGACAAACAAATAATATAAGAGGGAGATACCTGATGCATGTTGTAATGATATGGAAGTTGAATAAGGAGGTGCTTCATGTTGTTCTTGAAAGCAAAAAAAAGAAAATAAATGCGAAAAAGGTTTTTGAAATGACATTTTGTTAGAGAATAATATAAATCATATTCTGGAGTCTCACCTATCAGCTTGAACTTTTAGGTGAGTTGGTTCCTTAACATGGTATCAGAGTCTTGTTGACCCAACAGTCACGAGTTCGAATCTCACTACCCCATTCTATTTGATAAAATATCAAGCACAAGGCAGTGTGGGTCTGTATAAGTTTCAAGCGCAAAGAGCTTTCACTTGAGAGGATATGCTAGAGAATAATATAAATCATATTCTGGAACCTCACCTATCAACTTAACTTTTTAGGTGAGATGGTTTCTTAACACCTTTGATAATGATAAACAAAATAAATTAAAGAAATGAAATCACATTTGTTGGGGTAGCCACCTTTCACAATGACTATATAACAATTTATATATTAGTGCAAATATTGAATTTTTTATCTAAATATATAAATTATAATCCTATACAAATGTTGGTATGAAATAAGTGGATTTTATTAAATCCTAATAGAAATTAAAATTCTTCGTTGATATCACATAAATCTTGAGCCAATCTTTTGACTTTTAATAAGTTATCATTTTTTTTTTTAATTTGAGGAAACCTCACTTTTCAGAAATCGTATTTTATAGGCTAAGTAAGCGAGTAAAACCCCGACTGTTCCAAATTTTTACAAGAGATGCACGTCGTGACTCAAATTCGAGACCTGCTGTCCAGATCTCAAGTCCTTTAACATCACGCTATGCCCCTTGAGACTTAGTTATCATATTGATATCATGATCTTTTGCCATTTTTATGTAAACATATTTCTCTGTATCTATACATGAACTTGACTTGTCAAATCAATTAAATATGATGTTGAAAATGACAATAATCGACTAAAATCATCGATCTTGTTCTAAACATTTTAGCCCATCTTTTTAATTTTGAAAAACCTCACCCTTTAGGCATGACATTTAAGTTTCTGTATGTCTACATGACTGAATGTAATTATTACGTTAGCTCCATAGTTAATGCCTGAACAACAGTACCAGAAATGGCATGCATGTAGGTAAATAAATAATTGACAAATTTGTTTACCATTTTTTATAAGATTATTTATTTAGAGTCTTAGAGCACAATTATTATTATATGTTAATGTGATTTTGAGTAGAAAATAGCATCCACATTATAAAAATATAATGTTTTTATTTTTAAATATGCCAACCCACATATCCCAAAAAAAACAGAGAGAAAAAACGTGAATAAATTCATACTTCATATTCTGGACAGGAAACCATGTAACCAAATACATGGTACAATCCTTAACTCTCTGCAAAGCATTCGTAACCATGGAAATTACGAGATCCTGCTTGGAAAATGAAATGTCGTTGGAATCAAATCACTCAACATTGAGTTGTCCCTTGTATTAGATTTCTCTACCTTCCCATGCCGTCATGAACGCAAAAAATTAATGAGATGTTCCTTCTGTAAATTTTCCAGCCATGAACGCAGAAATACGTCTCTATCACAACATGAAAAACACGTCGTCTTGCTTTTACTATAAGAAGATGAAGTGTTAGACGAAGAAAACCAGGATACAGTAAGTGCACTGACACACCACCATTGTTCTCCTCTATTCTCAAAGATTAAAGAAATGAGGACTCGAGCCATTAAACCAATCCAAACAACAAAGAATGTTGAAAATATTTTGAGCTGTACTGAAGAAGGGCAACCTTTGAGTCCAATTGCTCGAATGTTTCATGAACCCGAGTCCGACGTGTACGCCGTTATCGCAATCGGCATTCAGACCCAAATCAATCCGGAAGTTGTAAAAGCAAATGTGGTGGATATTCTTCTTCAGCAGCCTCGTTTATCTAGTTTGCAGGCAAGTTCTAATGGTATTTTATTTTTATTTTTGTATCTTTTTACTAATGAACTAAACATTGATGCAACAGGTTGCCGATGAAAAATATGGCGGGCAGCTCAAATGGGTGAGAACAGAAGTGGACTTGGACAACCATGTCATAGTGCGTTCACCTGACCTAAACGTGGACTCTGCTGATATATACGTGGAAGATTACGTCTCGAATCTGAGCAGAACCAAGATCAGCATGTCAATCCCTATGTGGGATATCCATATCCTCAACATCAAAACTTCTAAAGCTGAATCCGTATGCATTCTCCGAGTCCACCACTCCATTGGAGATGGGGTGTCCCTCATGTCACTTTTCATGTCATGTTGCCGCAAAGTTTCTGGTCCTGATGCGCTTCCAACACTTCAAACCTCAAACAAACAGAAACCCTGCAGTTCCAGTGGAGGATTTCTGCAACATTTCATCGAGCTGTTTTCGGTGCTGTTGATATATTGGAATACTTTGGTTGATGTTGTTATGTTGTTAATCACAATTCTCTTCTTGGACGATACAAAAAACGCCACTCAAAGGTCCACCGGGCGTTGGATCTACTCCACGGCGGATTGTTCATCGAATTGTGAGCTTGGACGATGTTAAGCTAGTCAAGAATGCCATGAATGCTGTAAGCCGATTACCATCTATCAAACTGCATGTCCTCCTCGCATGCAAATAATAAAAAAAAGTGTTGATATTTGTTTCGCATGCAAATTACCTGAATTTTGGTATTCGTAACATCATCACTAATTTTTTTTCCCAGACAATCAATGACGTGATGGTGGGAGTCACACAAGCAGCTCTATCTCGTTATCTCAATAGAAAATATGGTAAGCAATTTCTGAATTTAGATTTACTGCAGATCTTACTTGAGTGTAAGATTATAATTCATATTCTTCAAAAACAACAACAGATAGGCTTGTAGCTATATATAAAACAATTTCCTACAGTATGCTGCTGGCTAGACTAGATTTTAAACGACTTTATGGAAATAATATATTTAGAAAAGTAAATTAATTCTATATTCAGCAGGTAAAAAATAAGAAAGGTGGTGGTGGGGCAGCAGGAAACAACAATCTTCCAAAGAACATTCGTCTACGAGCAACCTCATTCGTGAATCTAAGGCCATATCTAGGAAATGAAGTGAGGACAACAATTTCTTTGCCTTTACTTCGCTCTTTTCCATCTTATCTGTGGATTCTTTATGCTCCCTTGGCGTCTTCTATTAATCTACTTTGGCTTCTAAAAAAGTAAACAAAATCAGGGATATAATGCGAGCTGTAAATATCATGCATGCATGGCTTGTGTGTTCTGAAGCCGATTTCAAGTCCATAAATATTACTAAATACGTGTTTGGCAAAACATTTTAAAAACGTTTTTGAAAAAACAAAAAAACTTGTTATTTTTATTTTTTTATTTTAAATTTATTTTTTTTTAATGTTTATATAGGACACTTCTGAAACGATGAAAAGTATCAGCGACGTAAAGCTCAGCAACCTGATCGGCTACGTTCTGTTCCCCTTCACCATTGCTCTACGAGAGGATGCTTTAGATTATGTTCGAAGTGCTAAGGCAGTTGGAGAGAGGAAGAAAGCTACTCTAGAAGCTGTTTGCACATATTTCATGGCAAAAACTTTTATCAAATTCTTTGGTACTAAGGTAAAATAAATCTTCAAGAACACTCGACCCTTTACTCTATCGATTTATTTCTTCCTTGCAAGGGCTTCGAATGTTTTTCTGCTTAAAATTAATTAATTAATTCTATTATTGCCGCAGTTGGGAAGCTTCCCAACTCAAACTACGTTCTGGTTCTCGAACATACCTGGTCCTCAAGAAGAAATCACTTGTTTTGGCTATCAAGTGGTCTACATAGCTCCTACTTGCTATGGGCAACCTAATGTGAGTACCATTTATCTTATGTCTACGGGCAAACCATTAATATTAGCAGCAAACTAAAAATATTGATTTATTTTTTATATTATTTAGAGTTGTTAGAGAATAATATAAATAATATTCTGGGAATTCCCCTATCGCCTTAAGTTTTTTAGGTGAGATGGTTTTTTTGACATTGTATTAGAGCCTTGTTGACCCAAATGTCACGAGTTCGAATCTCATCACCCTCATTCTATTTAATAAAAATCAAGTATAAGGTAGTATAAGTCTATGTACATGTTTTCCAAACGGCTTTTACTTGAAAGGATATGTTAAAAAATAATATAAATTATATTTTAGAACATTGGCTAACCACTTAGATGGTTTCTAAAAAAAAGTTAATAAAATAAATTACCAAAATGTATGGTTGTCCTAGACCATCGTAAAAATGAATTTAGTAAATCCTTTTCAGCAATCAAATCTAATGATTGTTTTTCATAAATCATCAATTACTTTCTTTTAACATTGTATTAGCTACCAATCATTCACGTGTGTTCTACTCATTGAAACACAATGTCTGTCATGCAAATTTTCACTAATTTGAAACAAAGGTAGTCCAGAAATTGATGGCTAGGATTTTGGAAATCCAAAGATTTCTCTTCATAATTTATTAATCAAATTGTTTATGAATATTATCACTCGTTAACATGTAAATATTTCTTTTCGTGCATTATTGATTCATGTTTTGAGTTATGCCAATACAATGAATATCGTTTTATCAGTTGACGAAGAGATAGTTCCTGATCCTCATCAACTTTGCGATGATCTTGAAGAATCTCTTAAGCTGATCAAAGATGCTGTCATCGATAAAGGGTTGGTAGATTGTCATGTTTACTAAGTATTGCTAGGATCAATGTAATAAATTAAGTTAAAAGTAAGTTATTTCAATAAATTTTGAAGTGTGTGTTTAGTATTGCGCAAGCATAATCAACTATGAATCTCTAAGTTGTAGGAATCATAATCAAGATATCCAAAAACACACACTTCAAAAATCTATTAATAAAAACCTTAAGTTTACCGTTTGAACTTGAAGTATATCTAACATGTAGTATCAAAGTCTCCAGTCCCCCACTCGGGTCTCAAGAATAAATCTCTCCAAGGAGCTATAACAAGCATCCACGGCATCTGACAAGCTAACAAAGAACTTTATTTAGCCAAGAATTCTACTCTTCGATGGTCACTACGATCATAAGAAAGGTGGTGGTGGGGCAGCAGGAAACTGCAATCTTCCGAAGAACATTCGTCTACGAGCAACTTCATTCGTGAATTTAAGGCCATATCTACGAAATGAAGTGAAGACAACAATTTCTTTGCCTTTATCGACATATGGACACTAAGGCACACTGCGATGAACCCAGAAATATCAGCTGCAGTGTGCAAATACACAAGCACAATGGAGACTGAAGATTACGCTCTTAGTTATTTAGTTAGGTAGTTGTTTTCAATTTGTTAGTTAGTTGTTTTCAATTCTCTTGTAACAGAATCAGGTCTTGTATATATTCACTACAATTGCTGCAATTCAAATATACAGAAAACAATGAACATTGTTCATTACAAAAATTCTCTCTGTCTCTTAATTTTTCCTTCGATGAATTTCAATATGGTATCAAAGCAATTATCTTTGAAATTGTCTCTTCAATTTGTTCTTTGATTGATTAATTTGGGCTTTCCCCTTCAGTCATTGTTTTTCTTCATTTCTTCAATTTTCAATTTCTTCATCTGTCAACAATGGCAGCAAGCAACATCACTTCTTCAATAGAATTGGATTCTTCCAATCCTTTCTTCTTACATCATGGTGACAGTCCAGGACCTATGATTGTTTCAAAGCAGCTTAATGGTGAAAACTACAACACATGGAAGAGAGCGATGATAATGGCTTTGTCAGCCAAAAACAAATTAAGTTTTGTTGATGGCACTTTGTCTAAACCATCCAATCTCTTTGACAGTCAAGGTCTGGCATGGACTCAATGCAATAACATGGTCTTTTCATGGCTTCTTAACTCAGTTTCAACAGAGATTGCCAATAGTATCATCTATATTGACGATGCCTCTGAAATCTGGAAAGATCTCCAGGATCGTTTTTCACAGCACAATGGTCCCAGAATTTTTCAATTGAAGAAATCTATAGCTTCTCTATGTCAAGAAAATAGCTCGGTTAGTTCATACTTCACTGCAATTAAAGGACTGTGGGATGAGCTAGCAAATCACCAACCAATTCCTTCTTGTACTTGTGGAGCTTTGAAGACCATTATGGCCTATCATCATCAACAGCATGTATACCAATTTTTAATGGCACTGAATGAGAGCTACTCTCATGTGCGAGGACAGATTCTGTTGATTGATCCACTTCCTTCAATCAACAAAGTCTTCTCGCTTGTGGTTCAAGAGGAGAGACATCGAATGATATCTTCATCAAGTCCATCTTTCAATCAGAATACCACTGCCTTGTTTACAAAAACCATGCCAGGTATGTCTTCATCTCGTTTCACAGGCAACAGATCCTTCCCTGTTAGAAAAGATCGACCAACATGCACTCATTGTGGCATCTCTGGCCACACTGTTGAAAGATGTTATAGAGTTCATGGATTCCCACCTGGTTACAAGTTTAACAAGGGAAAGAATGCCACATTTCCTAGTGTCAACCAAGTAACTGGACCTCAACTGCCTCTCACCTATGATCAATGCCAACAGCTTCTTAGCATGCTGAAATCAGACATATCAGAGCATGATTCATCTGTGAATCAAGTGTCTTCACTTATAGGTAAAGAACCATAAATTCCTATACAAGGTGAGGGCCATACAAGTGCGTAAAATTTCCAATAAAACTCGGGCTCATAATTTCAAACACTCGTGTTTGCATCCTATCTGTCACTGCATCAACAAACTTGTCCATCAAAAACCCCTTGGATCATTGATACCGGAGCCATAGATCATATGATCTGCTCCATTTCTTTCTTCACTACCATAACTTCTGTCGTTTCCAAGCTTGTAACACTTCCTAATGGTCAGTTTGCATCAGTTACACATATTGGTACAATTAGGATTTTAGAACATTTTGTTCTTGAAAATGTCCTTTGTATTCCTTCATTTTCGTTCAACCTCATATCAGTTAGCAAATTGATCAATAAATTGAAGTGTTGTGTCATCTTCTTACCACATTTTTGTCTCATTCAGAATATCACAAGCTGGACAACGATTGGAGTGGGTAAAGAGGATGGAGGATTGTATTACCTATTGAAGCAACCAGTGCATGTTTTACAACCTACTGTTTCCTGCATTTCTGATAAGTTCAATAAAAACTATGTTAATGAACTAGTTTCTGCCAATCTTTGTACTAGTTCTGTCAATCAAAACTTGTGGCACTATAGATTAGGCCATCCCGCAGAGCCTTCTTTAAGGTCTCTTTCTCATGTAATCCCACAGATTTTGCATGAATCAAATAAGAATTGCAATATTTGTCCCCTGGCTAAACAGCACAGATTATCCTTTCCTCACAGTTCATCAATTGCTGCAAATTCTTTTGATTTGATCCATTGTGATATATGGGGTCCTTTCTCTACAAAGTCTCTCACGGATGCATCATATTTTTCCGACTATTGTAGATGATCATACTAGGTTTACATGGGTTCATCTACTCGAAAATAAGTCCCAAACCGTAAATCATATGCAAGCATTTTTCAACATGATTGAGACACAATTTCAATCTAAAATCAAAACCTTAAGATTAGATAATGGTGCCGAATTCAACATGGAATCTTTTTATGCTTCTAAAGGGGTCATACATCAGCTTAGCTGTGTCGAAACACCTCAGCAAAATTCTATTATAGAGCGTAAACACCAATATATTCTCAATGTTGCTCTGGGTCACTTCTTTTCCAAATCACATTTGTCCTTGAAATTTTGGGGTGATTGTGTGCTTACTGCGGTACATTTAATCAACCGTATACCTACTCCTTTATTACACGATAAATCTCCATATGAAGTTTTATTCAACTCTATTCCATCATACTCACATTTGAGAGTATTTGGTTGCCTTTGCTATGCAAGTACCCTTCTCCGAAATAGACACAAATTTGATCCTAGAGTTAAGCCTTGCATATTAATTGGTTATCCTTATGGAATGAAAGGCTATAAGCTTTATGATTTGCATCTCAACACTGTCTTCATATCTAGAGATGTAATTTTTCATGAAAATGTGTTTCCATTTGCAATTTCACATCCACAGACCACTGCTGACATTTCTGGTTTGTCTATACCAGTTCCAATACATGACCCTTCCATCTCACCAGCTGATCCCTTAATTCCACCACAAATACTTGAATCTTCCACTTCTTCATCTACTCTTTCACCTTCCCAGTCTAGTCCAAATAATTCATCTCCACAGCCTCATCTCACATCTGCCAATATTTTCAGTCACCAGAATACACCATTTGCATGCTATCCCGAGTCTATTTCAGAGTCACTACCCAACAAAAGGTCTTCTAGAATAAAACATGCACCTGGATACCTACATGACTATCATTGTCATATTGCAATCTCCACTTCTTCTCCTACCCTTTCGTCTACAGCTTTAGTTATTTCTTATCCCATTTCTTCAGTGTTTTCATATAACAATTTGTCTCCTTCTCAAAAATGCTTTAGCCTATCTGTATCTGCACTTGTTGAGCCACAATCTTATGCTCAAGCTGTCAAACATAAGGAATGGCGTGATGCTATGGCTACTGAAATTAAAGCATTGGAACTCAATGACACATGGACTGTGGTCAACCTTCCAGCTTCCAAGCATGTGATTGGGTGCAAATGGGTTTTTAAGGTTAAGTTGAAATCTGATGGAACCTTAGAGAGGTATAAAGCCAGATTAGTTGCTAAGGGCTACAATCAGTGTGAAGGCTTAGATTATTATGATACATTTTCTCCCTCGTGGCCAAGCTCACTACTGTTCTGACACTCTTGGTTGTTGCAAAGAAGTGAAGAAATGGCATTTACATCAACTAGATGTGAATAATGCCTTTCTTCATGGCCAATTAAATGAAGAAGTGTATATGTCTCTACCTCCCGGATTCAGTAGCAAGGGGGGAGTCCAAAGTCCGCAAACTCAACAAATCTCTCTATGGACTCTAAGCAAGCCTCACGGCAATGGTTTGCAAAATTTTCAAATGCTCTACTTGACTTTGGTTTTATTCAGTCCCAAGGTCGACTATACTCTCTTCACCGTAGTTTTTTGAAAGGTTCATTCATTGCATTATTAATATATGTTGATGACATTGTGGTTGCTAGCAATAATGCAGATGAAGTTTCACAGCTTTATACAACTTCTCAATGACAAGTTCCAATTAAAGGACCTTGGTTGTTTGAAATATTTCCTTGGTTTGGAAATAGCTCGCAAAGACACTTGGTATCTCTGTTTGTCAGACAAAATATGCTTTGGAAGTCCTTGCCGATTCTCGGGATGTTAGCATCCAAGCCGCTTAATTTTCCAATGGAGCCTAATGTTAAATTCTCTAAGGATTCTGGGCAGATTTTGGCAGATCCCACTGAATATCGTAGACTTGTTGGTCGTCTGCTATATCTCACTATAACTAGACCTGATATATGTTTTGCTGTTCAGGTTTTAAGTCAATTTATGGCTAATCCCAGAATTCCTCATTTAGCAGCAGCAACTCGTGTATTACGATATATTAAGTCCTCACCTGCACAAGGCTTATTTTTCCCAGTCAGTTCTGGTTTACAATTGAAGGCATTTTGTGATTCCGACTGGGCTAGTTGTGTTGATTCCCGCAGATCAGTGACTGGATTTTGTGTTTTCCTTGATCAATCTTTGATTTCTTGGAAATCCAAGAAACAGACCACAGTTTCAAGATCCTCAGCTGAGGCTGAGTACAGGGCAATGGCATCTACCTGCTGCGAACTTATATGGCTTCGCACACTTCTTCATGATCTTCAAGTCTCTCCACAACCTGCTCTTCTCTACTGTGACAGTAAAGCTGCCCTTCATATTGCAGCAAATCCTGTCTTCCATGAACGAACAAAACACATTGACATTGACTGTCATGTAGTTAGAGAGAAAATCCAGCTTGGCATTTTACGCACATTTCATGTTTCATCTAGAAATCGCCTTATGGACATCTTCACCAAAGCACTTGGCTTCTCTCTTTTCTTCCCTTTGGTGTCCAAGATGAGTCTTCACAATATCTACTCTCCAGCTTCTCCTCAGCCTCATCTTGAGGAGGAGTATCGACATATGGACACTAAGGCACACTGCGATGAACCCAGAAATATCAGCTGCAGTGTGCAAATACACAAGCACAATGGAGACTGAAGATTACGCTCTTAATTGCGTGTTTAATTTGTTAGAATTAATTAGTTATTCAGTTAGGTAGTTGTTTTCAATTTGTTAGTTAGTTGTTTTCAATTCTCTTGTAACAGAATCAACTCTTGTATATATTCACTTCAATTGCTGTAATTCAAATATACAGAAAACAATGAACATTGTTCATTACAAAAATTCTCTTTGTCTCTTAATTTTTCCTTCGATGAATTTCAATAGCCTTTACTTCGCTCTTTTCCATGTTGTCTATTTCTACTTTGGCTTCTAAGAACCATAGTTGTAAAATCCGTTCCGGGTACCGTTCCGGTTTTTTGTTTGGAACGGAACGTTCCGGTTTCGGGTGCATTCCGGCGTTCTGTTCGGTTTTGTACTTGTTCATATATAATTAATTATATATATATATGAAAAAAAATATTTTAACAAATATAATTAAAATTCAAGATAAATTAACTTTAAATTATACAATACAAACACAAAATCAAACTAAACATAATCTCAAAATTAGAAACATCTCTAAAAATTCCAACAATAAAATTATTTTTTAAAAAATAAAAAATAAAAAAATGAATTTAATTATAATTAAAAGATCCAAAATATTTGAAATTTAAGCTACTTATTGTATGTTTTTCAAGTAATTCTATGTTTTTTTATGGTTGTTGTATTTGAATTTGAATTTTGAAATTAATTAATGTTACTTATTGTTTTTGATGTTAGAAAAACTTAAAAAAAACAAAATAAACACATTAAGAAATAATCAATAAGTTCAAACATAATTAATTAAAATACATTCCATTACAAATAATTCAATCAAATTAATTACAAATTAATACCCCTATTTTTTATGTTAACTATTATTATATAATAATTAATAATTAATTATTATATAATAATTAGTATAAAAACCAATAATTAGTATAAAATATTAAAATCCAGCCCACCCCGTTTGTACTTTGTCCCCTTCATTTCAAATCCTGACATCTACGTATCAAAACCATTCAAAAAAAATAAAGAATATATTAATTTAATATTTTTTTTGAATAAAAAACATTTAATAAAAGAAGAGAAATATTTCCAAACACACCATAAGTTAAAGCCAAAACGTTTTAGTGTAAAGCTCACTATTTATTTTTATTTTTATTTTTATTTTTATTTTTATTTTTGACTAGAAACACAGTTGTTTCAAAATACACCAATCACCAAATAAAGGAAGGGCTTATATCGTCGCACTTTCCACTTAAAAGTGTAATAAATTCAGCTGCATCCATCTCAAGTTTTCAATACATAAAAGTATAAATTATAAAACCCTACCCATCCAACCCTACCCATCATTTCTTCTTCTCTAGCCGCGCCCAACCCTACCCATCCTTTCTTCTTCGTCCCTCATCTTCCTCTTCCTCTTCCTCATCTTCCTCTTCACTTCCATCACTTGTGTCCACATCGTCTTCTTCCTCATCTTCATCAGATTCTTCATCCTCACGGACAATTTCTTCCATGGTAAAATCAGGAGGAGGAGGAGGAGGAGGAGAGGAAGAAGAGGGTCTTTGTCTTTTTGGCCTTGGAAAGCTTAGCCCTTCTCTATCTTCGAGTGAGAATTTTTGCCATCTCTCTCTGCAAAGTTGAGGTTTAAGAAACAAAATTGATTTGGGAATTGTGGAATCGGGGGTCGTTTCTATATGTTTTGTAAGGGGACATGAAACGGCGTCGTTTTGATGAACCCGGAACGGAACCGAGGCGTTCCGGCCGGATTTGCCGGATCGGGCCGGGATTTTTACCGGATTTTGAAGTGGTACGGGTCGTTCCGGCCGGAACGGAACGGGATTCACAACTCTGCTAAAAACGGAAAGAAAAACAACGACTTAATGTGAGCTGCAAATATCATGCATGGTCTGTGTGTTCTTGAGTCGATTTCAAGTCCATAAGTATTATTAAATATATAACTGCGTTTCAAAAATATTTCTTAAAAAATTTAAAAATTCATGACCGTATTTTAATATGGTATATTTGTTTTTTGAAATAATTTTATTTAAAAATATATTAAAATAATATTTTAAAAATAAACTTTGATATCAATATATTAAAATACCTAAGAATACAAAAAATAAAAATAAAATAAAAAATATAGATGGCTAGAATGGGACATCAACCACAGCCTGCAGCTGCATCACGCAACTTTATTATATAAATTGAACTGTTTATATAACCAAACATGCCGTGATAGTTATTTAATAGAAAATTCTTTTTATTTAAAGAACTATTTAAATTAAAACATTTTTTTATCGAAAAAACGGATCGACATGTTTTCGTTTTCCTTTATTTCTTGTTTTAACATATTGGTTAAACTTAATATATTAAATATAATTGGACGATTACAATTTAATGCACAATTACAGCTAAAAACCATGAGATGTCGACCATGAGAGAGGTTATCTAAAGAAAAAAAATTAGTCCGAGGTCAAGCATCATTAACATTTAAGGATGTCTTTTTTACCACCAGAATTATAATCATTGTCTAATAATCAAGTGTATTTTTTATTTAATTTCTTTATAAATACAGGATATTTCTGAAACGATGAAAAGCAGCAGTGACGTGAAGCTGGGCAACCTGATCGGCTACGTTCTCTTCCCCTTCACCATTGCTCTACGAGAAGATGCTTTAGATTATGTTCAAAGTGCCAAGGCAACTGGAAAGAGAAAGAAAGCTACTCTCGAAGCTATTTACACATATTTCATGGCAAAAACTTTTAACAAATTCTTTGGTGCTAAGGTAAAATAAATCTCTTAGGAACACTCGATCCTTTATGATTGATGGAAAAATATCAATACATGTTTGGAGACTTAGCGTCTGATTGAGAATACGATTCAGGTTTTTTAAAAAAATATTTTTCATTTAGAAATACACTAAAATATTTTTTTATAAATCATTTTTTGATATTAGCACATGAAAAATGATTGAAAACACTAAAAAAGTTAATTTAAAAATATTTCTTTTTAATTCTTTTAAAACGTTTTTATAAACAATGTAAAAGGCTCTAAAAAATAAATAAATTAATTCTATTATTGTCACGAGTGGGGAAGCTTCCCGACTCAAACTACGTTGTGGTTCTCGAACGTGCCCGGTCCTCAAGAAGAAATCACTTGTTTTGGCCATCAAATGGCCTACATAGCTCCTACTTGCTATGGACAACCCTAATGTAGTATCGACTATCTTATGTCTACCAGGTAAACCATTAATACTAGCAATAAAACTAAAATATCGATTTATTTTTTTATCGAGTAGTTAACATTAAATATTTCTTTTCGGGCATTAATGATTCATGTTGTGAGTTATGCCAATAAAATAAATATCATCTTATCAGTTGACGAAGAGATAGTTCCTGATCCTCATCAATTTTGCGATGATCTTGAAGAATCTCTTAAGCTGATCAAAGACGCTGTCATCTATCAAGGGCTGGTTGATTGTAATGTTTACTAAGTATTGCTAGGATCAATGATGATAAATTATGTTAAAAGTAAGTTATTTCAATAAATTATGTAGTGTGTGTTTAGTATTGTGCAAGCCTAGTCAACTAAGAATCCCTAAGTTGTTGGAGTCATAATCAAGATATCCAAAAACACACACTTCAAAAAATATATTAGTAGAAAGCTTAAGTTTATAGTTTGAGCTTGAAGTATATCCAACATTTAACATGTAACATGTATTATCAGAGCCCCCAACCCCCATTGGGTCTCATTAATAAATCCCACCAAGTAGTTGTAAGAAGCATCCTTGGCATCTAACAAGCTAACAGAGAAGTTTGTTCAGCCAACAATTCCACTCTTCGATGGTCGCTACGATTATTGGAGTATTCTAATGACAAATTGTATAAAATCCAAAAAGTATTAGGATATTATGGAAACAAGATATGTTATACACAAAAAAAAGGGGAGCAATTGTGACAAATGCAACAATTAATTGTTTTGATGTATTAAAAAATATTGCTTTTCTCCTCAGGTATCTCCTGTTCAATTATGCAGTAATTGATCTTGGTGCTACACATTATTTTATGGCAAGAAAAACTGAAATTAAATTAAAAGTGCAACTAGTTAGACTAGAAAATGGTTTTCTAATCACTGCACTATTAGGGAATATTGTTGGTGGTATCTATGTATAAAGGTGTGTATTGAAATATATAATTTGAAGGTAAACTTATTACTTTCAGATTTGTATAATTTTAACCTAGTTGATTGTTGTGCTAAAATATCCCATCGATATTTTATGCTAAAACGGATTGTTGTTTAGAGTCTCAATATTTTTCTAAGTCGAGAATGATAAATCTAACCCGGTTTAATTTAAGTTTTTTGAACCTTTTTTTTTGTGGGAGTTCCCTAGGTGTTGGTGAGGTTTCTTCGGATTTAAATGGTTTAAAAAATTGGGAGGGGGGGGTGGGAGGGGGGTTTAACCAAAATAAGGTTACCCTTATTTTTTTACCACCAATATATAGTGGTCAAAATTTTAGCTTACAAATGATATATTATTTGTCTTTATAAGCAATATGTTAACAACGTATTCTTTTCAAGAAAAAACAGGTTGTTCACGAGCATGCGGGTGTGGGCTTGAAGGCTTATCCAGGAGCTAGATTTTCCCCCTCATGTTTTTTTTTATATATATATATATATAGGTTAAGTATAAATTGAAAAGAAAAATATTATTTAACCCATTTAAATCTATTATCTAGATCACAAATTTGACAAGTTATGTCATAACACCAAAGCTATAATATTTTTAATATGTTCAACCTTATAAATTGAAAAGAATTTGAGTCTAACTTTCGAAAGCCTAATTAACAACGGGCTGAAGATGCAGTAGTGAGTCTAACTTTTCCACCCTAATACAATAAGAGAAACAAGAAAACTCTTGGACTCGTACCACAAAAAACGAAAAAAAGAAGGGGGCAAAATCATCAGGAGATACCATTAAATTCAAGTAAAATTGATATGGAGTGAGTAGAGATACTTGAATCGCCGCCAAAAATCAGACCGGTTATCAACACTAGATGTTTACGATGGATAGATATCATGATCAAGTAGTTAACCTAATCTAAAGCCTCTAAATACTGGAAATGGTGCTCTAAAGACGAGAACCAAATTAGCAACCAAGTGCTCCCCTGCTCAGTAAAAATACATGCCCAACAACCATGAGATGAGATTTAACAATGTGCGTACTAAAAATCCCTCAAAGCAAATTTTCATTTTTTTTATTTTTTTTATTTTTTTATTTTTTTCTTAATGGGTCTGGTCAGTCAAACCCCGATGGGCCGAGATGCCCATCACTTGGGGCTGGGATCTGCCACTCGGGTGGGGCAAACGACCCACCCTTCCAATGGTCCCGTCTGGGCCTTATCCCTCAGCCTAGCCAGCTCAAACTCCCACCGCGAACCGTAAATGGACAATTTTTGGAGTGTGATGAACGATGTACCTTTTAATACCGTTAGGTAGAGGAGATCGAGAAGGTTCTTTCAGTCGTGGTGGCGTTGGAAATGCTGGCTTGTAGTGGCCGGAGTGGACATCAGAAGGTGGATGGGTCACGTTGCAGCAGCTGCTGCCGCCTCTGTAACCTTCGCCTAGGACCGTGGTTGGGGTCACCAGCGTTGAGGGTTGGATGCTGGTGATGACAAGGTGGCTCTAGGTGGTCGGAGATGGCAGCTTGAAGAGGATAGAGAGAGACGTCGGCGCCTGGTTTTAGTGAGAGAGACAAGGTCGACTGAACCTAGAGAAATGAAGGTGGAAGAGAAAGTTAACGCTTGAGGCGAGAGGGATGAAGATTAACTCAATTTTTTACATAAATTTGGCTCTGCAACTCTCTATTTTTCTGTGTTTTTCTTCGTAAATTTTCTTCCCTGCTTCCTCCCCTCTATCAAGTTTTTTTGTGTTACTCGTGATTTTCCTCCCCTTTATCGTGTCTGTGTCTTTGTATACAGGTATTTATAGCAGGGAAGGCAACCCTTCAGCTGCCCATGGCATGCAATGAAGGGTTGATACCTCTACATTGCCCAGTAGTGGGTATTGTTGCGGTGGGCGTGCCTAGCACTGTTCCGGTAACTGCAAAGTGCAGGCACGCCTGCAAGCGTAGATAATTTGGAAAAAATACAATTTGGTCCCTCAATTTCTAATTGCTCTAATTGCACCCCCTATTGGATTTAAACTTATGATTTTATGCAATTATATCCCGTTAAAATTTCGAGAGCAACCTTAGCTTTGCACGCCTTTTTTATTCTGGTCCTTGATTTCTGATTTGCGCGATTTAAACTTCAATTTACCATTAGATTCTCAATTCACTCAATTTGGCCCTCAATTTCGCATAATTGGTCTTGAAAAAATTCAATATGGGTTTTGAAAATTCCAATCTTCTCAAATAAAAACCGAATTAAATTCAAGAACTTGATTTCTCATTGACTAAGCCTTTAATAAAATTAATTTGACCAATTTAAAGTATTATTAAGCCCTTGTACTTAATTAAACCCTTCAATTGGACTCTAAATTAATTCTTAAACATAATGACACTTTTAATTGGCCAACCATTAAATCGAATTGGCCCATAAAAATATAATTATATCTTTCGACTTAATTTTTACGTAGATTTATCCGATAATAAATTACTTTAGCCTTGAATCTGCACTTTCCTTCATTTCTGCGCCCAAAAGAGTGTACACATGTAAGTCTTTCCCTTTGTATGTATATATATCAGACATAAGAAGTGCGTGTTTGAACTTCATTCTGTCCCTCTTTTTCTCTTTCTCTCTTTCTCTCTCTTTGTTTCGGTTCAATCATCTCTTCTCTTCCCTTCTCTTCATAATTTCTTCACTTCTCATCTAATCTCAAGAAAATCTTTAAAAAGCCTCGTTAATAACGGGTCGAAGATGCGATAGTGAGTCTAACTTTCCCCACCCTAATACAATAAGAGAAACAAGAAAACTCTTGGACTCGTACTCACAAAAAACGGAAAAAAAGAAGGGGGGCAAGATCATCGGGAGATACCATTAAATTCAAGTAAAATTGATATGGAGTGAGTAGAGATACTTGAATCGCCGCCAAAAATCAGATCGGGTTATCAACACAAGATGTTTACGATGGATAGATATCATGATCAAGTAGTTAACCTAATCTAAAGCCTCTAAATATCGGAAATGGTGCTCCAAAGACAGGGCACCAAATTAGCAACCAAGTGCTCCCCTGCTCGTAAAAATACATGCCCAACAACCATGAGATGAGATTTAACAATGTGCGTACCAAAAACCCTCAAAGCAAAATGAGTTTAGCACATGTCTTCATAATAAAGATGAAGTCCAACACCAAAGCGTGCACAGGCTCTGCCTGTTCCGTTCCGTAAAAAATATTTTTTTAAATGATAATAAATAGTTTTACAATATTAATAATATTTTTTAATCTGATTGTTAGATTGAGGTGTAATTTTATGAGAAATCTCTTAACATATTGATATATATTAGATTCAAATGTCATAACAATCTGAGAATATAACGACCTTGCGAGTTGATAATGGCATTCCTATAATATTATTTAGATTCATAATTTTGTTCAGAAAAATCATTTTATTACATCGTTTTTTAGATTATTTTTTTTCTCAATTTCATTATTCAACAACGAGTTTATTAGGAATTGAATTTGATAATATGCTTTGATTTGTTTTATTTAAAGTTATCATGGTCTTATAACCTAGGTACATTTGAAAGGTAAACCTAGGTTGACCCAACTTGATCCAATATATCATTATTTCAATAATTTTTTAAAGATATCAACTTGATTTTTTTATAGTTAAATTTATTTTTTATCAATTTTTCATGTTATCTTTGAACTCATTAAGTCGAACAAGTTATATCGGTTTAACTCTCATTTTTTTTTACTTATATTTGAAATTTAAATTGAACAATTTCGGATAATTTTGTTTTTGGATTTGAAATAAAACTTTGGTAAAATTAATATATTTAGAATTATATATATAAAAAACATAAACAATACAACCACGACACGGAACGCTAAAACGCTTCAAAACGCTTCGAAACTAAAACATTTCGTTCCAATTGAAAAAACAAAACACCAACTAAAACAGAATTGACAATCTTGATATAAACACATATTTTACTGTTATAAAATCAGTTTGTGTATGTTTTGATTGATCTTAGTGCTACACATTATTTTGTGGCAAGAAAAATTGAAAGTAAATTAAAAGTGCAACTAGTTAGACTAGAAAATGGTTTTCAGATCACTGCACTCTTAGGGAATATTGTTGATGGGATCTATGTATAAAGGTGTTTATTGAAATATATAAAATGAAGGGGAACTTGTTACTTTCATAGTTGTATAATTTTAACCTATTTGATTATTGTGCTAAAATATCTATTGATATTTTATGCTAAAATAGATTGTTGTTTAGAGCCTCAATATTTCTTGAAAGATAGATCTAAGTCGAAAATGATAAATCTAACCCGGATTGATTTTAAGTTTTTGAACCTTTTTTAAAGTATTTTGAGTGGATGGGTTGTTTATGGGTGTTCCCAAGGTGTTAGTGAGGTTTCTTCGAATTTAAATGGCTTAAAAATTGGGGAGAGGGGGTGGTTTAACCAAAATAAAAGTTACCCTAATTTTTTAACCACCACTATAGTGGTCAAAATTTGAGCTTAGAAATGATATATTGTTTGTCTTTACAAGCAATGTGTTGCCTATGTATTATTTTCAAGAAAAAAACAAGTTGTTCACCCTTTTAAATAAAAAAATCAAAGCTCGAGCATGTGGGCACGGGCTTGAAGGCCTACCCACGAGCTAGATTTTTTCCCTCACTTTTTTTTTCATATATATAGGTTAAGTATATATAAATTCACAGGAAAAATATTATTTAACCCATTTAAATTCATGATCTAGATCATAAGTTTAACAAATTATGTCATAACAACAAGGCTATAATATTTTTAATATGTTCAACCTTATATAATTTTTTTCTTTTATTTTATTCAAATAATTTAACAAATGCATCTGTTTCTATTATTATTTGACTTGATAAAAAAATATTTTGATTAACAAGATTTAGCGAACACAACTAGGTAAATTTTTGTCATGCAAGATTAAATATCTTGATCTGCATCTATCTCTTGATTATTTTGGTTTTATTATTTGTTAAAATTAATTATTTTAAAATAGCACATATAGTTCTCAATTCATTTGATTACATGGATGCATACTGTTTTGTTTATATATTTTTTTAAAATAATTATAGAAAAGTGTCAAAAAAAACTTGCATGTTTCATTTTTTAAGTAAGAGATAAAAATATTTGACATGCGATGGAGCAGATATCACATAACTAGTAATTATCTAATACTCTAAAAGATTACGGGATTTTCAACAGTGATGAGCACTGTTCACTGTGACTCATAGTCACTGTGGACGTGCAGTTTGCTCCGGTGCTGCGCGAGAGTTTGTGCACTTACACAGGGCTTCTTTTTGTATTTTTTATGGTGAAATTGACAGATGAGTAGTTGTGGCCGAGCGGTTCGCCTGCGTGCTGGAAATCAGGGTTCGAACCTCTCAGCCAGAAATTTTGACTCTTTTTTTTTCCCCTAAATTCCGTTTTTTGTTTTATTTGAAAAGCAACTGCTTTCCTTTTTTTTTCGAAATTGGTTTTTATTTAAAGCAACTTTCCAGTTGCTTTCTCTTTTTTTTCTATTATTATTCTTATTATTGTTTTTAAACTATTGTTTTTTTGTTTTTTCTTCTACAATCCTGATTTTAAAAATGATTGTCTGGAAAATTTGCTTTCCCTTTTATTTTATTTTATTTATTTTATTATTATTCTTCTTATTATTTTTTTCAACTAGGATATCAATGACAATTTACGCTTACCATTACTAATCTCCGGATCCATTTTTTTTCCTTTTTTGGTTCAACTTATACATTTTTTTCCTGTTTTTTTTTCCGCTTTTTTTTTTCCTCGTGACCGTGGTGTCCAGGTTAACTTATGCGCGCCACAATTTTTTTCTCATTACTGTTTAAAAAGGTGATTTCCCCTTGCACGTTTTTTTTATAACCGTGCTTTTTCTTTTTTATCCCTTTTTTGGTTCAACTTATACATTTTTTTTCCATTTTTTTTGTTTCCGCTTATTTTTTTTTCCCCGTGACCGAGGTCTCCGTGTTAACTTATACGTACTCACAATTTTTTTTCTAATTACTGTTTAAAAAGGTGAATTCCCCTTGCACTTTTTTTTATAACCGTAAAAAATTATTTGACTTGAAAAATAAATAAAAATGAAAAAAGAGAATAATAAGCCAAACCATTACAAAACACCCAACCGCCAACGAATGCCCAATTCACTACAAAAAATAAAGTTATTCATCTCTAATTGATATCAATGATTGTATTTTTTTTTTACAACCGATTATATAATTGTCAAAACAATTAAGACACACCAAATAATCAATCAATTGTAGTTTTGCAATCTATGAATGAAATAAATCGACACAAAATAGCAATCAACCGTAAATAATCTATCTCCGATAGATGTTTAGCGGTTGCAATTTTGCTATCTCGCTGGTTAAATCGCTTCATTACTATTAAAAATAAACCAATCATCAACAAGTTCGATACAAGAAAAAAAATAATTCATATTTTATTCATTTTATTAATTGCAAATTTACGTCCCACCAATTAAATAATTGTCATAATAATGAAAACACGCCTACTAATTAATCAATTATAGTTTTTATGCAAATTACATAAATCGATAAAATATTTAAGCAAGTTCACCCATTAATGAATTGGCTATAAAATACAATTCACTCATCTTTAATAGATTTATCCATTATAATTTTTGAGAGTTGTCAACTGAATTATTATCCGAGCACTTAAACTGATAACAACAACCAACTAATTCAATACAGAAAAAGATTACAATAGAATTTAGCGATTACAATTTGCTATCTACCAACTAAATAATTCTTTACAGGCTAAATAATTAATCAGTTTACTATATCAAAAAAGCCTAACGCAATGCGCGGCTATTTTCTGATATTTGTCAGGTATCGATGCTTGAAAATATATAAAAAAAATGAACTGGGTTTTTTTTAAATCTCAAATTAATTTAATCTAAGTATTCTGTCCCTCTTTTTCTCTTTCTCTCTTTCTCTCTCTTTGTTTCAGTTCAATCATCTCTTCTCTTCCCTTCTCTTCATAATTTCCTCACTTCTCATGTAATCTCAACAAAATCTTTAAAAGCCTCGTTAATAACGGGCTGAAGATGCAGTAGTGAGTCTAACTTTCCCACCCTAATACAATAAGAGAAACAAGAAAACTCTTGGACTCGTACCACAAAAAACGAAAAAAAGAAGGGGGCAAGATCATCAGGAGATACCATTAAATTCAAGTAAAATTGATATGGAGTGAGTAGAGATACTTGAATCGCCGCCAAAATCAGACTGGTTATCAACACTAGATGTTTACGATGGATAGATATCATAATCAAGTAGTTAACCTAATCTAAAGCCTCTAAATACTGGAAATGGTGCTCTAAAGACAGGCACCAAATTAGCAACCAAGTGCTCCTGCTTTCGTAAAAATACATGCCCAACAACCATGAGATGAGATTTAACAATGTGCGTACCAAAAACCCTCAAAGCAAAAGAGATGAGTTTAAGCTGTACAGCATGAACTATTCTACTTGCACGTGTCTTCATGATAAAGATGAAGTCCAGGACCAAAGCGTGCACAGGCTCTGCGAAATGCCATTGCTTCTGCCTTTTGCAGAGGATCTCCGAAACCTATCTCATCCGAAGCGGCAGTTCCGGTGGACTCCCTGTGTAACTGGTGGGATTAAAATCGAGAGTGTTAACAGGAGATTAATGTTAGCAATTCTCCATTCTCTTCAATTCACGCAACTGAACTCAATGGAAATATTTTTGATATTTGTACATCAAAATGATTTACGAATACAAAAAAAATAATTTCAAATATTTTTAAAATCACTTTTGAAATACAGAATCAAAAAGACATATACTCAATTAGAATGGACACTACTAAAAAAAGGGGTGGTTTGCAACGGACATGTCCGTTGCAAACCAGTAAGGAGGCCGTTGCAAATCTTAATTTGCAACGGACTTTGCAACAGATGCATTCCGTTGTAAATCCGTGGATGCAAATTAATTTGCAACGGATTTTCCGTTGCATAGTTGCAACGGAAAATCCGTTGCAACGTTTCAACGGAAAATCCGTGGCAACAATGCAACGGAAAATCCGTTGCAACTTCGCAACGGATGTTCCATTGCTAATTGGCAACGGAATTTCCGTTGCAAATTACCAATTCAATTTTTTAATCAATTTCGAATTTATTTATTTTGTAATTAATTATGAATAAATATTATTGATATATTATTAATATTAAGAACTAAATAAATACAGTTGAAATAAAAATTTCATAAATTAAAATTTATAATACAACAAAAATTCAGTTACAATTACATGTATAAGTAAATCAACATGGAATAAAAAAAATACATATTTTGAAGTATTGGATACTCCATTTATGGAATCAAAACCATAAGCTAAAAGAACTAGCATAAGACCTCGCTGTTCTGATCTGCTAGGGCTGCAATAGCATCAAGATCAACCTCAAAGCCTTTCTCTGGGAGAAGATCAAAATGCCGAACTTCAAGACTCCTAAAAGCAGCACAAAGTTCATAAATTACATCGGCCTGTCCATCTTTATGAAATCAGCTTCATTACCCATGGCAGCAAAGCAGATACTGCAGAGATCATAATCTTCTTCCCTGCCAAAAAAAAACGAAGAGAAAATAGCATCAATCCAACAGCCATTATGTTTATAAGAAAACGCACAACATCAAAGCTCATATGATTAATTGCATGAGAGACAGAGACATGGAACTTGAGGAATTGAAAGCTGGCAAAGGAGAATCTGCTGGATTTTATATGGCTCTTGTTTTTGGTGTGATTTTTGCGTTGTTATCCGCATGAATGTGGCGAGGAGTTCAACCATAAGACACCAAAGCGATGAGTCATTCCATCGAATCCTTTGACAAATTCAAGTTGCTTTGGAGTTTTGAAGAATGACAGTTGTGTATTTTTCGAAAAAGTGAAAAACAAATACCATAATCATAGTTCGATTCTAATTCAATACATTTGCGGATAATTTCGATGTTAAATTAAAGCAAAAAATGAAAAAAAAGCCAAGATAAGAAACCTTCAAGTGAGCAGCTGCCTTGCCCTTGTCATTGAAAGCTCCGGTGGACTCAACAACAAACTCAGCACCCGCTTGATCAGCCCCACGGGATCTCCTCCGGGTTTCTACCGAAAAGAAATAGGCATAAAAATTAAAAAAAGAAAGATAAATAAACTCTACTATTAACATTAACAGTATTATCTACCGAAAAGAAATACCCCTTACCAGCCTTTTCCATGGCTTCAATCAAAGTCTTCTTCTTTGGAACAATCTACCCATAATCACTTAATTAGTCACAAAATCAGGACAACCCACAAAATCACTTAACTGGTGCCGAGCCAAACAATCTACCTCCACAAATTCAGTTCTAGAGAATGCTCTCCAGAAACTCCACCTACCACCGTGGCTTCTTCCACCGTTCACCACCTCCTCCGGTGGTTGAGAGGATCCTCTCAACCACCAACAAGATCATGTTTTCTCTTTTTTCTCCACAGCACCACCCCCGCCCACCCCAATCTCCCTAAACCCTAAACAAAATTTTAAACGAAGGAATTTAAAAAATGGAAATTTGACCGTACCGTTCGTGCAGGCAACACCGGAAGCAGATCGACGCCGGCAAGGTGGAGATCGGGAAGCAGAGATGGAGACTGTTGTTGTGAATAAATGAGAGAACGAGAGAGAGTTAAGAAGGTGGAGATCGGGAAGAGAGATGGAGAGTTTAAAATGAGAGAACGAGAGATCGGGAGATCTCTCTGCAGAAGAAGAATGGATATATTTAGTACCCGCGGGTTGATGCGGGTACTAAATATATATTTAATATTTTTTTTTAAAAAAAAAAAAATCTTGCGCGGGATGATGAAAATTAATTTTCATTTGCAACGGATAATCCGTTGCAATTTCAATTTCAATTGCAACGGATTATCCGTTGCAAATCTTTTAAATTGCAACGGATTTTCCCTTGCAATTCTAATTTGCAACGAATTATCCGTTGCAAATTAAAAGAGTTGCAACGGATTTTCCCTTGCAATTCTAATTTGCAACGAATTATCCGTTGCAAATTAAAAGAGTTGCAACGGATTTTCCGTTGCAATTGGTTTTTCACTTGCAACGTATTATCCGTTGCAATTTAAATAGAAAGTGCAACGGATTTTCCGTTGCAAATGGTTTTTCACTTGCAACGGATTATCCGTTGCAAATTAAATTGAAATTGCAATGGATTATCCGTTGCAACTCTTTTAATTTGCAACGGATAATCCGTTGCAATTTTAATTTGCAACGGATAATCCGTTGCAATTTACATAGAAAGTGCAACGGATTTTCCGTTGCAACTGGTTTTTCACTTGCAACGGATTATCCGTTGCAAATTAAATTGAAATTGCAATGGATTATCCGTTGCAACTCTTTTAATTTGCAACGGATAATCCGTTGCAATTTTAATTTGCAACGGATTATCCGTTGCAATATCAGTGTAAATTGCAACGGATTTTCCGTTGCAACTGGTTTTTAACATTCAACGGATTATCCGTTGCAACTTAATATTGCAACGGAAAATCCGTTGTAATGTAAATTGAAATTGCAACGGATTATCCGTTGCAAATATTTTAAATTGCAACGGAATTTCCGTTGCAATTTTAATTTGCAACGGATAATCCGTTGCAAAGGGATTTTCCGTTGCAACGGATAATCCGTTGCAATTTAATTTTATCGTGCAACGGATAATCCGTTACAAATTATAATTGCAACGGAAAATCCGTTGCAACACATATTTTTGTTTTTTTAATTAAAAAATGTGATTAGCAACGGAAAATCCGTTGCTAATCAAATTTCAGTTGCAAAATTTGCAACAGATTTTTGCCGTTGCAAAAATCCGTTGCAAAACACCCCTTTTTTTAGTAGTGGGAATATAATAGTATGGTTTTGGTTGGTATTTAATATGATGATTTGTTTTTCTCATATTAATTTATAGAATGAAAGTTTATTTTCATTTCAAAAGCATCAAGTGAATATTTGTATTTTAAGAAAAAAATATATATTCAAACTTAATTTTTCACCTTAAAGTAAAGACAAATGCAAAAGTATATATAGTACAAAGGCTAAGAATTTTTAAGAAAACATATTTTGAAGACAACAATACGAATTATGATAACATAAAATTATGAATTAAACAAACTCATTTAACTAAAGCACTTTTTAACATTGCATTTCAAAAACTTTTTTGAAAAAAATTGAAACTTTTTATTTTTATTTTTTATTTTAAATTATTATTTTTTTGTTTTTAGATCATTTTGATGTGTTGATGTTAAAATTATTTAAAAAAACAAACATAATTTTAATGCATTTCTGAAAGAAAAATACTTTTAAAAGCAACCGCAACTACACTCCTAAATAGACACAAAATATAGCTAAGATTTTTGGTTCATCAAGCTCTCGTAGCTCATGAGTCAATCACAACTTTTTTTATTATTATTAACATGAGTATCCGGGTTCAGTTTACGCGCATCTCAATCAAATTCCATGGACTTTGAAGTTAATGATCATGTAAATTTTTAATGGTCATTATATAAATAATTACAGAGTTCAAATATGAAACTACATGATAAATAACCTTTTAATTAGAATATCTGACTTAGTTGAGTTCATCACAACTCTTGCAATTCGATGACAGTGATATGCTCTATGATATTTTACAATCTCGTACTCTACAAAAGTCTTTTGAGAAACATTTTTATCGATTGCTTTCCGACAAAGTTAAGGTTCTCGTGGTGGTGGAATTTTAATGGCGACACGAGGTCTATTCCTTGTCATACAATAATGACAATATTTCTTACAAGGTTCTCCCATGCACGACTCTTTCTGTCCTTGAAGGAAGAAAATAATTTCGCTGGAAATGAGCCTGAACCAATTATGATTTATTGCCACTCACTTTAATTTGGATCTTGGCAATATTAACATCTCAGAGACTAACACTATATATTGTTTTTAAAAAAATTGAATTTTTTTATTTTAAATTATTATTTCTGTGTTTTTAAAATATTTTAACGTGTTATTATCAAAAATAATTTTTTTTTAAAATAAAAATATATTATTTTGATGTATTTATAAATAAAAATACTTTGAAAAGTAAACATAACTACACTACTAAATAGACCTTTTGATTTAAATTAGGGGCACACCTTTGTATCGCGGAGCCGAACACACAATTTTAGTAGTTTGATTATTTATATATGTACAAAATATTTAATAATTTAACTGTAGTATTAGAATATAATTCGTGGATATTCTAATTTTATTAAAAATAAAAATAAATATCATATTTAAAAAAAAATTATCTCAAAACTAAAATAAACGAAGAAAGAAAGAAGCTGATGCGTAATAAATGTAGGTTGTATGTTATCATATTGCAAATGCAAGTCATTTTTCAAGAAACAATATTGTTTAATCAAGTACCTATTGGTTTGTCGGGCTAAAATTGTCAACAACACAATTATGTAACACACACCAAAGCTTACATAGAAATTGTTCATGTCTATGGACCCATTCGACGACCAATAGATTTAGATTAATTAATTTGATTTGTTTTTATTTAAAAATGCTTATCTGAGTTGTCTAGAGAGTGTTAGCGATTTTATTCGCTGATATCATAGATCAACGAATGAGATTTAAAATATTTTTTATAATTAAATTCGATAAATACTTTTTTTTTAAATAAATTATTATTATTTAACAACAAATTTTTCGTTGTTAAATATATTCTAATACTCATCGGTTGTAACATCGGCAACAAAAATTTTTCGTTGCTAGTTACTGTTAGAGAATAATATAAGTCATATTATGGGGCCTCACTTATCAGCTTAAGTTTTTAGGTGAGATGGTTCCTTAACATGATATCAGAGCCTTGTTGACCCAGCGGTCACGAGTTTAAATCTCATCACCTCCATTCTATTTGATAAAAATCAAGCACAAGGTAGTGTGGGTCTGTGCAAGTTTCAAGCCTAAAGGGCTTTCACTTGAAGGGGTGTATTAGATAATAATATAAATTATATTATGAGGCCTAATCTATCAACTTAATTTTTTAAGTGAGATGATTCCTTAACGGTTATCTTTTTTTTTGTAATAGTGTGATGGTGTTGACGCGGTTGTCGACGTTGCAAGTTAAGGGGGAGTCGCAATCTGTGCCCGGCTTGCAAGAGCTAAGCATGGGTTAAACCCGGTTTGAATGCCAATAGGCTCGATTGCTCATGTAAGAGGGAGATAGCTGATGCATGTTGTAATGATATGGAAGGTGAATAAGGAGGTGCTTCATGCTGTTCTTGAAAGGAAAAAAAAAGAAAATAAATGCGAAAAAGGTTTTTGAAATGACATTTTGTTATAGAATAATATAAATCATATTCTGGAGTCTCACCTATTAGCTTGAACTTTTAGGTGAGTTGGTTCTTTAACATGATATCAGAGTCTTGTTGACCCAACAGTCACGAGTTAGAATCTCACTACCCCATTCTATTTGATAAAAAATCAAGCACAAGGCAGTATGGGTCTGTGTAAGTTTCAAGCTCAAAGAGCTTTCACTTGAGAGGATATGCTAGAGAATAATATAAATCATATTCTAAAACTTCACCTATCAACTTAACTTTTTAGATGAGATGGTTTCTTAACACATTTGATAATGATAAACAAAATAAATTAAAGAAATAAAATCACATTTGTTGGGGTAGCCACCTTTCACAATGACTATATAACAATTTATATATTAGTGCAAATATTGAATTTTTCTATCTTAATATATAAATTAGAATCCTATACAAATGTTGGTATGAAATAAGTGAATTTTATTAAATCCTAATAGAAATTAAAAGTCTTCTTCGTTGATATCACATAAATCTTGAGCCAATCTTTTGACTTTTAATAAGCTATCATTTTTTTTTTTAATTTGAGGAAACCTCACTTTTCAGAAATTGTATTTTATAGGCTAAGTAAGCGAGTAAAACCCCGATTGTTCTAAACTTTTACAAGAGATGCACGTCCTGACTCGAATTCGAGACCTGCTGTCCAGATCTCAATTCCTTTAACATCACGCTACCCTTGAGACTTAGTTATCATATTGATATCATGATCTTTTGCCATTTTTATGTAAACATATTTCTCTGTATTTATACATGAACTTGACTTGTCAAATCAATTAAATATGATGTTGAAAATGACAATAATCGACTAAAATCATCGATCATGTTTTAAACATTTTAGCCCATCTTTTTAATTTTGAAAAACCTCACCCTTTAGGCATGACATTTAAGTTTCCGTATATCTACATGACTGAATGTAATTATTACCTTAGATCCATAGATAATGCCTGAACAACAGTACCAGAAATGGCATGCATGTAGGTAAATAAATAATTGACAAATTTGTTTACCATTTTTTATAAGATTATTTATTTAGAGTCTTAGAGCACAATTATTATTATATGTTAATGTGATTTTGAGTAGAAAATAGCATCCACATTATAAATTTATAATGTTTTTATTTTTAAATATGCCAACCCACATATCCCCCCAAAAAAACAAAGAGAAAAAACGTGAATAAATTCATACTTCATATTCTGGACAGGAAACCATGTAACCGATACATGGTACAATCCTTAACTCTCTGCAAAGCATTCGTAACCATGGAAGATACGAGATCCTGGTTGGAAAATGAAATGTCGTTGGAATCAAATCACTCAATATTTAGTTGTCCCCTGTATTAAATTTCTCTATCTTCCCATGCTGTCACTTTTATTACAGAAAATTAATGAGATGTTGCTTCTGTAAATTTTCTAGCCATGCACGCAGTCTATCACAACATGAAAAACACGTCGTCTTGCTTTACTATAAGAAGATGAAGTGTTAGACGAAGAAAACCAGGATACAGTAAGTGCACTGACACACCACCATTGTTTGCCTCTATTCTCAAAGATTAAAGAAATGAGGAGGACTCGAGCCCTTAAACCAATCCAAACAACAAAGAATGTTGAAAATATTTTGAGCTGTACTGAAGAAGGGCAACCTTTGAGTCCAATTGCTCGAATGTTTCATGAACCCGAGTCCGACGTGTACGCCGTTACCGCAATCGGCTTTCAGACCCAAATCAATCCGGAATTTGTGAAAGCAAATTTGGTGGATATTCTTCTTAAGCAGCCTCGTTTCTCTAGTTTGCAGGCAAGTTCTAATGGTATTTTTTTTTTTTTTATCTTCTTACTAATGAACTAAACATTGATGCAACAGGTTGCCGATGACAAAAATGGTGGGCAGCTCAAATGGGTGAGGACAGAAGTTGACTTGGACAAACATGTCAAAGTTCCTTCACCTGACCTCAATCAGGTGGAGTCTGCTGATATGTACGTGGAAGATTACGTCTCTAATCTGAGCAGAACCAAGATCAGCATGTCAATTCCTATGTGGGATATCCATATCCTCAACATCAGAACTTCGAAAGCTGAATCCGTCGGCATTCTCCGAGTCCACCACTCCATTGGCGACGGGGTTTCCCTCATGTCACTTTTCATGTCATGTTCCCGCAAAGTTTCCGATCCTGATGCGCTTCCAACACTTCCAGCCTCGAAGAAACAGAAACCCTGCAGTACTTCGAGTGGAGGATTTCTGCAACATTTCATCGAGCTGTTTTCGGTGCTGCTGATATATTGGAATACTTTGGTTGATGTTGTTATGTTGTTAATCACAATTCTCTTCTTGGACGATACAAAAACGCCACTCAAAGGTCCACCGGGCGTTGGATCCACTCCACGGCGGATTGTTCATCGAATTGTGAGCTTGGACGATGTTAAGCTAGTCAAGAATGCCATGAATGCTGTAAGCCGATCGATTACTATCTATCAAACTGCATGTCCTCCTCGCTGATGAATTTTCACTGTTTTTCTCTAAGCAATAATAAAAAAAAAGTGTTGATATATGTTTCGCATTCAAATTACCTGAATTTTGGTATTCCTAACATCATCACTATATTTTTTTCCCAGACAATCAATGATGTGATGGTGGGAGTCACACAAGCAGCTCTATCTCGCTATCTCAACAGAAAATATGGTAAGCAATTTCTGAATTTAAATTTACTTGAGTGTAAAATTATAATTCATATTCCTTCAAAACAATAACAGATAGGCCTGTAGCTATACATCAAACAATTTCCTAGAATATGCTCCTTGCTAGAGTATAGTTATACAAATAATATATTTAGAAAAGTAAATTAATTCTATATTCAGCAGGTAAAAATAAGAAAGGTGGTGGTGGGGCAGCAGGAAATAGCAATCTTCCGAAGAACATTCGTCTACGAGCAACTTCATTGGTGAATTTAAGGCCATATCTAGGAAATGAAGTGAGGACAACAATTTCTTTGCCTTTACTTCGCTCTTTTCCATCTTATCTGTGGATTCTTTATGCTCCCTTGGCGTCTTCTATTAATCTACTTTGGCTTCTAAAAAACATTAAAAAAGTAAACAAAATTAGGGATATAATGTGAGCTGTAAATATCATGCATGGCCTGTGTGTTCTGAAGCCGATTTCAAGTCCATAAATATTACTAAATACGTGTTTGGCAAAACATTTTAAAAATGTTTTTGAAAAAAAAAATTGTTTTTTTTTTTTTTTTATTTTAAATTTAATTTTTTTAATATTTTTACATTATTTTGATATTCTTATGACAAAACTAATTTTTAAAAAATAAAAAATTATTTTAATATATTTTTAAATAAAATTATTTTAAAAAATAAGTTCAACCAAAAAAAAGAGCACGTCACCGCAAATCTAAGTATTTAAATTGACTTTCAATTCTGAAAATTGTACAACCAAATATTACATTGTCTACTGTTTATATAACCAAACATGCCGTGATAGTTATTTAATAGAAAATTCTTTTTATTTAAGGAATTAATTAAACTAAAACATGTTTTTATCGAAAAAACAGATCGACATCCTTTCGTTTTCCTTGATTCTTGTTTTAACATGTTGGTTAAATTTTATGTATTAAATATAATTAAACGATTATAATTTATTGCACAATTAAAGCATAAAACCATGAGATGTCTACCATGAGAGAGGATATCTAAAGAAAAACAAAATTAGTCTGAGGTGAATCATTATTAACATTTAAGGATGTCTTTTTTTACCACCAGAATTATAATCCTTGTCTAATAATCAAGTGTATTTTTTATTTAATTTCTTTATAAATATAGGATACTTCTGAAACGATAAAAAGTATCAGCGACGTGAAGCTCGGCAACCTGATCGGCTACGTCCTCTTCCCCTTCACCATTGCTCTACGAGAGGATGCTTTAGATTATGTTCGAAGTGCTAAGGCAGCTGGACAGAGGAAGAAAGCTACTCTAGAAGCTGTTTGCACATATTTCATGGCAAAAACTTTTATCAAATTCTTTGGTACTAAGGTAAAATAAATCTTCAAGAACACTGATCTATCGATTTATTTCTTCCTTGCAAGGCTTCGAATGTTTTCTGCTTAAAATAAATTAATTAATTCTATTATTGCCGCAGTTGGGAAGCTTCCCAACTCAAACTACGTTCTCGATCTCGAACATACCTGGTCCTCAAGAAGAAATCACTTGTTTTGGCTATCAAGTGGCCTACATAGCTCCTAGTTGCTATGGGCAACCTAATGTGAGTACCATTTATTTTATGTCTACGGGTAAACCATTAATATTAGCAGCAAAACTAAAATATTGATTTATTTTTATTTTATTTAGAGTTGTCAGAGAATAATATAAATAATATTCTGGGAATTCACCTATCAGTTTAAGTTTTTAGGTGAGATGGTTCTTTGACATGGTATCAAAGCCTTGTTGACCTAGCGATCACGAGTTCGAATCTCATCACCCTCATTCTATTTAAAAAAAATCAAGCATAAGGTAGTGTAGGTCTATATACTTGTTTCCCAAACAGCTTTCACTTGAAAGGATGTGTTAAAAAATAATATAAATTATATTTTAAAACGTCGGCTAACGCTTAGATGATTCCTAAAAAAAAGTTAATAAAATATATTACCAAAATGTATGGTCGTCCTATACCATCGTAAAAATGAATTTAGTAAATCCTTTTCAGCAATCAAATCTAATGATTGTTTTTCATAAATCATCAATTACTTTCTTTAACATTGTATTAGCTACCAATCATTCACGTGTGTTCTACTCATTGAAACACAATGCTGTCATGCAAATTTTCACTAATTTGAAACAAAGGAGGAGGTCCAGAAATTGATGGTTAGGATTTTGGAAATCCGAAGATTTCTCTTCATAATTTATTAATTAAATTGTTTATGAATATTATCAATGTTAACATGTAAATATTTCTTTTCAGGCATTACTGATTCATGTTTTGAGTTATGCCAATACCATGAATATCATTTTATCAGTTGACGAAGAGATAGTTCCTGATTCTCATCAACTTTGCGATGATCTTGAAGAATCTCTTAAGCTGATTAAAGATGCTGTCATCGATAAAGGGTTGGTAGATTGTTATTTTTACTAAGTATTGCTAGGATCAATGTAATAAATTAAGTTAAAAAGTAAGTTATTTCAATAAATTTTGAAGTGTGTGTTTAGTATAGCGCAAGCCTAGTCAACTAAGAATCTCTAAGTTGTAGGAATCAAAATCAAGATATCCAAAAACACACACTTCAAAAATCTATTAATAAAAAGATTAAGTTTACCATTTGAACTTGAAGTATATCTAACATGTAGTATCAAAGTCTCCAGTCTGCACTGGGTCTCAGTAACAAATCTCACCAAGGAGCTGTAACAAGCATCCATGGCATCTAACAAGCTAACAAAGAAGTTTATTTAGCCAACAATTCTACTCTTCGATGGTCACTACGATCATTGGAGTATTTGATGAAAATTTGTTTAAGATCCAAAAAGAATTAGGATATTATAGAAACAAGATATGTTATACCAAAAAAAGGGAGCAATTGTGACACATTGTTAAAATTCGAAATACGAATAATCTTTGTATATTCAAGTTTTCGTTTACACTTACATTGCAAGATAACTTATAGGAAAACTACAATACCAAAATAGCTAAATGCAAACCTACTTTATCTCTACTTTACACAACTTCCATATCGGGAAATTAACGGCCATATTTTACATTTCAACACTCCCCCTCAAGTTGGAGCGTAGATATTTATCATGTCCAACTTGTCAATTGTGTCATAGAACGCCCTTCCGGAAATCGCCTTTGTGAGAATATCGGTCAGATGATCTTCAGACCGAACAAATGGAAGTTGTATAATTTTTCGATCAAGATTTTCTTTAATGAAGTGTCTGTCAACTTTAACATGTTTGGTACGATCATGTTGAACTGGATTATGAGTAATTTTGATAGCTGTCTTATTGTCACAGTGTAGATCCATAGATTTTTTATAGTCAATTCTCAGGTCTTGTAATATATGTTTAACCCATAGTAATTCACAAACACCATGAGCCATATCTTGGTATTCTGCTTCTGCACTTGACCTTGCGACCACTTTCTGCTTCTTACTTCTCCAAGTGACAAGGTTACCTTCAATGAACGTAAAATATCCTGATGTTGATCTCCTATCAGTCTGATTTCCTGTCCAATCCGAGTCTGTATACCCTTTAATATCTTGGACCTCCTTCTTAGAAAATAGAGTCCTCTTCCTGGTGCATTTTTGAGATACCTTAAGATCTGATACACAACCTCCATATGTTCTTCTCCTGATGGATGCATGAACTTACTTACCACACTTACTGCATAGGCAATGTTTGGTTGAGTATGTGATAAGTATATTAGTCTTCCCACTAGCCGTTGATAACATCCTTTATCTGCTGGTGTCTGATTTTCTGCTTGTCCTAGTTTGTGATTCATTTCCATAGGTGTATCTACCGGTTTACATGCAAGCATTTCAGTTTCTGCCAATAAATCTAACACATATTTTTGTTGTGAAAGATATATCCCTATTTTTGACCTTGAGACCTCAATCCCTAAGAAGTACTTTAGTTGTCCGAGATATTTCATTTCAAATTTCGATGCCAAAAATTGTTGTAGAGCCTTTCTTTTTTCTAGATCATCTCTTGTTAATACCATATCATACACATATACTATCAGTGTCGTTACCTTCCTTCCTTTGTGTTTTATAAACAAAGTATGATCTGAATTACTTTTCCGTAGCCAAATTCCTTCATCATGGATGAGAATCTTTTGTACTATGTCCGGGGTGACTGCTTTAGACCATATAGTGCCTTTTTTAACTTGCATACTTCTGTTTCACGTGAGCACCTGGTTTTCACTCCGGGTGGTAATTCCATATAAACTTCTTCTTCAAGATCTCCATTGAGGAAGACATTCTTGACATCAAATTGTTATAAGGCTCAGTCTCGATTCACTGCTATATATATAAGAATCCGGATGGTGTTCATTTTTGCAACTGGAACAAAAGTTTCTTGGTAATCCACTCCATACTTTTACGTATATCCCTTCGCTACTAACCTTCCTTTGTATCTATCAATACTACCATCTGCTTCCAACTTCACTGTGAACACCCATTTACACCCAACTTTCTTCTTTCCTTTTGGTAGTTGGCATAGCTCCCAAGTATTGTTCTTCTGCATAGCCTCAATTTCCTCATTCATCTCTTTAGTCCATTTTGGATCTGCTAATGCATCTTGTACATTACTAGAAATAGTCACATTGGATAATTGATTAACAGTAAATGCATATGATTTTGATAATCTATGGGTAGAGATATAGTTGCTGATGGGATATTTAGTTTTGTGTTTTGGATCAAGTTTATATTGTTTCTTTAGGACTCCCCGGTTTAGTCTTTGTGGGTATCTATTGGTCATATTATTTTCTAAGACTGGAATTTCATTTATCTCATTAGGGGGATTTAGGGTTACCTGAGGGGACTGGGGAGAAACATTCTCGGTTAATTCTTCGATTAATGGTGTAGGCGTTGGTAATTCCAGAGACATAGGGGTTATCGTTACTGAGATCATTTCGATCTATGCAGACTTCCAGGTTATCATCCCAGCTTGGTCTCATTTTCTCTAATTCGAATATTCATTCTCTTCATTGTTACTCTCCCCCTGAAGACAAAAACCAGGAACTCCCCCTGAATAGTAGGGTTCGAATTCTTGAAATGATGCATCCAAGGTCACATGTAGCTTTCAATGATGAAGATCATAGCACGGATATCCTTTCTGAAACTCCAAGTAGCGTACAAACACGCACCGTTTTGCACATGGATCTAGTTTGCTTCGCAAAACTTTAGGGATGTGGACATATACTATACAACCAAATACTCGAGGCTGCAAATTTGAAAAGTGAGGAACCAAGAGAAGAGATTCCATTTTCTGTTGAGGAGACTGAAATTCAATTGCACTGGATAGTGTTCAATTCATTAAATACACAACAGATTTGACTGCCTCACCCCAATAGTATTTTGGCAAATTCATGCCATATAGCGAAGTATGAACTATTTCCATAATTTGCCTGTTTTTTTTTTCCAGCTAATCCATTCTGCTGTGGAGTATATGTGCTGGATGTCTGATGTCGAATTTCATGATACTGTAAAAAATTACCTAGCACTTGATTCATAATTTCGTACCATTATCCGATTGAAGTGTCTGAATGTGTTGTTGGTATTGGGTTAGTACCATTTTCTGAAATTCCTGAAATGTTATACTTAACTTTTATTTCAGAAGAGAGATATCCAAGTCATCTGAGTACATTCATCAATAAATGTAACAAAATTTCATGCATTAGAAAAAGATGAGACCTTTGGAGGACCCCAAACATCAGAATGAATAACTGCAAATGGTTCTACACTTTTATTCAAACTTGGAAAATAGGAAATACGGTGGCTTTTCACTAGGTCACAAATGTCACACTTAAAATCCAAAATACTTAAACTTGAAAATAAATGTGGTTGTAACTTCTTAAGGTACCCAAATGAAAGATATTCGAGTCATCGATGCCATAACCAAACAAGAGCCTGAGCTTGAAACGTATTTCTGGTCTGATGCACATGACCCAGCTTTAACCCCCTTTGTTTCGTTAATTCCAAGTAATACAGGTTGCCCCGTTTAACACCATAACCAAGAATCTTCCGGGTTAGAATGTCATGAAAAAACACAAAATAGAGGCCAAAACATTACCGTGCACTCAAGGGAAGTCGTGATTTGACTAACCGAAGGGAGATTATATGCAAGGGATGGAACAATAAGGACAATATCTAGTGTAATATTGTCGGTTAAAACGAGAGATCCTTCTCCTATAACAGGGGAGGTACTACTATTAGCAGTGCATATAGCTGTCTGTAAAGAGGGTTTATGGCATATTAAATTACCGGAATCTCTAGTCATGTGATTAGATACACTTGTATCAATAATTCAAGTACTATTCTTTGTAATAAAAGAGTGTGCAAAATCATTTTTGATGATACTTGGATGGGCCACATTTGATGTGGGCTGTGCCGGATCTGCTTTTGTCAAATGGACCAGAGGTTTTTGGATATTTTTCAAAGGTTTTTTCATAAAGTCCCACCAGTCCGGGCAGCCAATAATTTCATGACACCTTTGTTTCGAATGTCCCATTTCACCGCAATGAGAACACATCAGTCCACCAGTATTTTTGTATTTTTGGTCAACCTGGTCAGCCCAACCCCAGTCAGGCTTAAAACCAAAAAAATGACCTAATTTTCCCCCTCTTTCCCTTCCATCCGTTCACGTCGACCCCCTAGTCTCTCCCTCCCGTGCTCTCCTGTCGGCCGATGGTGCCTTGTCACCATAACCGAGCTCTCAAGGAACCCATGGGGCCACCATTTCCACCATTCCCGTCCATAATCATCTTTTAGGAGTGTTCTCTCCGGACACACGCATATGCTCCCTCAAGGTCGAGTTGTTGATTCTTTGGAAGGATCTCGCCATGGATTTGCTCAAAACCAAGGTCAAGCCCACTAAGGAAGATGTGGACCCTAAGTTGCACCATGGACGAGTGGTGGTGAAGGACCCCGTCGACGGTCCTGGCCTGAGGTGCAGTCCGCCATCGATCTCTTGGAAGATCGCCACCAGCTCAGTGTAGTAAATGGACAATAGACATCTATTTTGACGTGTGTTGAAGGATCTTTGGTTCAATTCAAAGATGCAAGTGGCATTGTCACCGTAGTAGAAAGTTCACTCGACAGCGTCCTAGATTTCCTTGGCCGTCGGGAGGCGAATAAACCTCTGCATCAGGGATGGGGTCATGGAGTTGAATTAACCAATATTTGACCCAATGATTCTCGGTAACCCAAGATTTCAGTCGTGGTTCACCTAGTTCAGGCTTCGTAGTGTCTCCGGTAAAGTACCTTAACTTATTTCGAGTTTTGATTCGCATTTCGAATAAGTTGTGACCATAACCCAAAATTGGTTTCGTTCAGGATGATGTTCGCTGTGAATGTCAAGTTGTCTGGAGGAACAACGATTTGTGGTGACGGGTTTGAGGTCACTGGATTGGTTGGGTTAATTTCCATATTTGTGGGTTTTTATATGCTGTGAATTTCTGGATTAATTTGCCGTGAAATTTGTGAATGGTTTGAATGTTTGAAGTTTCTAGAGATTTGGGAATGGTTTGCTATGAAATTTGGGAAATTTGTTGGTTCTGTTTATAGGTTCTATGGATTCGTGTGTTTCTAGTCTGTTAAATTTCTGGTTTGTGACAATTCTTGAATTTATGGGTTATGGGATGAACTGCTAAGGTTGATTTGAACAGTAGGTGTTTTCGGGTTTTTGGGATTTCTAGGTTTCGAAGAAAAAACTTTGATTCTGAGTAATTGTTACATATATGAGTAGTTTACAAAATTAATTGAATACTTTTAAAAACCACCAGCATTTTAATTATTTATTTTTTAAAAAAAAAATCAGACTTTGGAAAAATAAACACCAACATTTCAAAAATTTAAAAATAATTGCCAACATTTCAAATTTTAAGACTTTAAAATTTGAAAAAAAAAAACCATCTATAAATATTCTTATATACTTGGATATTTTTCTTCATCATTTTATTCTTTCGATGATGCTTTTGATTTTGATGATGATACTCTCATGTTCACTTTTTAAGTTGCTACTATAATGGTTGTTAAAGAAGAATCAATAAATCAAGGGCAGAGAAAAAGTATCGTGGCTCTATTCTTGGTCCCAACATCATCAATCATAATCGAAAGGAAGGTGAATTAAAGTTATATAATGATTATTTTGTTGAAAATCCTAAATTTATCGAAAGTCAGTTTCAAAGGATATTTTGACAGTCGTCATCTTTTCCTTCAGATCACAAATATGGTGGAAGCTCACAATCCATATGTCAAACAGATGACAAATGCTCTTGGTGTGAATATGCAATGGGATACGATTTAACAGATGAGATTTATCTTAATTAATTAATTTTTGTTAAGACAATCCCAAGGCAATTAAGAGCAAAAGGAAAAAAAAATTGCAAGTAAACAAGAGTCTACAAGAAAGGAGTTTTTACAATATATGATGAATTGCATTTTATTATATATATATATATTGCAATCAGAAAATACTTTATCCATTCATCTCTAGTAAAGGAAAATATTTTACACATAATAAAGTAATTTAGATAGGCAAAACAAGAGCCTTTGAAACATAAGTATTTTTTAAAAAAAAATAAAAAAATAACAAAAAGCAACAAAAAAAATTATGTTTTTGATATATTTACATCTATTTAGTATTTTTAGTGTCATCTAAAAAAGATCAAATTTTAAATATTTTTTCAACGTCTTCAGCTTTTAATGTATAATTTTTAAAATTATTGATTTTTTTTTGAGTTGACATTGATATTACTCTATTTAAAAATAAATAGATAAGGGGATCAAAGCTGAAGAGAAAAAAAACAAGTGGGCCCCTAAATTAGCTGGACGATAAAGCCTAACTTGCCTACCCCATTTCCAGTCTCCTCTCTCCTTCACTTCCTCCTTAACATCTTCAACGATCATTAGTTTGTTTTTACTCTTCCTCAACAATCATTCACGCTTTAAAAAATAAAAATAAATAAAACATGCCGAAATCCATCAAATCTGGTGAGGTTTTTACTATGGTAGTTAGATTTGATTGACGAAGAACATTTTTTTATTTTTTATTTTTTATTTTTTTATTTTTTATTTTTTATGTACTTTGGATGGCAGAACACCAGAGAAGAGAATGAGCAACAATGTCAAAGGAGATTGACTCTATCCTTATCCTTATTTGTGCTTGTTTTTGAACTGGATTGTCTCTGAAATAGTTGCGGTTAGTTAAAGTAATGTTTTTTGAGGTTATTAATCTCTTCTTCTTCTTCCTTGACGCCATCTGTCACGTGCTTAGTGGCTTGCAAATATGGTGTGTGGAGAAGCAGCTCCGGTTGGTTCCGGTCCCCAAATCTCTGCAAAAAAATAAGATCGAAATTGAAAATATTGAAATAAATAAAAGGACAGAGATAGACAATGAAGTTGTTTTCAGTTGTGTAAGTACAATTATTTTTTGGTACCACAAAATCAGAAAAAGACTCAACTGTTGGCCATAAAATAAGATGATATATTATTATTTTTTAATATCTAAATATTGCTAATGTATTTTATAGTAAAAAAATTAATTATAAATTTAAAATATGATATATATTAAATGATTTTTTTGAAGTGGCGACATATTAGATAATATTTGTTTTCAAATATTGAGACAATGACATATTAAATTAATTTGGGTCTTCCTTTGAAATCTTTAACTTCAATCACAAGATCCTGATAAACCTATAAAAAATCAAAGTAGATTATAGAGGTTAGTTTTTGATTAATGTAATGTTAAAAAATAAAATTGAAAAACATTATTAAATTTAGAAAGGAAAAACAATTGTGTGAGTTAGCCTACAAAACCAGTAAATAAGTCTTGATATTTGAATAACTTCATCAAAAATAAATATAAAATAAATACAAAGCCTAATTTCTATTCAATTTAATGTTGAATAATAAAATAAAAAAAAAACAGAAAAAAAAATCCAATTCAACATAGGCTAACATGTTAAGCCCATGACCTAAATCATTAAACCTAAATAACTTTATAAGAATACATAACAATTTACAAAGTTTATTTCCCAACAAGTCCAATCTTGAAGGTTGAAATCTAATAAAAAAAAAACTAAATCCATGAGAGTAGATAAATCTACAAAAAGCAAATTAAAAAAATATGAATATCAATTTCAAGCAAACTAATATTGAAGGATAAAATTAAATTAAAAAAATGAACTGTTAAATGGTTAAATTCAAGAAATAATAATCAATTAAAAAAAACTAAGAAAACCAATTGAGTCAACACGAATTAAACTAACAAACTTGCAATTTGGGGTATGAGATTGAGATAACCTTGTAAAACATAATAATTATACATTCTAAATAAAAAAAGGACTTGAAAAAATATTATCACAATCAATCTAGATCAACCTGTCAAATTGTTGATATGGATTATGAGATCCGGATAACCTTATAAAGAACACACAAAGTCTAATTTCCAACAAACCCAATACTAAAAGATGAAATTGAAAAAAATATCAATTAGAAAGAGCGGCTTAAAAAAATAAATAGAGTCAACGTAAGTTAATTTGTTAAATTTATGGCATGAGTCATGACATTATAATAAATTCATAGAAAACTATTAAAAAGGTACAAAACTCCTTTTCTAATAAATCTAATATTGAAGATTAAAATCAAGAAAATAAATAAATTTATGAGACTAGTATATAACCTAATAGAAAAAAAAATAAGAAAAACTTACAAGGCGCAATTTCTAAGATATTATAATATTAAAAAATAAAATTAAAAATAATAATATTTTAATATTCTATAGGTGTTTAAGTAATACCTTTTATTGTTATATTAATTAGTTGCCTTTAGACCCTTAATTTCAACATCTACATGTGATTGATGAAAAGTAAAGGCCGAGGGGCAACACGATTTTTTTTTATCCTATTTTAGTTTTTCCCATTATACAAAAAGCTAAATTGCATCGGATTTCCACTGTAATTATAGACACAGTTTAATATGAATTAGAATATTGTAATAATTGATATACCTTTCAGTTCATAAATTTTAGGTACTCATTTAATTTTCGGTACATAGTAAAACTATCATTTTATCCCCAGGTGCAATAAAAAAAATGTTGCATGTTCAAGTGTGTTATAGACATTTTAGTTTTTGATGAACAATTAAATAATTATTGTGCCCTTCGATAAGATAAAAAATAAGCGTTACCGACATGAGCATTATTTGTCAGCAACATAAATACTTCTTTACCCCCGGAAAAGATAAAAGTGAAGAGTTTGTTGTAGGGGTAAATTATTATTTTCATATGAGTTTTTTTTTGTTATTACACGGGCTTTGGGGGGTGTTTAGGTAATTTGATAATTTAATTTTTTCTTAAGAAACCTTGTTGGTGCGTCTTCCCGACGCGCTGACAATTGTTTTATGTCCGCGCCCTTCAAACGGCTTGTGAGACATCTTGCGGTGGTGCAAAATGTTGATCTATCTTCTCAACGGATGCTCTGACATGTCCCCTTTCCCATGGTGGTTTGCATGTCGTCTCATGATGGTCGAAGACATGATGGTGATCGATTGATCTTTTTTTCACTTTTCTTTCTTCTCTTGTAGCCTAAATTACATGACAGTCTTCTTGGTTTATGGTTTTATCATTTCCGTCCCTAGTATTTTGATTTTTTTTTCATCCTGATTTTTGCTATATAAGTTTTTATTTGTATCAATTTAGTTTCAATTACTAAATTTATTTGTATCAGAAATTCGTAAAAAAAAATCAAAATTGCTCTGATATCATGTTAAAATTCGAAACTACGAATAATCTTTGTATATTCAAGTTTTCGTTTGCACTTATATTGCAAGATAACTTATAGGAAAACACGATACCAAAATAACTAAATACAAATCTACTTTATCCCTACTTTACACAGCTTCAATATCGGAAAATTAACGGCCATATTTTACATTTCAACACACATGCATCAATTTTTGATTTATTAAAAAAAAAATTCTCTTCCCCTCACGGTATCTCCTGTTCAATTATGGTATCCTCAGTTGTCTCATCTCATCATTTGAATTGCAGCTCCCTTCTAACTATAAGAGCTGGTGGTCTTAACACTTATGGCATAAGGTGAATTTTTATCGCAAATAAATCAAAGGCCTTGATCTCGCCTCTTTTACATTTCTTCCCAAGTGAGTCTTTTCATTCGTGAGGTTGGTGTTGCTTTTTATCCCGTCAACAACATCGAGTTTTGAGAAGCCACGACTATGAAGGATAAAATTTGACGATAAAATTACTGGGATCTTTAGATAAATTGGTTTGATACTTGTGTCATTGTTAGTTAGCCTCAAGCGTTGTGAAATACATTTTGCTGAGGAGATTAAGATTTCACTAATGCAATAAAATTTAATGATAAAATTATCGGGATGATACTTGGTGAAATTGGAACTACACATTAGAGTTTTTCGGGTGCTGACTAGTTGGAATATGTTGGTGCCTAAGCTTACCTTTGCATGTTATGTTGCAGGCAAGACCATTTCGGATACTCTTAGGTGATGGTACGCAAGCTTTTATTAGTAGTGCGGATTATAGATGTGGTATCTTTCTTATCCAATAACATTAATCCCAGTTTTATGCTTTGAATCTGTGTTCGAGGAGCCACACCTGTTTCTCTAGACACCTAAAAAAGCTTTGGAATGTATTTAACTGCTCCAATTTTGCTCCTTTTTTTTTACTTTTTGTTAGCTTATAACTAGTTTGTTTGGTGTATAATATCTATTACAAAGTGTTACTATGAGACAAGACCCTATGGTTAGGGTACTTAAAATCTTCATCCATCAGTTCATGTATTTTTTTTTATAAATATAGATGTCCGGTTAGCTTACGTGTATCTCAACTAATCTTATAGGTCCTAAAGCTAACAACTATATAAACCTCCAGTAACCCTGAGATTTGTGAGACTCTAATTGGTGACCTCTAGAAAACAAACCTAGGATCTGATCAGTGGAGCTACACCTATCTGAGTTTAAGTTCATGCATCTTACATTGCCAGCTGAGTGACAAAAAAGGTGCGTGAAAAAAAAAATCAACATGGGAAACATGGAGAAAATTTGAACACACTTAAAATTTATGGTTCAGCGTCTGCCTTCTTCACTAGAGTGTCATCAAAGATATAACAGCTCAATCCATTTCAAAAAAAGAAAAGGGATGAATTTCTGATTTATTACTGAAGACTTCATCAATATAGTTACAGAAGATACAAGGAAATCATACAACATTCAAGTATTTGTGTGAGACAACTATATGATCAAGAACCATTCAAAGAACATCTATGGATACTAAGACATTTGAAAAATTTGTCCGAAATATTTAGCCACCACTGATTGGAGGTATGATTGCCAACTCATCCTTCTCTTTGACAATCGCTGCCTCGGTTGTGTATTCCTCGTTTAGAGCCAGAACTATACAACCACGGATCTCTTCCAAGCTAGGAAACCTAGCAATAAGTTTATTCAAACAATCGCTGGTGGTACTACCAGAGGACACCTCCAATTGTATATCAGTTAGGCCAGTTATATCTCGAGCTCTGGCAAAGAATAAGACTTTTATACTAACAGATGAACCTTCCCTTCCCACTAGTTCCCCATCTGTATTTTCAGCCTTAACTTCCACCATGTCCACAGGAGAAGAGCACAATGGATTACTGCAAATGAAACATGTCTTCACAACAATGACATTGCAATTTCAATTTCTGACCTGATAAGGTACTCAAGCTCATTCACAACAGGTAATGGAAAACATTAAGAAAAATGAACAGAACATATTACTTGCACTAAATTACATTCAGCTAAAAACACCATAATAGTGTGCATGCTCAAGAAATGTTCGCACAAAATAAAGAGCTGAAGCATCGGTTGACTTAAATGGTATACAATAACTTTACTTGTTGTACAACCTAAAAAATAATCAAACCAAGTTGGATGGTGTCAGAATCCAAATCCATCACTGGATTTTAACAGACATTAGGTATTGCACACTGCTAACCTTGGAACAGCCTCTCTATGTCACTTGTAGTATTAACAGGCATTATATCACAGGGGTTACATGATCTCGATCACCATACTGCCATCCCATGAAGGGAAATTTTAGCTATATAAATTTGTCAACCCACATGACTAAATAAGTATTGCATTGTTTACTTCTTTTCACTGGGTCAAATTCATTGATAATTGAAGTTTTTCCCCTCAATTTTGTAGTATCTCAAATGCCAATTTCAAACTGCTTAATATACATTATAATTAAGTATGGATTATGATCACCAGTATAGGTTACATTCTTGAGACAAGATCACCTTAAACTTCTATCGGCATGTCCTGATTTCAATTCCAAAACTGAACCTCTCTAAAAGATTCACGACAAACAAATAATATAGTGCCAAGATTCTGGAGTCATTTCCATGCAACAGTTGAAGTAAATCTGGGAATTTGAGGAGTGGGGAACACCTGGTTCAGAAAAGAGCTCATGCAACATTCCTTTAGAATCATTGGCCACTTGCCTTAATTCCAGAGATCTTTATGCTTTAGCTGCTTTTCCTAAGATCGAATATTCTGGCACTTCCAGGCACCTCCCCATGATCCATGTTAAATTTTACTCCTCCGCTCATATTCTCAGCTTTAAAACCAGGATTCAATATCTTGATATTGTGATTTCAAACTATTATCAACTTTCCAAGCAAGCAGATCTAATCAGCCACTACAAAAGCTGGGTCTCAAACTGACTAAATCCTCTGCAAAAAAAAAGATATGAGGTGCAATCTAGTCATACCCAGTCCTTTCACTCCTACTCAATACAGACTTTCAGGAGATCTCCCCTTCAAGGAGGATGCAAGTTAGCTGTCAGGTCATGTGACAGAAAGCACACAAAATACAGATGCACACTCATCCATGTGAAATATTCATCTTCATCAGATCTTTTTGGTGGTAGCAATGCCCAACATCCATTTATGATCAGCTCATTTGTAAAGTGAGAGCTTGAATCCTGATTTCTGATAGCCCCCCCAAAAGCACCACCAAAAGAAGGAGAGATCAAACTTAAAAGAAAAGTAACCACTCTTGCATCTAGTAATGCCGTCAATTCCGCTTTCTTCTGCTTTCTTCTGGTCACTGATACTTGTCTGAAGGTCTCATTTTCAACTGATGGTCAACTTCGAGTATCATGTATAATAGGAGTTTGCTCATCAGTAAAATTCATAACATCAAGTGCCTTCTCCAACCTAGTGATCCACGTGATTAGCTCACCTCAAAATCTGTAAGGCTTAGTCTCAAGGCCTTCTCAAAGGTGCTGCTGCTCTATTTCAGCATCAATCACCAAGTGAGAATAAACTAAGCAAGCTCAGGAAACCTGGTGTTACTATTTGGGCAGTCTTATTCCTGTATAACCATTCCACAAACTCCACTCCCTTTTGAGGTCACAGGATTTCTAACTGATAATCTGGTCTCTGCATCAAGAAGTGCATAACGGTGGTACCTCCAGCTTTGTCAGTCGCTTAGATTTTCCACCAGCATTGGCACAATGCTCTATCTCTATTAACCAGACTCTCAACAACCACATCAATAACCTTAGGAACAGAATTGGATTCCATAGAGGCAGCCTTAGAATGTGGCATCTTTCTCCCATAACCAAAAGCAGAAACGAATTTTCAGTTTCCCAATAATATCTCAGTGCAAATTCATGTTACACTCAGCCTACGATACCAATCCAAGACAATTCACAACTCCAGCTAGTACGTTGACTTATCATAGAATTCCTGATCCAAGATGCACTTAACCTATAAATTCATCAATTCTATTTCCTCTTTTCCTAGGAAATAAAAAAAGACGACAACAAGCAACTCTAAGGTTTAGGACTTTTGCTCTCTACAGTTTTGAAATTTGTATCTTCATCTCTGACAGCCAAGCAGATTATAGATACACTCTGATTGTCCTCCTATAAATGATAGGAAATTGAATGATGGAACCTAAACCTAAGCTCTGACAAAAAAAATGTCGTCTATTAAATTCAGTACCTTACGTATCTTTAATTCAAGGACGGAATAGCTCCTCAATCCAGACACTCCATTCATTTTACAATAAATTGTAACAAAATATCGATACCCATTTGGTAGCCATTCGACAATGAATTCAAGCACACAATGTTTAGAATTTTAATGGAGCAACAACTGTGCAGGTCACCAATGTCTTCACAATTGCATGGTCCCAATCCACCAAGATTCTAAACTATGTTTAGTAAGCAGTACACGAGGTTTGCTATTCAAGTAAATGATTGGGTATTGGAGAATCAAAAGCAAAAATACTACGCAGAATTTTCAACTAAATAGAGTTCAATAGAAAATAACAGTCAAATTAACAAGAAGCACGAACGCAAGGATCCAAGAATACACAGAACTGAAGATTGGTTACGGGTCAAAAACATGGAGAGATTACCAGAATCAAAATTCTCTACAGCACAAGATTCCAAAGTGAAAGCTTTTTGATTAATTTAACTCGAGAGGGGTGAGAGGGAAGAGTCACCTAGTATCCCCGAACTTCACCTAAGCAGAGAAGGCAGAGAAAGAAAGAAACTTGGAATCTTCTTTCAAGAGGTGATGTAACGTTAGAAGACCAATTTTAGGACTCCACTTGTCTTCATGACCCAATCAAGGCTTCCTTATTTGGGCCTGTTTTTCTTTGACTGTACCTCCTTTAGCCCGGCCCATACTATAAAAAGCCCTACTGGACCAAACTCCATCATCTTTAGAAAATACAGAGAACTATGCACACCGTAGTTTATATGCAAGCACGTGTCTTGCATGTGCAGAGCACCAAATTTTTCCCAAGCTAAGCACAACCAAAATATTTTGCCCTAGTGGGTTCTGGAGGTCGCAGTAAGCCATGAATAAGTGTCTGTTTTATACTGTATTTTAAAAATAGTTTTTAAAAATAGTTTTTAAATTTTTTTTAAAAAAAAAATTAAAAAATTTAGTTTTTTATATTATTTTCATGTATTGATATCAAAAATATTTTTTAAAAATAAAAAAATCATTTTGATGAATTTCTAAACGAAGAACACTTTCAAAAACAATCTCAATTACAATAACAAACAGGCACCACTCAAACTACAATGGAAAGAGGGTATGTTACGTCCAATCCAAACTATATTTCTTGGACGTATCAAGATCAATTATTATTCTATGCTATTAATGTAGTCTCTGTATTTTTTGGACATGTACACAAATAATACAAATTATAAAAGATTATATGATAATTATTGTCTTCAAAACTATCCATCTCACTAGATCAATCGAGAATCTCAATCATATAATAACAATTAATTCAAGAATGGTTTTTATTTCTTAGTGAGAAGTCATGAAAATTTCATATTAAAATGAGATTTTCTAGGTTACATCCAGATCTTAAGTGTATAGTGTATAGGCTTGGAAGTAGGCTTTATATTTTATCTTAGTTATTTTTATATAAAAAAAAAAATCCATAATCAAAAGTAGAACCCATCAATGTTTAAATCAATAAATGTAAAAAGATAAAATAATTTACAACAAAAAGAAATAAAATGAACTACTATGAAGCAATGGGTTTTAACAACTTAAGTGTTCTTGGGTTGGAATTTTCTTTACCTAGCTTGGATTTAGTAGCCCAAGATTTAATTGCTTGGCTTGACTTGAGTTTCATGCAATTTCTTTACTTGAATTAGATGACCTAAAGTGAAGGTGTTAGGTTTGAGTGGAAACCCTTCCATGCTTGATCTTGGTCCTTTTTCAGGTATAGGAGATTTTATTTTCAAGATAGCATTTGTATACCATCATCACTCCCTAAAAAATCTCTTAAACATGTATGTTTAAAACACTTAACCAACAAAAGTATAAAGAAGGAAAATACTTATTGTTTTATATAGGTATTGTTACAAGATAAATAAGTGTTTGTTGTTTTATGTATGTTATGTAACGATCTCGTGTGTACAAGAGAGGTGAGAATTGGATTGTTTTGCATGTTTTTCCTCTGTAGTTTATTAAAAGAAGTAATCTAGTAATAAAAAGACAAGAATAACAATAAATAATATAGCTTGTATATGCATTCAAAAATACATTTCTAGGGGGGATTTCCCATTAGTAGTCATAAAGACCAAGAAGGATCCTTAATCTCTTTTAAAATAAATGGTCATATAAACATGGAAACCTTGCTTTGAAAATTTTAGGGGAGACATTAAGACTTGTTTTGAAGACATGGAGAAACAACACTACTTTTATTCAAAAGTTGAAAAGATAGTGAAGATACAAATTTGAAAATTATATATGAATTTTGTCATATAGTGCATCATATGATTTATTTTTTTCTTGTTTTTTCAGGTTGCATATGGTCAGATTTTAAATATTTTGATTAAAAAAAATCTTTGAAAAATAAAAATTAAATATTTTTATTTTTCATGTGGTCAAGTTTCTAAGAAATAAATCATATTTATATCATTTAAGCATAATAAAAATCATAAAATAGTCATTTTATTTTGCATGCACTTTGAATTTAATAACTACAACCATGATAACTTAGTCTACATTTCAAAAATACCAAAAACAATTAGTTTGTTTGTCCCCTTATGAATTCATATGTAAAAGGTATTCTTGATATGAAAAGAAAAATGTAAAAATTATATTTTTACTCTAGAATAGTTAAGTTTGACCAATAAAGTTATGATCTATTGTTCTAGGATGGACTGATTTTAACCAAAAGACAAACTAATTGATAAAAAAACACAACAACAATTTATTTTTTATTCGACAAGTGAACAATACAACTTAAATTAGGTAAGGTATATTATTGGTGATACATCCTTTTTATGCGCAATCAAACCTTTTATCCTAATTCTGGAACCAGTTAGGGGTTTTAGTAAATAAAATACTAGATGACAGCTCCATCTTTTCTTTACTGATAAAAAACTTTAGTTTCTTTTTCTTTCCACACATATCCATAAGATCCTGGCCTAAGAGAATGATTGTTGCATATATGTGACATTGTCCATCTTCTTTTAGAACTAACTTGCCTCTTTCTTCAAGATTTTCTATTTCTTATAGCTTTCTCAATATCATGTCTCTTGCTTAAATTTTTTTTTTTTTATCATTGTGATAGTAGATTCTCCAGTGTTTGTGTGCCTCATTTCTCATAAACATGACTAGTCGAGGTTTTATGAGTCCATATTATCATAAAAACAAATGGTGTTTCCTAAGTGGGACACATCTATGTGCTTTAATGGGTCCATATTATTTTTGCAAGATGATCAACTCATTCTTGTTTTTATTTTTCCTTTTGTATTATATTTTTTAGTCTATTCAAGATGGTCCTTTTATTATTTTCCTGAAACTATTAGATGTAATATAAATAATATTTTTTTTTAATTTCAAATATCTTTTTAAATAATCTAAGGTTATTTAGGGCTTGAATAAAGATTACTTAAAGACAAAATCTTCTTTATGATGTTTGATCAACATCTTCAAGGCTACAATGTGACAAAACATTAGTTATCTAAGTATCTGACCTTTAACAATAATTCATACAAATTACTAGTCAGAAATCTTCTAAAATTGTTTTAAGAGAGTGATTGTTATGCCTTTAAGTACTAAATCATTCTTTTTTATTTTTAAGGTGTTTCTCTATATCATATGTTATGAAACATTTTTTTTTTAAATAAGAGTCATAACATTCTATTTAAAGACAAAACCTGATAAACTAATATATTATAAAATATTAATTTCCCTTGAGAGAATATAATATAAATTATTTTGAAAACTTTATTCATTCAAACCCCTTTTTGATTTTTCTAAATATAGAATTGTAATCCTTGTATTAATTAAATTATAGTATTTCATTCATAAAATTTATTTACAATTAAGTTACACTTGATTAATCATCCAAGATTATTTTTTAACAAATAATTCTTAATGAATATGACCTATTAGATTTTTAATATATTAACCAAAATATAAATTATAATCTTAATAAAAATAATATTTAATAAATTAAAATTTTAATTAATTATCAATCAACAACTGATTTATTTATTTTTAAAGATCAAATGCAATACCTAGCAATGTGTCATGATCCATCTAATATTATGGAAGTACTATGTAGTTTAACTTAACAATTTTCTGAAAAGAAGTTTCATTTTTTCTGCTCATATACATACTCTTCAAGCCTGTTTGGAAGTGTGGATGGTGTTGTTTTCAAATCATTCAGAAATGAATCAAAATCATATTTTTTAAAACTATATATTTATAAGGTTCAACACATTTAAAGGGGTTTAATATACATACATACATACACATATGTATACACATATGTATGTATGTATATTAAACCCCTTTAAACGTGTTGAACTTTATATATATATATATATATATATATATATATATACCAAAATAGCTAAATACAAACCTACTTTATCCCTACTTTACATAACTTTCATATCGGGAAATTAACAGCCATATTTTACATTTCAACACTTCCCCTCAAGTTGGAGCGTAAATATTTATCATGCCCAACTTGTCAATTGCGTCATAGAACGCCCTTTCAAAAACCATTTTTGTGAGAATATCGGTCAGCTGATCTTCAGACCGAACAAACAGAAGTTGTATAATTTTCCAATCAAGATTTTCTTTAATGAAGTGTCTGTCAACTTCACCATGTTTGGTACGATCATGTTGAACCAGATTATGAGCAATTTCGATAACTGCCTTATTGTCACAGTGTAGATCCATAAATATTCCGTAGTCAATTCCCAGGTCTTCTGATACCTGTTTAACCCATAGTAATACACACACACCATGAGCCATACCTCGGTAATCTGCTTCTACACTTGACCTTGCGACCACTTTCTGCTTCTTACTTCTCCAAGTGACAAGGTTCCTTTCAACGAACATAAAATATCCTGATGTTGATCTTCTATCAGTATGATTTCCTGCCCAATTCGAGTCTGTATAACCTTTAATATCTTGGACCTCCTTCTTAGAAAATAGAAGTCCTCTTCTTGATGCACTTTTGAGATACCTTAAGATCCGATACACAGCCTCCATATGCTCTTCTCCTGGTGAATGCATAAATTGACTTACCATACTTACTACATAGGCAATGTCTGGCCGAGTATGTGATAAGTATATTAGTTTTCCCATTAGCCATTGATAACATCCTTTGTCCGCTGGCGTCTGATTTTCTGCTTGTCCAAGTTTGTGATTCATTTCCATAGGTGTATCTATCGGTTTGTATGCAAGTATTCCAATTTCTGCCAATAAATCTAACACATATTTTCGTTGTGAAAGACATATCCTCGTTTTTGACCTTGAGACCTCAATCCCTAAGAAGTACTTCAGTTGTCCGAGATCTTTCATTTCAAATTTCGATGCCAGAAATTATTATAGTGCCTTTCTCTCTTCTAGATCATCCCCTGTTAAGACCATATCATCCACATATACTATTAGTGTCGTTACCTTTCCTCCTTTGTGTTTTATAAACAAAATGTGATTTGAATTACTTTGTTAATAGCCAAACTCCTTCATCGTGGACGAGAATCTTCTGAACCATGTCGGGGGTGACTATTTTAGACCATATAAAGCCTTTTTTAAATTGCATACTTCAGTTTCACATGAGGACCTGGTTCTCACTCCAGGTGGCAATTCAATATACACCTCTTCTTCAAGATCTCCATTTAGGAAGGAGTTCTTGACATCGAATTGTTGTAAGGCCTAGTCTTGATTCACTATTATAGATATAAGAATCCGGATGGTGTTCATTTTTGCAATTGGGGCAAAAGTTTCTTAGTAATCCACTCCATACTTCTGCGTATATGCCTTCGTGACTAACCTCGTTTTGTATCTATCAATACTCCCATTTGCTTCCAACTTCACTGTGAACACCCATTTATTCCAACTTTCTTCTTTCCTTTGGGTAGTTGACATAACTTCCAAGTGTTATTTTTTTGTAGTGCCTCCATTTCCTCATTCATCGCCTTGATCCACTTTGGAACTGCTATTGTATCCTATACATAACTAGGAATAAACATATTGGATAATTGATTAGCAATAAATGCATGTGATTCCGATAATCTATGGGTAGAGATATAGTTACTGATGGGATATTTAGTTTTGTTTCTTGTATCAGATTCATATTGTTTCTATGGGACTCCTCGGCTAGTCTTTTTGGTCACATTATATTCTAAGACAGGAATTTCATTTATCTTATTTGGGATAGGATTTAGAGTTACCTGAGGGGACTAAGTAGAGAGATTCTCGGTTGATTCTTCGGTTAATGGTGGTTTTGGGATGGAAAAAAAATTCGTACAGGGTTTGTTTGAATGTGGCAGTGGATGAATTTCTGGGTTTGATTGAATGTGGCAGTGGATGAATTTTTGGGTTTGATTTGGGATGGATTGTTGTGTTTGAATGGTTAGGGTTGATGTGAACAATAGGTGTTTGTGTTTGAATTTCTGGGTTTGATTTGGGATGGATTTCGGGGTTTCGAAAAAAAAATAATTCGATTCGAGAAAAAATATGTAAAGAGATTCAGATTTGCTCTGGTACCATGTTAGAATTCAAAATATGATTCTTTCAATATATTTCAATTGTAGTTTACACTTACATTGCAAGATAACTTATAGGAAAAATACAATACCAAAATAGCTAAATACAAACCTACTTTATCCCTACTTTACATAACTTCCATATCGGGAAATTAACAATCATATTTTACATTTCAATAGTATGTATGTATATTAAACCCCTTTAAACATGTTGACATTTATAAATATATAATTTTATTATATGTAATAAAATTATATATTTATAAAGTTCAACACGTTTAAAGGGGTTTAATATATATATATATTAAACCTATTTAAACGTGTTGACCTTTAGCTGATGCAAAGCATCGATTAATCGTGTTTTTATAGGAAGCTTGGCTAGGCAAGGGAGATTCTTCGGGGGCTTTGTTAATCTGATTAAATAAATCTCTCTCACTGAAAATTATAGTTGACTTTCTTGTTTTAATTTTAATTGTGATAGTTTCTTTTTTTTAATTACATAAAAACTTATTTAGTATTTTTATATTGGATCCTATATATAATTACATTTTAATTTTATTGAAGTTCAAAGAACTTATTTGTTATCCATGGATACTTGTTTTTTTCAATTTATTGTACATATAAAAATCAATCTCATTGAAATTTAAACTAAGCATAGTTTAAAAAAAAAAATTAAAATTAGAAAAGTTTGCTGTATTAAATTGACTAATTTGAAAATGAATACGTTTGCTGTATTATTTAATATAATTTAAAAAAGGAGAAAATTATAGTTGACTTTCTTGTATTATCTTATTGAGAATTATTGTTGGCTTTCTTGCACGCAACACAATAATTCTTTGAAATTGCACGACCAAATATAAAAATATAATGAGCAATTACATCCAACCAAATATTTATGCTATAAATTGCACATCAACTAAATTGTGTCACAATGTTCAAAAAACTGGAAGACTAAACAATATAAAGTGAAACATATGTTGTAGAACCTAGCCTGACGAGTTGACTCAAAATTCGGTGACTATGGTTGTCAAAATCGCGATTTTGACACGACACGGAAGGGGCTTCAAAAACTCGGATCGTAAAATCGTAAAATCGTACCTGAATTTTTCCATATAAAAATCATAAAATCACAGCTAAAATCGTGTAGGTAGAAAAATCGTAAAATCGTAAGTAAAATATTTCCGAATACAATATAATTATGGCCATAAGACTTCATTAGTTAAGGTTGGTACATGATTCAAAATAACTTAAAAATACATTACAAAACAATTATGTCCATAGAATTTCAATCGGTAAAAACTAACAATTTTAAAATAAATATTTTGCTGATGTGCTATATAAATTAAAATTAGTCTCATGATTGTCATATTTCTCGTTATGTTTAATATACTCATCAAATTATTTAAAGGATTATCAGTACTAATATTGGTACCAACACCGATATTGTTAGTACTAGCTCTAATCCTAACAAATTATTTTAACTCAGGACATGAAAATAATTTAAAAACATTAATTTTTTTAATTTAAAGTAAAAAATAAAAAAATTATTTTTTTCAAAAATTTTAAGTATAAATTTTAAAATTAATATTATTGATTTTATATATATATAGTTATATAGTTATATAGTTATATAGTTATATATAGAGGGGGGGGCTGGGGCTGCATAGGGGGCTGCTTTAAAATTTTGGGCGGCGGAAAATTTGGTAAAATCGTAAAATTGAATCGATCCAGTCTGATTTTATGAGTTTGACCGATTTGAACGAGTTTGACCAAAATCAATTTTTTTACCCGAGTTAACAAGGTTTGATAAGTTGACTTGCAAAATCGTACTTTACCTTGACAAGGTGTCAACTCGCAATTTTAACAACAATGTCGGTGACCCTAGTCCTTGGTTAGATTTTACAAAGAAATAATAGAACAGAGTTGTAATTGGCCCGATCCAACTTGATGACTTCTTCGATCAAACCGGAGCCAGAGAGAACCCGTGAGTGAGACCTGACCTATTGTTATTTTAAAATTAACAATAATTTTCTTTGTTGTGCGATGAAAGACCCATTTCTCTTCACCTTCTTTTTATTGCTTTAAAGCTCGAACCAGCTGTATCTGGCTAGCCTGAACCCGACCACCTCAAGATCTAAACTATAATAATTAATCTAAATCAGCATATGGATTAAGAAAAACTATTGTACACTTCAAGGCAGTCAAAATCGAGATTTTGACACGGATCGGAAAGGGCTCTGAAAAATCGGATCGTAAAATCGTAGAAAGATCATACCCGAAATGTCCGTATAAAAATCGAAAAATCGTAAAATCGTGTGAGAAGAAAAACCGTAAAATCGTAAAATCGTGTGAGAAGAAAAATCATAAAATTGTTTGTATAATATTTCTGAATACAAAATAGCATAATTATGGACATAAAACTTAATTAGTTTAGGTTCATACATGATGTAAAATAACTTCAAAACACATTACAAAATAATTATGTCCCTAAAAGTTCATAAGTTAAAAAACTAACAAATTTAAAACAAATCTTCACGTGGCGTACAATGTAAACTAAAACCAGACTTCGCTTTCACTTTCACCCCCCCTCACTATGTCCGAGAATTGCATCAATAGCATCACAATGAAAAAAGATTACTAGTACTACCGGTGCCAACATTATTTAACTCTAAACTCCTTGAATGCAAAGTTTCAAAATAATCTTCGAGTGGCTTCGAGTACTCATCTCAACACCATTAAAATTATCTTCATCACTATCGTCTTCTGTTCCATTTTGTCTTCGTGTTGCACTATCAATAGTTTGAAGTAAATTAATGTTCGATGAACCACCATGTCCTTCTCCTTCAGTCACCCATTCATCATCAGATGGAAGATCATCTACAACGTCATCAAAATCAATGACTTGCTTTTTGTCCTTATCATTCATTTTCAAATTACACATCACAAAAACCAAGTCATTCATTTTTTTCTGCTGTAGACAATTTCTTCGTTTAGTATGAACCTATAAAAAAAATTCACAATTGATAAAATATAAGATTCTTATAAAAAATGAAAACAATATTTGTTTTTTTTTAAAAAAAAACTTACCATCTCAAACGCACTCCAGTTACGCTCACATCCAGATGAACTGCAAGTCAAGCTTAGAACTCGAATTGCAAGATTTTGTAGCTCTGGACATTCATCTCCATAAGAATCCCACCATCTAGCTGGAGTCTTTTTATCCCTTGCTTTTTTGGCAGCCTCAATGCCAAATAACCCCTTTGCTTCGGAGAATATATTAAGTTGTACATCAATTTTATCCCTCTCTACTTCATCAGGCACCATCCGAGTCAGGCAGTCATACATTCCATATTTAATATTTTTGTCTTGTTTATAATCAGTAATATAATGATAATGAGGATTCAACCAATAAGCAAATGCATGCAAAGGTCTATGAAGTTGAAGCTCCCATCTTGCATCAATAATATCCAATACAGGTATATATCTACAAAAGAAAATAAAAATTAGGATATTAACATCAACATTAAATAACATAAGATAAAACAATAGTTATATTAAATAAACAATTGACATAATAGATAATGTGCACCTTTTTTGCACATTTCCAAAATTCACTTTTATCTTCTCTTTCGCTTCCTTCATGGCTTTATATATAAAACCCATGGCCGGTATCTCATCTGAATCAACTAATCGAAGAACTTTTATAAGAGGAAATGCTGCCTTGATGCATTCAGAGACATCATGCCAAAAGTTTCTGTCCAAAACACAATTTTGAATTTGCCGCCCTTCTTCACTTTTTGAATACCGACTTGACCTCCATTGGACGGAAGTGAACATTGACATCAGTGTAATCTTACAATTGTTCAAACATCCAAGAGTTAAGTATGCAGTGGCAAATCAAGTGGCACCAGGCCTGATCAAATCTTGTCCTTTTGTGAACTTTCTCAGCATGGAAATAAGGAGAGATCTTGAATAAATATAAGTGGTGATTCTCCTCCCCTTACCAATGGTTAAGGCATGCAGCTCTAGTTTCTTCTCAAAATCTTCCAAAATCAAATCAATACAATGAGCAGAGCATGGTGTCCAATACAAGGTTTTTCTTTTTTCCATCAACAAATGCCCAAACTGCCTTTATAGTTTGCGAGCATTATCGGTAATGACCTGCACCACATTTGCCTCTCCAATCCTTTCAACAATAGCATCTAACATCTCAAATACTTTAAAAGTTGTTTTGGATATATGAGATGTGTCTACAGATGATAAAAAAAAAGTTCCTCTAGGACTATTAATCAAAAAATTACAAATAGAGCGTCTTTTCCTATCAGTCCATCCATCAGACATTATTGAGCAGCCTGTTTTTTTCCATTCCAGCTTATATTCATCAAGCAAATGCATTGTTTTATCTACTTCTTGCTTTAAGTACTTCTCTCTAATATCATGGTAAGATGGAGGCTTAAATCCAGGTCCATGTTTTGCAACTAATTCAAGCGCTTTAACAAACTCAGGGTTTCTAGCACAATTAAAAGGAATAGCACTAGTGTAAAAAAACCTTGCTATTTGTTGACATGCTTCTTCTCTAATATCCTTCTTTAGCATGTGATTGATGGTCAGTTGAGTACTTCTACTTCCACTTATTGGTTTCTTTCCCTTGTTCATTGAGCTAATTTCATAATCTTCGTCTGCATCTTCGCCACTTGTAAAAAACAGAGAAGCCTTTCTTTTCTTCTCAGATGCTTCTAGACTTTTCACCAACACATTTAACATCATCTGCTTCACATCTGCTGGTACTTGATGGCATGGCTCAACATCCTTTCGAGTGCAAGCCAAATGATGCTTGAAACGATAAATGCCTCCGCTGAAAATTTTCTGACAATACTTGCATTGAACTTTTCTTGAAGTATTCTCAATATCTATACCATGCTGCCATCCCACATCAAGTCTATTGCCACTGGTAGTTTTTTTGGATGCCATGTAATCTGCAATTCATTGAAATAATACATCAAATAAGGTAACTTGGGAATTCGACAATTACAAGCCACGCAATAAAATCTCAGCTACACGATGAAATTCCCATGCATGACATCCAATAATCTGAAACTTGGGATATATTTTGAAATGCAGGAGAACAAGAGATTATGTCCAACAATGATTAAACAGCTTATCCTCTTGTAAACCCAATCATACCATTATCCAGATTCCTAAGGAAAACAATGGTAAGGGTATACTTCATAAAGCTTTAATTATTACAGATGATGAAGTGTATGAATCTAATCATGAGCATTTCTAGGGTTCAAATAAAGAAGATGATAGTTCCAATCTATTAGGTTTTCTCATCACGTGCTCAACCTACCAAACCATGAACAAAGAAACTCTTTCGTGCGTTGATCCATAAATGATAAACATAAAGCAGCAGAATTTAATACCCTGGCAACCGCATCAAATTGATACTTTCACATCCCTTATTTCTCAATATATAATTTAAAATCCAAATATTCGAACACAGAAAAGAAACTCAAGACATAGAAAGTTATTCATTATGCTCGTAGAAAGAGGTGTCGAGCCTGGAATAACATGAAAACAGAGAGGTAAACTTCTGGAAATCATTAACCATTCTACCATCACAAAGAAATTCATGTCAGATCAAAGTATGGCAAGACAAAAAAAAGATCATGACTTTTGCATTTTATTTTTCGTTTCTTTTTCGGTTTCCGGTTGTATTTGTTGCTTTGCTCTCTCAAAACTGTCTACCATGGGTAGAAGGCTCTCGATCACTTCCCCCTGGGCATCACTTCTAATGTTAACCCTCTCTTTGTCTTACCTTCTCCTAAAATTATCAAAATCTGCTTGCAAGCGAATATATTTCTCCTTCCCAGAGGTTATCTCAGCGGATAAAGATGAGACTTTCTGGAGTAATTCCTGATTCTCTTTCTCTATGGTGCCTACCTTAGCCTCAATATTCAATATAGTCTTCTCGTCTCCGTAAAAAAATAGCCTCGCTCTGTAAATTTTCATAAGGTTCTTCAAACCGGGTTCTCGTTCCTGACCTTCTTGAATCTCATTATTCCCCTCCTCCCCATTCGTCTAAACAAGAGTAATTAAGGCAAAGATAGAAGAGAAAGGAATAAAAAGAAACATCACATAATGATTCGATGTGAAACATGTCTGTTCAAATAGAAAACAAAATTGAATACAAATCTCTTGTGATTTTGGCTGTTTATTTCCGTGAATACAGGTGATTGGAAAACGATAAAAAAAAGGTTAAAAAGGAAAAGGAAATGCAACATACAGTAGGTGCAGAGTCTCCAGGTGCGAGATAAGCCTTCAAAGAGCGCCTTTTAATGTTGTTGATTGGGATTGGAGAGGAATTGGAGAGAAAGGGGGCACTGCTGGGTTTGCATAGACGGAGGGGCATGTGGTGGAGAGGTGACGGGGTTTGGGTTTCTAGGGTATGGGAGGGTTTTGAAGAGAAAGAAGAAGAGAGGCGAAGAGGAGCTAAGAGAGTGCAATTTAGGGCAAATGGTTTTTTGCGTTTGTGCTGACTGCTGAGAAGAGAAGAGAACGGCTGTGTGTGAAAAATAGAATTGAAGAATGAAGAATGAAGAATGAAGAAAGAAGAAAACCTACGCTGCGTGTGAAATATGACGAACGCGTAAACTCGTTCCGATTTTTACGAGTTTACGATTTTTCCGATTTTTCTACGAGTTTGACCGAGTTTGACCGGGTTTCGGTTTTTCTACCGGTTCAACCAGGTTTTCGGAGCCAACTCGCAAAATCATACAATTTTGCGAGTTGGCTCGCGATTTTGACTGCCATGGTACACTCTCACTTTCCTGGTAGATGAAACTGGATGACTTTCCAGCTGCAAACACCCCCGAATCCTGTGCAGTTGTTCGCAGTATGCTGACAAGAAGCTTACCTCAAAGCCCACAACTCAGATCCCCCCCCAGCTCCTGTTGTCTCAGGTTACCCGATGGGATTATAAATCAAATAGGCATTAAGACTTTGGTTCAAATTTAGAAGAAAAAAAAAATGTGAGTGAATTTAAGACAATCTTAAATGATATACACTCATAAGTTCTGATGACAGGTTGTAAATAAAATAGAAAAACGATCAGTTACAAGGAAGAAAGTAAAGATGGAAAGACAACAACCCCACAAAGCATAATTTTCATGAAATGAACTTTACTCACATTTATAATAACGTAACTCCAGATGATAGAGATTACCAGAAAGTCAAGATAGAAACCAAAGAATTTCTTCCAAGCAGAAACTGAGTGACTCTAACTAGAGAAAGCTTTTGTTGGAATACTTCATTTCATTTCTTGAAAACTTTAAGTTCACCTCCTGTAAACCTCCAAGTCAATTATGGTAATTTCTGCACCATTCTTGAAGCCACTTTGCTACGGTCCCAACCTTGCGATCGAGTTACAGGGCGATTAATTGAGAAATCTGCTTGTAATGACTTTAGTGAATTGTGTTTACCCGACTTTCTCCCCTTTGGACCTATTTTGAAATATAGACAGGGCTCGTTAAATAAGAGAACCCAACGATCTCAAAGAACTGGATAATTAATTTATGTGATAACTTCTTCCAAGTCTTCCCTTACAATATAAAGAAATTGAATGATAACTACTTCCTAAATGATAGTCCACTACTGCACTATCTGGTTACTAAATAAAGGAAATAACAGTTACGAAATATAAATGCCAATTACATAAATGAAAACGAGATAAATTAAACTATAAGCTGGAGCAAGGACTAGCATCCACGTCTGCCATAGCATCCACGTCTGCCATTTGCTGTGAACTGCTCCCTTGTTCTCTTCACTTCTCGACATCTGTCCTGTTGACCACTACTTCCTTGGTCAACTGCTGGTTGCCCATAACATTACTACCCCCATTGAAAATGCTCTTGTCCGCAAGGGCAAAAGATGGAAATCGTGCTTGGAAGGAAGAAACATCTTCCCAAGAGGAATCTGTAGGAGACAAGCCATCCCAATGCACGAGAACTTGATGGTTATTGCGAACAACACGCGAATCCAGAATAGCCTTAGGAAGAGGTTGTAATTCCCCGTCAGTAAGTGTAGGTAAAGTGGGTTCAATGGGGACAGAGGAACCATGAAAAGTTTTGAGGCAAGAAACGTGAAAGACTGGGTGCAATTTGGATGAAGAGGGAAGGTCTAATTTATAAGCCACTGTTCCGATTTTAGCTAAAACAGAAAAAGGGCCATAAAAACATGGTGAAAGTTTCGTGAATTTGGAAGAAGAAAGGCTAAGTTGGCGGTGGGGTTGAAGTTTAAGCAGCACCTGATCACCCAGCTGGAATTGGACAGGACGATGTTTAGCATCATACCAAGATTTCATGGAGCTTTGGGCTTGAAGTAAACGGCTGCGGAGGTCTTGGAGGATTAAATCCCGAGAACGTAATTCCAGATCAACAGCCTCCAGTTTAGCTACACCTGGACAGTAAGAGAACATTGAAGGCGGAGGACGACCATAAACCACCTCAAACGGAGTGGCTTTGAGTGACGAGTGAAAACTGGTATTGTAACAGTATTCCACCCATGGTAGCCACTGGAACCAGCGACGAGGTCGGTCACTTGAAAAGCAACGTAAATACATCTCAATAGTTCGATTCACAAGCTCTGTTTGACCATCACTTTGGGGGTGGTATGCTGAGCTGAAAGCTAATTTCGTGCCACTCAAACGAAATAGTTCAGTCCAAAATTGACTAGTAAATGCAACGTCCCTATCACTTACAATGGTCTCTGGCAGGCCATGAAGTTTGAAGATACTATCAAAAAATAAACGGGCCACACTTATAGCAGTATAGGGATGAGCCATTGGTAGAAGGTGTGCATATTTGAAAAAGCGATCCACCACAACTAGCAACACTGACTTGCCGTGGGAGGGAGGAAGGCCAACAATAGAATCCATGGAGATATCGGACCAAATCTGTAGTGGCACAGCAAGTGGTTGAAGAAGACCAGCTGGTTGTAAATGTTCGGACTTATGTTGCTGGCATACCAAACAGTGCCGAATAAATGCTTGAACCGAGGCCTTCATGCCTTTCCAATAAAAATCTTGTGCAATGCGATGAAGTGTCTTTTGATACCCTTCATGTCCACCATTGTGAAGAGCTGCAATAATGTCTAAAATAATAGGTGAATCAGGCAGCAAATAAACATGTTTTTTAAAGAATATCAACCCATCCTTGAACTCCCAAGGACCCACAGCTTCACCGGCCACAATGTTGGACTGTAGCATTTGTAAAGTGGCTGAATTGAGGACCTCCTTGCTAATAGACTCAAACAAAGTCAAATTGGGCATAGAAATTGCGGCAATACTGGGGTAATCTTCCAAGCAACGGGATAAGGCGTCAGCCACCCTATTGTGCTTCCCAGCCCGATATTCAACTGCAAAGTCGAAGCCCATCAATTTGCTCAACTAGTGTTGTTGAGGGGAGGTGATGATACGTTGTTCCAGTAGGAATTTAAGGTTGTAATGATCAGTTTTGATTAGAAAATGCCGCCCCCATAAGTAAGCTCTCCAGTGCTGAACTGCCTTGGCCAAACCGATGAGCTCCTTTTCATAAGCTGGGAGACCCTTGTAGCGAATAGCTAAAGGTCTGCTAAAATACGCAATTGGTCTGCCTTCTTGTTGCAACACAGCCCCCATGCCCGTATCGGATGCATCACATTCCACAATAAACAAGGTAGCAAAATCAGGAAGTGCCAATACAGGTGTGGAACTCATAGCAACTTTTAAGAGCTCAAAGGCTTGTATTGCTTCTTCTGACCAAGTGAAAGAATTCTTGCGCAACATGGCAGTAAGAGGACCTGCAATAGAACCATAATTTTGCACAAACTTGCGGTAATAACCAGTCAGCCCTAAGAACCCTCTTAATCCCTTCACAGTGGCAGGTTTCGGCCAGTCAAGCATGGCTGAAATTTTCGATTGATCCACGGAAACCTCAGCAGCAGAAATCATGTGGCCAAGATAAGATACTTGACCTTGTGCAAAACAGCATTTTGATTGCTTCAAAAATAAGAGATTAGAAGACAGGATCTCAAAGACCACCCGCAAGTGTGTCATGTGGTCTGTCCATGAAGAACTATAGACGAGAATATCGTCAAAAAAAACCAGAATGAACTTACGCAGGTGTAATTGAAATACCTCGTTCATCAATGCTTGGAATGTGCTTGGCGCATTGGTGAGGCCGAATGGCATTACCAAGAACTCAAAGTGGCCATGGTGAGTGCGAAATGCTGTTTTTTCCACATCTGGAGAGTGCATACGGATTTGATGATAACCGGAGCGCAAATCCAACTTCGTAAAGTATTGTGCCCCCTGCAATTCCTCCAAAAGTTCATCAATAACAGGAATCGGAAATTTGTCTTTGATGGTCTTTGAATTCAGTGCTCGGTAGTCCACGAAGAAACGCCATGTATTATCTGCCTTGGTGACCAATAATACTAGCGAGGAATAGGGGGATTGACTTGATCTGATGATTCCCTTCTCCATCATTTCCTTGCACTGCTTTTCTATCTCATCTTTTTGTGCATGAGGATATCGGTAAGGCCTGACCACCACTGGATGTGCTCCCGGCTCTAGAGTGATGCGATGATCGCATGAGCGTGCAGGTGGAAGCCCCTGTGGCTCTTGAAAAATTGCAGCAAATTCAGATAATAGTGCTGTGAGTGTTACCTCTTCTTGAAACGCCATTGTTGTGACTTGAAGCTGCACAGGTGGAGGAGTGTGCGAGCTGTCTGCCCCCTCCAATTCCAACACCCTTCCATGTTGTTTAAATATCATGGAATTGACCTTGAAATCCCATAAGATTGGACCCAGTGTTTGAAGCCAATTGACCCCCAAAACCGCATCAATTCCATTCAAAGTGAGAATGTAAAAATCAAACCGAATTAGTTGAGTTCCTAGTGAAATGGGTACATTCTTACACTGACCTGGACTTTTAATTTTGCTACCATTAGCAATTACCACCTGCAACCCCTCTTGATGTGTACAATTGAGCCCCAATTTTGCAACCAATATAGAATCCAGGAAACTATGTGTGCTCCCAGAATCGATTAGAAACAAAATTCTCTTCCTTTTAATTGTGCGGTGAACTCGCATGGTGTTGCCTCCAGATTTCTCTCTAGTGATTGCGTGCAAGGAAATTTCGGGTGTATCATCTTCGCAAGTCTCTTGATCTTCCATTTCTCCTTGGACAGACTCCTCCACGCCATCTAACCAAAACAAGCGTTTGCATTGATGACCCCGATTGTATATCTCATCACAATTAAAACATAGACCTTTCCCACGTCGTTCGTCCATTTCTCCGCGGCTCAACCTTTTGAAGGTCCTTTGATTGGAAGGAAGAGAGGAGATAACCGTGGGTGATTTTAATTGAGGTGGTATGGTTCTTCTGGCTCCACTCCTTCTCTCATACAATCTGGCAAGACTCGTAGCATTGATTAAGTCTCTGGGCTGGTGCAGTTCTACCTCAATTGCAATGTACTCAATTAACCCACTAATAAAAATCTCAACTTCCTGCTCAGTGGTGAGATGACCCGCCCGTGCTGCCAACTGCTCAAATTTCCGTTGATATTCCTCCACTGTTCCCCCTTGGTGTAATTTGGCCAATTCCCCCAGTTTATTTCCCTGTAAGGATGGGCCCAAATCGCAGCTGGCATTGCCTTTTAAATTCCACCCACGAAATTCCAGGACGGTCACGATCTAATTTTAGGAACCACACTTGCGCATCAGCGTCGAGATGATAAGAGGCAATTTCCACCTTCTCTTCTTCTGGGGCGTGTTGATGGCAAAAGTAGTGTTCGCAGCGACTCAGCCAGACCAACGGGTCAATTTTTCCATCGTAGAGAGGAAACTCCAGCCTGCTAAACCTTGGAGGTGGGGCTCGCCCTTCAACACGGTGATTGAGATGAGGATAGCCCCTTGGTCCCAAATTCACACTGCCATCCTCCCCATGTTGACTCTCCAACCGCGTGGTTGCTAACTCCCGAGAGAGTTCTTCGAGGCGAGCCGAGAGTTGTTCCCTTTCAGTTCAATCTTGCTGGCGGTTCTCCTGATACATCTTCATGAAGGCTTCGAAATTGTATTTGTAACATGTTTGAAGATTCGCCCATAACTTCAGGCTCTGATACCAATTTGTTACGATCCCAACCTTGCGATCGAGTTACAGGGCGATTAATTGAGAAATCTGCTTGTAATGACTTTAGTGAATTGTGTTTACCCGACTTTCTCCCCTTTGGACCTATTTTGAAATATAGACAGGGCTCGTTAAATGAGAGAACCCAACGATCTCAAAGAACTGGATAATTAATTTATGTGATAACTTCTTCCAAGTCTTCCCTTACAATATAAAGAAATTGAATGATAACTACTTCCTAAATGATAGTCCACTACTGCACTATCTGGTTACTAAATAAAGGAAATAACAGTTACGAAATATAAATGCCAATTACATAAATGAAAACGTGATAAATTAAACTGCAAGATGGAGCAAGGACTAGCATCCACGTCTGCCATAGCATCCACGTCTGCCATTTGCTGTGAACTGCTCCCTTGTTCTCTTCACTACTCGACATCTGTCCTGTTGACCACTACTTCCTTGGTCAACTGCTGGTTGCCCATAACACAATTCCACTGGGTTCTGCCTCATTGTCACGCTTGTTATCACGGCATCTCTTGGTTTTCCCCTAAAAGCATTCATAAATTGCTGTCCTAAGGCTGTGTTTGTTTCCCGGAATTCACTTTCCGGGAAACTACTTTCCAAACTTTCCTATGTTTGTTTGCCTTCCGGAAAGTTGGTCAATGGAAAACACTTTTCAGTCAAAGAAAAATTTGGCTTAGTTTTCAGGAAAGTGTTTTCCGGAAAATTTGGGCGGAAAACACTTTCCGGAAGTTGTGAAAAATTTAGAAATGTCATTATTTGCTGATTATATCAAATTTGATCCTCAAACTTTTGATTGCTATATATAATTTGTTTTGAATATTTATTTTTCAATTCCATTTCTTAAAATTTAATTTTTATATTAATTTTGGTCCTTATTTTTATAATTGTTATTTGCTTTTTTCTTATCATTTTTTTATTGAAATTTTTTATCTATCAAATTTGGTCCTCATTTTTTTATTGTTACTTATTTTATATGAAATAATTTATGAAATGTTAATTATTATTATTTTAATTTATTCACCTTTAATTTTTTTTTAAATTTTTAGATTTGATCTCTATTATTTTGATTATTATTTATTTTATTTGAGATAATTTATGAAATTATATATTTTTTTAATTTCATTCTCATTCAACTTTTTAATTTGTAAGATTTGTTCCTCATTATTTTAATAAACTTGAAAAAAAAATTAATTTATTAATAAATTATTTTCCAATTCATTTTCCATAACACAAACAAACACTGGAAAGTATTTTCCAGTTTATTTTTCATAACACTGCCAAACATCAGAATTCACTTTCCAGGAATTCACTTTCCTAAGAAAATCACTTTCCAGCAAACAAACAGGGCTTAATTGTCTAAATTCCGCTAGAGTTGCTGCAAATACCTGACGGTCTGGCAAGATAAAATCACAATAGCTCTCTGCTTGGGTGTATAGCTCGCGGACCCCACACTTGCTCACATGACAACGCTGCAAGGGGTTGTTGTCCATATCTTCCACGGAGAATTCAACGGAGACCTCACTGTATTTACCATACCAAAAATCTTTTGTAGCATTCAAACAGGGATCATATCCAAAAAACAGGTGATCTGACTGGACAGATCGTTCGTGCAATGAGCCATAGCAACTGGCAAAGTAGCAATGGAGAATACAGGGATCAGCATGGCCATTCTTGAAATGGTAAGTACATTTAACTTGGAATCCACCAGAGGCATCATAAGAGGGTTCAAATGCAACAACAGTGCACAGCACGAAACCCAACAACTCACTACTAGCGCAACCTGAAAGCAGCTGAATTGTCACAGAAGCAGCTGAATTCTGCTGGAGAAACCATGCTGGAACTTTACATCCAGGGAAGCAAAAGCTGGATACCCCAGCTGCTACTGATGAAATCTGCACCGTGAAAAAATGCTCAACTATACATCCATGAAAACACAAGAGATGGCAGTAACAGTACAAAGAGATTATAAGACAGGATTGAACACGTGTGTGTGTGTGTGTGTGTGTGAGAGAGAGAGAGAGAGACCTCACTGTAAAGTCTTTTGGCATATAGCTGAATTTTCAAGAGAGCGTATGCCATGATATTGTTGTGTGCAATCTCACCCAACTTGAGACAATTAGTAAAGATGAATTCAAAAATGTTTCCATCAACTATAAATGATGAGCTTGGGACTGTTCTCAGAGATCTGCAACGGTGTGCATCTAGTTTTGCAAGCCGTGGTGGAAGTTCTTGCAGTGAACTAAGCCTCCTGCAATAGCGTAAGCCAAGATATTGCAGCTCACGGAGTTGACTGATATCTTTAGGCAGTTCAAAAAAGTCGTTTCCACTCAGATCCAATGCTTCCAGTGAGGTTAAGCAGCCAAGACTTTTAGGCACTTCCAGTATTCCACAACCACTTAGGTTTAGCTTGCGCAAATATTTTAAATCCAGCAATTGCAGGTCACTGAGATATTTTCCTTCCAAATATATACAATTTCCCAATTCTAAGAAACAAAGCCCCGTTAGATTTCTAGTTGGTGAGGGTAGATTTTTTATGCCTGTTCTGTCTAAGTAAAGATACCTCAATGAATGCATTGTCTCCAAAACTCCTGGGAATGTCTGAAATTGAGAGCAACCTGAGAGGTTGAGCTTTTCCAGAGATTTCAACTTACAGATACTCCCCGGAAGAATCTCAAATTTTGTACAGTTTCGTAGATGCAATTCAACAAGTTTGTAACAACACTCAATTGACGATGGAATTTCTTCTATTGCTGTCCCATCCAGATACAGCTCTTTTATACTACACGAAACATTTGGAAACTCTGTGATAGTGGAGCAGCCAGAGAGATTAAGTTTCTCAAGACATGCCAACTTATGAATGGTACTTGGAAGATTCTTCAGCCTTCCACAGTTGGACAGATCCAAAGAAGAGATTCGCCAGAGATGACCAACAGAAGATGGAAATTCTTCTACTGCAGTTTCACTCAAGTATAAGTACCTTGTATTCTCTGGTATGTTCGGAAACTTGGTGACATTTGAGCAACCAGAGACATCAACAATAACAATAGACTTCAACAAACAAATACTGTCTGGAAGATTCCCAAGCTGTTTACAGTCCCTCAAATTCAAAGCAACGAGTCTACTCAGATTTCCAATAGATTGGGGAAGTTCTTTGATTGCAGTCTCATTGAGATTTAAATACGTCACATTCTCTGTAATCTCTGGGTACATCTTGAGATTTGAGCAGCCAGAAAAGTTAAGAGCCTTGAGATATTTCGATTTAATGATTCTTGGAAAACTCAAAAGGCTTGTGCATCTTTTCAGATTCAAATCAACAAGCTTCTCCAGAAATTGAACAGATGAGGGAACCACTTTCAGAGTTGTACAAAATTGAAGATTCAATCTCTCAAGATTTTTAGCCTTTGATAGGTCTGGAATTGCAGTTAGATGCTCACAATTACTAAGGTTGACCTCTATTAAATTCACAAGATTCTGCACCATCATAGCATTGATAACAAGGAGAAATTAGTATCTGTACATTATAAAATTCATTTAAAAGAAGAGGAAGATTATATGTGTAGTGACTAAACCATACCAGGTCCCCCTTCCAAAGTTCTCGAAGCTTGCTGTGTGATAGGTTAAGTTCAACAAGGTTCTCTGGATGAAAATTGGATGGCAAAGATTTCAGAGGATATGCATCCCATTGTAGATACCTCAACTCATCAGAAAGTGATTTGAGACCATCAGGAAGGTACACTTTACAGTTATTTCCAGCTTCAGAATTATAAATTTTGAGCAATCTAAGATTATACATCCCCACAAAAGCTTTAGAGCTTAACTTGATTTCTTTTATGTTAGAAGTGTCAAAGAATATCCCTTCAACCTTTTCAGTTCCCTAAAATCACAGCAAGGAGAAAATAAAGCATGATAAGTAACACAAATCCATGGTCATATGTGAATACTTTCGAACTTCATAGACCAAATATTGAAAAAGAAAAGAAAGAACTTGAACATTCGCATACATGACACTCACCAGATTTTTTGTCAGAACTTGATTGGCATCCCTCGGACTCCATAACCTACTACGTTTTCCTAGTTCTTTTATGGACTCTTGTCGGACAATTTGAAAAGCCATTTCTTGCAACAGATCGTGCATTTCAAGCTTTCCATTTGAAATAGTAACAAGGCACCTTTCAGCAAGAAAAATAACTCCAGCATTTGTTGAGAAACCACAACCATCCAGTATTCTCTCCACGTAATCAATTTGCTTCCCTTTAAAGAAACACGCAATATCAAGAAATATGTCCTTCTCTTCATCACCAAGTGCATCAAAACTTACTTTCAACATATTATAAATTTTCTGATGAGGATTTTTTTCAAGTTTATTCAATGCATTTTCCCAGTCTTCTTTCCTTCGGCCAAATAGGAAGGAACCCAAAACTTTAAGAGCCAATGGGTTGCCTCTAGCATAATTTACTGCCCTGATTGATAGGCCCATATAATCTTTTAGAATGTGGTTTTCTTTGAAGACAGTCAGACTAAAGAGTTGACGAGCTTCACTGCAATTTAATTCCTCAACCTCATATATTTCATCAGCCACATTCTTAAGCACTTGTCTATCTCTGGACGTTACAAGAATTCTACTTCCAGTACCAAACATATCATGCCTTTCAATTAAACATTCTACTTGTTCCACGTCATTCACATCATCTAGAACAATTAAAACTTTTTTGTGCTGGATCATTTCCTTCATTAAAGTGGATCCCATGCGTGGAGTATCAATACGTAGATTTTCCTGCTCTAATACTCTTGAAAGGAATTCCTCTCGCAAGCGAATCAACCCACCACATTCTTCCGATTTCTCTCTTACATTAGTAATAAAACAGCAGCTTTCATATTGACTTGAAATACTTTTGAAAACAGCTTCAGCAATGGTTGTCTTGCCCATACCACCCATGCCCCATATTCCGATTATGCGAACTTCAGATGATCTAATGCATAAAACTGTTTTGAGTCGTTCAATGCGTGAATCTATACCAACTAGGCCCTTAGAGTCACTTAATGATGTGTGATTCAATTTTTTCAAAATGAATTGCACAATTTCACTGACAAGTTTGGACTCGGGCCTACCATATACAAGGAACAAGTGTAAGTAAAACAAAATATATATATATATATATATAAAAGTAAACAGGATTATGAAGATAATGCCGGGTTTTTTTTTTTTTTGTTAAGAGTTCATTTGGGATTTTTGTGATCATCATGCTTGTAGCAACTGGCTCAAATTTCTTGAATTTATAATCTTTCTTGAAATTCACCAATGCATAGCCTTTTTAAGGCTCATTTAGAAGTCCCATGAACATATACTAATTAAAATTTATCATTTTGCACAAGTAAACCCACAAGAAATGCAGTGACACATGACTATGCAATTAAGTTCCATCATAGTAATAGTCCTTCTGTGGATTCAAATTAACAAGTATAACATGGGAATCAGTTTTAAAAGCTAAAACTGAGACATTACCTTTCAGTGAGATAAATTTAAGGTTTTTGTGATCATCATGCTTGTAGCAACTGGCTCAAATTTCTTGAATTTATAATCTTTCTTGAAATTCACCAATGCATAGCCTTTTTAAGGCTCATTTAGAAGTCCCATGAACATATACTAATTAAAATTTATCATTTTGCACAAGTAAACCCACAAGAAATGCAGTGACACATGACTATGCAATTAAGTTCCATCATAGTAATAGTCCTTCTGTGGATTCAAATTAACAAGTATAACATGGGAATCAGTTTTAAAAGCTAAAACTGAGACATTACCTTTCAGTGAGATAAATTTAAGGTTTTTAAAGTTATAAAACTGAACTGAAAAAAATAAACTAATTAAATTGCTAAAGAATATGTCAAAGGACTGCCCCTTTTAAGCGACTATACTACATGACCATTTCATGATGAGCAAGTAAAATTTAAGCTTTAAAAGTGAATAATGCTAGAAATACTTGATTTTGTAGTATCTGATATATTGATGTGTTACCTCAAAAAGGATCGAGTTACAGCACCTAACTATATAATGTACTGAGCTAGTGATTTAGTAATTTGATAATTGCCAAATGTTGACTCTTAAAGAACATTTATTAGTAAATATGAGCCTAGAACAATGGTAGATTCTATTACCACGTCCAAAACATCTAGTAGCCCCTTTGTCTAATTAGTGTTTTGATATTTAATGTGGAATAGTAACTCCATCATTTCCAAAGAAGGTAGAAATAAAGAAAATTGCATCCTTTCCAAATTCGTAAAAGTACATAGTAAGGGAACTTTATTGTTCTTATTTATTTTCCAAACCTTAGATAATTCCATACCTATTGGAAATCAGCCTTTTAACTTTATGCATAATTTTAGCTATATTAGGAAATGGACATGCAAAAATTGGCACAAATAATACTTCAATTCATATATTCAAGTGAAACCTGCAAATGGTATAGAATAGAGAGAAAAGGTTACCTAGTGACTTGTGAATCCCATCCAGAAATACTGGCCGCATTTGTCAAGTCAGCCCTCCAGCCTGAAACCTTGTCCATCTTCCATTTATAATTTCTTTCAAGTTGAGCAAATGCATTTCCAAAAGCCCCTCTCTGTTCATCTACATCAGATGGATCTACGTGATAAAAAACTGGTAAAACAATCTGCCCACATGTTCTCTTGCATTCTAGTATCTTCTTCAGTTCATCCAAACACCATGGAGAAGATGCATAGTTTTTTGAGAATATCACTACTGCAATTCTTGACTCTTCAATTGTTCTCAACAGTGCAGGTTCAATTTCTTCACCCCTTTCAAGATCATTATCCATGAAAGTCTTGATTTGTTTACAACATAAGGCATAATAGAGATGGCTGGTAAAATTGTCACGGGTATCACTGCCTCTAAAACTGATGAATACACCATACTTCCATTGTTGAGCAGATGTAGAAGATGCCATATCCGACATTTACTAGCTTGTGCAGAAAATCACTTCAAATTAGAAGTTCATAAATACTCTCTTTTTCACCTGGTAAATAAAAATTAAGGATACAAATCCCATTCGATAACACTAAAAAACAGTTTAAGAGAAGGACAAATCACTAAACTCATTAAACACTAAACGCTGAAACCCAACTTAAAAATATCAAAGGATTCAAAATTCCTGCACAGAAAATCAGTAGATCCTTCCACGCCAAAATGCCCACAAAATGGGAATACTTGCAGTTTGTTAATGGAAAAGAAAGTTAGAAACCATGCTGAAACGTAGGCTTACGCTCAATCATTTGATAAACCACTAATTTTTCTACTTAAATTTCAGCAAATATATCTTTCATTCAACTAAACTCAAAGGCAAACCTTAAGACTTAGAGCTTTACAACATGCTTCATTTATTAAATAAACATGCAATCTCAATCAAGAAACCCAGAGAGAGTTGATAATTGAAATAAAGAAACAAACAAAACAGACCCAATTCTCAAACCTTAAGACCAACGGTAGCATCAATTTGAATACTACAAAGTGAAAAGAAGAAAAGAGTTTGGACTTACAGAGCGGATACAGGAAAGACAGTAAGGGCCTGTTTGGGAGAGCGGTAGCGGTTGCGGTTGTGGTTGAAAAAATGGAGTTTTAAAAATGGAGTTTTTAAAATGGAGTTTTTAAAAATGGAAAGTGTTTGGTTAAAACTGTGGTTGAGTTGAAGGTTGAAGAAAAAGGAGTTTTGGTGTTTGGTTACCAAACTTTACAAACTGCTTTTAACTTGTGAAATTACTTTAAAGGGTATATATATATATATATATATTATTATTATTATTATTATTATTATTTTTATAGTAATGGCTGATTTTTAATTTTTTTTTATTTTTTAAAATATATTTTGACATTGATATATCAAAATAATTAATTTAAAGATTTATTTTTTTGATTTTTTTAAAAGCAAATTTAAAAGCACGAAAAATAATTGTGTTTAATTATTATTATTTTAATTATATTAAAAAAATAATAATTACATAATTATAGAATATAAATATATTTTTTTTAACCCTACCCACCCGAATCCCTACCCATTCCCATCTTCCCAATTCTATTTACCTGCGCCGCCCACCCCCCCCCCAAAGCCAAATACACCAGACCCCATTAAAATTCTAAGTTCTAACGGCAAGACTGGGAAAAAAAAAAAGACCACGAAAAAGCCCTATCAACAAAACCCACGCGTCTTGCCTCAAAAAATCACTTTCGTGCCCTAACAAGCACAAAGGTCTCTCTGCCGCGAAGAAGGTCACGGGAGGCACTTCTACAGTTTCGGCGGCCGATATCTTCCTCCAATGTAAAACTTAATCTCTCTGTTACTTTCTCATAGTATGTTCACTCATGCAAAACTATTTGTGCGTGATCCAGTGTTTTATTTCAACGTTTTGCTCCTTTCTTGTTTGATTAAATGCTTGCTAGAAATTACTTTCTCTTCTTTCATCCCAATTTCTTAGCACCCAGAACACTTCATTCTTATGCATGTTTGGCTGTGGTTTGTGCAGACGGAGAAGATAAGGTCAGAAGGGTAAAGAATTTTCAACGGATATATTGTAGGCAGATGGTTTGAATCGGCGTTTGAATCGGTGTTTGAAAAGCACCTCCAAGGTGCTTTTCAAAAAACGCCGTTTGGGTGTTAATTTGGGTGGGTCCCACTACAAAAAAATGGTGTTTGGTTTTTACCAAACACCAAAACACCATCCCGTTTGGCAAACGCCAGACGCACTGGTGCGCCAAACGGGTGCTAAGAGGGGTTCGGCGGCAACTTTCTCGTTCGATGTTTCAGGGAGCCAAGAAACCATAGAAGAAAACCAACATTGATTCTTGTTTCCAACAAGGGACCGAGAACGTTACAGGAAGGTCTCTTACATGGAAAATGGATACGCAAGGAAGGGGTCAAATGTCAACGCCTCTAGCTTGTCGGTGAAGAGATCAAAAAATACTTTTAAAAATAACATCATTTATATTTTCAACAAATACTAAGTTTTGAATGGCTTTTTTGAGGCTAAAAGGAAAGACAATTCCTAATTATTAGTCAAATAGTTCACTAGATATTTCTTTAAAAACAAAATTTATACAATTTGTATAAAATTTAAATGTTTTAATATATTTATTAACATGTATATATATAATCAAAAATATTTTTTTTAAATCTAAAAAAAATGTCAAATCTCATTAGTCTCTTTACTAAAACTTTCACGCTATCAATATCTCAGCAAATTGTTTAATTTAATAAAATCTAGAGCCAAATTTATTAATATAATTGTAAAATTAAATCATTAATTGATTTGTTTTTGTAACTAAAAGTATCAACGATTAACTCAAAAGAATGATTAATAATCAAAAAAAGTATAAAATTATACAAAATTTAATTGGTTGCCTTACATGCATAACCATCTTTATCACTTTTCAATCAAAATATAAAATCTTCTCGTTGTATGGCAATCTTAAGATGTAAGGAAACGACGTAAAATATATATTAAAATTTATATCTCTTTGTTAAAAAAAGGTGGCGAGAAATTAAGTTCATATTATTTGGATATATAGATAATAAAAAAATATTATTTTCCCTCACTATTTTATCCATACAAAATCTTCTCGTTGTATGACAACTCTGCATTTGTTTCTGTCCTTAGAAATAAAAATTTGCATGCTTCTTTTGAATTATAGCACGCCCGCCTTGGTCAAGTAAATCACTCTATTTTATCTCTTTTAAATAAAAAAGGACATCTATTTCTTACTTCTTTGTTGCCTAAACCATCTCTTTGCTCTACTTGTCAAATTGCGAAAAGCCATCGCTTGCCTTTTTCTCCAAATAATTCTCGCTCTAATGTTGTCTTAGGACTAATTCATTGCGATATTTGGGGTCCCGCTCCTGTTACATCTAATTTGGGTTTTCGCTATTATGTGATATTTGTCGATAATCATTCGTGTTTTACTTGGCTTTACCCTATGCTATTAAAATCTGATTTTTTTGACGTTTTCATTCAATTTCAAAAATTGGTCGAATACCAACATTCTACTAAAATCAAGATTTTTCAAACTAATGGTGGCGCTGAATTTACAAGCAATCGTTTTCAATCTCACCTTCGACAATTTGGCATCCGCCATCAAATGTCTTGCCCATACACTCCTTCCCAAAATGGGCGAGCTGAGCGTAAACATCGTCATGTGACCGAAACTGGCCTTGCACTACTATTTCACTCTCATGTCCCTCTTCTGCATTGGGTTGACGCTTTCAGCACAGCAACCTACATTATCAATCGATTGCCTATGCCTGTTCTTGGTAATCTTTCTCCTTTTAAAGTCTTATATGGTAAGTCTCCTAATTATGAAAATTTCCATCCCTTTGGTTGTCGAGTTTATCCATGCCTACGTGATTATGCACCCAACAAATTTTCTCCACGTAGCTTACCATGCATTTTTCTTGGCTACAGTTTATCCCATAAAGGTTTCCGCTGTTTGGATACTAATACTTCTCGGCTATATATCACAAGGCATGCTCGGTTTGATGAAACCTTTTTCCCATTTTCACCTACTTCCAGTGCTGTTTCTCCTTCTAATATTAGTTGTTCCAATTTCTTTGAACCTTGCGAATCTCAAACACCATCATCCTCTCCCGGCACATCATATCCTACTGTAACGCATGTTTCTTCTAATCCTTGTCTTGTGTGTGCAGATGACTCTGTTGTTGAGCCTTTGCAGGTTCCTTCCCTTGCCACAATGGCATCAAACTCATCATCGGCTGACTTGAATGCCATGGCCCCTCATACAACTATGGCACCTTCTGTTAATCATGCAGCCCACATTCATGCTCCTCCTGCTTCAGGTTCATCTGTCTCTCATCCGATGATTACACGAGCCAAATCTGGGATTTTTAAGCCACGACATCCAGTGCATCTCAGTCTTGTGAAGTCTCCTCCATTGCTCCATGCATTACTTTCCACCTCTGAGCCTAAAGGCTTCAAATCAGCTGTCAAAAATCCAGAGTGGCTTGCTGCCATGGATGATGAGATCAAAGCCCTTCAGACAAATCATACTTGGGTTCTAGTTCCTAGTCCCGCCAACACCAATATTGTCGGCTCCAAGTGCGTTTTTCGAACCAAATTCCTGTCAGATGGATCTGTTGAACGGCTAAAAGCTCGTCTTGTTGCAAAGGGATATACTCAACTCCTGGGTCTTGATTACACGTCCACATTCAGCCCTGTCGTCAAAGCTTCCACCATTCATGTTGTTCTTTCTCTTGCAATCTCGCACAAGTGGTTCATCCGTCAACTTGATGTGAACAATGTCTTTCTCAATGGCATTCTTCAAGAAAATGTCTACATGGAGCAGCCACCGGGATATGTTGATCCTCATCATCCCCTTCATGTTTGCAAATTACAAAAGGCCATCTATGGTTTGAAACAAGCACCCCGTGCTTGTTTTCAACGCTTCAGTTCATTTCTTCTTCAACTTGGGTTTGTTTGCAGTTGCGCGGACACGTCTTTATTTTTTTTTCATATGCAGGGTGCTCTCCTTTATCTTCTCCTGTATGTTGATGACATCATCCTCACAAGAAACAACACATAACTGATCAATCAATTTATCACACAGCTACACGCTGAATTTGTTGTCAAAGACCTTGGCCAGCTCACTTATTTTCTTGGCCTTGAGGCAACATATACACCCGACGGTCTTTTCCTCAGTCAAGTTAAATATGCTACTGATGTCTTAGCCCGTGCTCAGCTACTAGACAGTAAACCAGTCTCCACGCCCATGATTGTCTCTCAAAGACTCTCTTCTGAAGGCACACCATTTTCCTATCCAACCTTTTATCGCTCCTTAGTGGGTGCCTTGCAATATTTAACGATCACGCGTTCTGATCTTGCGCATTCTGTCAACTCAGTTAGTCAGTTTCTTCATGCACCCACTGACATCCACTTTCAGGCCGTCAAGCGAATCCTTCACTATATCAAAGGCACTCTTCAATTTGATCTCAATTTCACTTCAGCTTCTTCACTGAGATTAGTTGCCTACTCAGATGCCGATTGGACTAGCTGCCCAGAAACTAGACGCTCCACTTCTGGTTACTCTATTTTTCTTGGCAATAATCTTGTCTCTTAGAGTGCCAAGAAACAACCAACGGTTTCTCGTTCCAGTTGTGAATCCGAATACCGAGCTCTTGCTCTTGCTGCTGCTGAAGTGTTATGGTTCAGTCACCTACTCCAAGATCTTAGGGTTTCTTTACCTCATCGGCCTCTCCTTCTTTGTGACAACAAGAGTGCAATCTTTCTCATCTCTAATCTAGTGTCCCACAAACGTGCTAAGCACATCGACCTTGATTATCATTTTCTTCGTGAGCTTGTTATTGCTGGTACTCTTCGCCTGCAGCACGTTTCTTCAAATTTTCAATTGGCTAATGTCTTCACCAAGAGTGTCTCCAAAATCTGTCTGTCTTCTTTCGATCCAAGCTACGAGTTTGTGTTAATCCCACTCTTAGCTTGCGGGGGGCTGTAGAGAATCCCAGCAAATCAAGAATTGATTTGCGTAATCCATCGTGATTACAGGAGCTATAATTTAGGAGATATGATTTGATTTCGATCTGTAATTATCTCTTGTAATTATCTTCCTCTGTACACTCTATTTAAATGAAGACAGAACACCACAACAAATATTGTGGTTTTACAAACATTCTTAATCTTCTCGTTGTATGGCAGTCTTAAGATGTAAGGAAACGACATAAAATATATATTAAAATTTATATTTCCTTGTTAAAAAAAGGTGGCGAGAAATTAAGTTCATATTATTTGGATATATAGATAATAAAAAAATATTATTTTCCCTCACTATTTTATCCATACACAAAAAGTGAAAATAATAAAAATAACATCTACATCACTTTTAAACATACATAACATAATTAATATGTAATCACATTTTTAGTTGATGGCTTCGTCAGGACATGAAAGTTCATTTCTCAAATGCCACATTGTATCATTGTTATAATCAAAATGTTTTTAAAAATTCTCATAACATTAATATTGTGTTTTATAAATGAACATAATTTTAAAATCTATGATCAATGCTTAAAATTAAAAACACATAATTTGAACGCAATTTAATGTGGTTTGAAAAACTTACTAGATCCACAAAAAAAACTAATTTTACTCATTTTTAAGAGCTTTTCCTCTTGCTCGGCTCAACCTTATACGAGTGAGACCACTATCATTTTACTCATTTTTAAGAGCTTTTCCTCTTGCTCGGCTCAACCTTATACGAGTGAGACCACTATCATTTCTTTGTTAGTTACAATCTCATCTTAAGGTTTAGTATATAAACACTTGATGAATGCTTTATTTTTCTAATGTGGGATATAGTGCTCTATATATACTTTTTGTACACAAAGATAAGTTGTGCTTTCCAATATGGGATAAGACCTTTTGAAATAATTATTATAACAATCCCCCATATATTTCAAAAGTTTTATTGGAAAAAATATTTTTTTTCATTTTTTTTACTATTAAATGTAATGCGTCTAACTTGATATCTTTTGGACTATGAACCAGATTGTTGAAAGAATGAGTTTCCACTCATAGAATTATTGGTGATTGTTTTTTAATTTTTATGAACCAAAATAATTCTTATTATAAGTTTGATATCTCATCAATCATATTATACTCCTATAATTTCTTATTATTTAACTCAATTTTGCGCTTAATAGGTCATGCGCATGTCTTATGGTTCACGAGTGCTTAAAAGATTTTGCTAATATCTTATAGAAGCAGCCCCAATTCATACTCATATAGATTATTCCATTAAGTGTTCGCTATAATTTGAATGTTATCCATAAAAATATATGGAAATTATTAAGAACTTTACAATTCATCTTCTCTTTAACTATAAACCACACTCCCAAACACCCCCTTTATCTAGTTAGTAAACGTATTTTCTTTAGTGTTTTTTTTTTTTCAAAAAAAACCTTCTTGGAAAACTGAAAATTTTCGCTAGTAAACAAAACTCAAAATAGTTTTTATCCGAAATTCTTCACTGAAGACTTGTTTGATCCACTTAATGTTTTATGGTTATTCATTTTATTATTTTTAATTTAAATCACAAAGGGCTCGTGTTTCTATTTTAATTTGCTTATTTTATAAAAAAATTATTTAAATCTAAACAAAAAAACTTTCACATACATAATAAAAATAGTGATGAAAATAAAAATTGGGGTGGTGCTATTCCCATTACACAATTTATTATTCCCGCTCCATCATTTATTATATAAAAAAAAAATAGATTTTTGTCTCTATAATAAATACTTAAGTGAGCATACCAAAAAGTAGAGTGGGAATAACACCATCTATATATGGTTTTTCCCATAAATGTTTATTATTTGCAATTTTGAGCTCGCTTGATACGATAATAATAAATATTTTTTAAAATATTTTTTATTAATATATTAAAACAATATAAAAACACTTTAAAAAATTTAATATGAAGTAAACACTCTTAAAATATAAAAATAAACAATATCAATAAAAAAATCAATTTATAAAAACAGAAAAACAAACATTATGTGCATAGTCAACCCATCTACTTGTAATTCCTTCAAACAAAAATTCCATTATATGCGACGTGGGCCACTCACATATTTCTCTAACATGCTAAATTTGAAAAATCAGCAACATCTCTCTCTCTCTCTCTCTCCGAACCTAAGGTCCAACCCTACATCTGCTCGGCTCGGGGTTTTCCAAGGCATTCATGTGCTAGTCAAAGGCTATATGGTGAGATGGACCAATCATGTCGTTTCCCTCTTAATTTGTTTTTGACGAAAACATAGGAAAAGGTGAAAGTAGTAGCAGCTTGGTCCTAAAGCATAGGAATTAACAAAGGATGGTAAGATAAGAAAGGGATCCCGAGAAGAAGAGAATCAAATGAAAGCAACTGAAAGCATCTCCAAAACACAAAAGCCTAATTCGAGAAATAAATTAGTAATATGAATTTTTAAATAATATAAATATAATATTTTTTTATATTTACGCTTCGATAAAAAAAAAGTCATTTAGATAAAATTAATTCTATTTTTAATATATATATATATATATAATATTGATATAATTATTTATTAATAATTGTTAGAGAATAATATAAATCATATTCTAGGGATCTCATCTAATAGCTTAAACTTTTAGATGAGATGATTTCTTGACATAGTATAAGAGTCTTGCTGACCCAACGATCAAGAATTTTAATCTCACCATCCTATTTCTATTTGATAAAAATCAAGCACAAAGTAATGTGAGTATGTGTGCAAGTTTCAAGTCCCAAAAAGGTTTTCACTTGAGGAGGTGTGTTAGAGAATAATATAAATTATATTCTAGAACCCTTATCTAATAATTTAATTTCTTAGGTGAGAATGAGATGGTTATTTGACAATAATAATTAACCAATACTAGTATTTTCAAAAACTATTTTTTTGTATAGAAAATTTATTAAACAATTTTTTAGACTCTTTTGGATCATTATATAAAAATAAATCTTTAATTTAAAAATATTATTTTAACTCTTCACTTCCCTCTTAAACTACCAAAATAAAAATAAAAAACTAAAGTTTTTTGTTTTTTGTTCTAGCGTTTCTTTTGAGGTCTTCTATAAAATAAATAACATCCCATTCGTCTCCTCGAAACAATGCTACGTGTTTTTTTTATTTCTATTTTCTTCGGCGCCGATTTCTTGGCGCGATCGAAGGGCTCGAACAAGATGCGCCATTCACGCCCCTGCTTTTTCCATCCGAATTTGACCCCGAGAGAGAAACAAAAAATTATTCGGCAAATTTCCACTAATTGGCCGTTATTTTATGCAGTTTGTTCGGTTACTGCGATCATTTTCTCGATATAAACAAGACTCGAAAAGCCGAGAATCTGTATTCACTGGTCGGGTATTTGACCGAACAGGATGGTACGGTACGATGATATCGGTGCATGAGCCACTCGAGTGCTGTTCTCTCACATGAAATTCAAGTGGCCCATAAGTATCCATCGAGGGCCCATTTCGATTAGGTGCCATCATGCTCGTGAATCGATGGAATTGTTTGGTAGCATGCTTTAAACTATATATTTTTTGAAAAAAAAGAAATATTTTGTGTGTTTTTAGAATATATTTCATATATGATATTAAAAATCTAAGGGGTCCTAGCGTGAGTGGTGAGCGCTCGCTCAATAAGTCGGGGTTCACCCCTATTCATATAGAGCAGCCATTTGGGGAGCACTTTCACCCCTTTCGAGACTTTAGACGTGATTAGTCGGCGCACTGGAACACCGCGTGATTTCTACAAAAAAAAAAATATATGATATTAAAAAATAGTTTTTTTTTAAATATATTTATAAATAAAAAACATTTTAAAAAATATTTTTTGTCCATCTTAAAAGTTCAGGCGTTAATTACATGATAAAACAAGAGTAGTTGGATGAAGTGCTAAAAAAGATATAAAGAAAAAGAACAAAATTATTGCACACAAGCAGAGGAAAAGGGTGGGGAGGAAAAAAGTCATGTTTTTCCACTTTCCCGAAATTTAAAAATTGTCCTTTTAGGTGAAATAGAAAAAGTGTCACTAACGTCTAAACCTATTGGTGGTAAGAGAGTATTATCCATTGATGGGATGAAATTTAGAAATTCTTGATTTGTATCCATTAATGGGATGAAATTTAGAAATTCTTGATTTGTTTTCTTCTATTGGGCAGTATGGTTGTTGCTATACATGGTGATGATTAGAGAACAAAATCGAAGAACAAGCCGAACACATTAGTGTCATAGACAACCTTTAGAGGTGAGCATTTGTGAAATTATTTAGGTTTGTGGTGTCTGTTTGAAAGAGTGATTGAGATTGGTTTTAAAAAGTGATTTTTATTTGAAAATATATTAAAATGATGCTTGTTTATTTTTAAAAATTATTTTTGATAACAATACATCAAAATGATTTAAAAACACTAATTTTTTAAATTTAAAGTAAAATAAAAAATAAAATAAAATTCAAAAAAAAATAAAACATAGTGCAAAATAACCCTCCTAATGTCAAGAAAGAATGATAATTACTTGTCAAATACTGTGTTTTAAAAATATTTTTTAAAAAAAAATAAAAAAAAACCAGCTGGCTAGATTTCGGAGTAAAATAAAAATGTATTTCGGGATAGCTTTTAGGATTCATCCAACTCGAAATCTTGTTCGACAAGAATCTGATGCCCAAAATTCTACTTCTTATGTCTTTCTTGGCCGGCAATTTACAACAAGTCTTTCAGAATTCCCGCTAGTAAATTACAGTATTTATTTTTATTAAAAATTGGATATATTTCTTTTCACTATTCTTGCATCATAACTCGGCTATTTTTTTCTGTTTTTGAACGAGCTACTGTTTCACAATGTTATAGATGAAAATGAAAGGGGATAATAAGCTTATTTTTTTATATAAAAAAAGAAAAAATTAAAGTTATTCTCACTAAAATTCCCCCCCAATTTACTTCCCGAATCTCTTATTGTTGGATGAATGGTATCCTTGCTATTAATGCATGAGATTTCCATGAAAGTCTTGCCTGTTCGGAGTTTATCCAAACTGTAAATATGTGATTTGCAAGCTATCATGGATTCAAATTGAAGAAAACTCCTATGAAAAATGAAAAGCCGCCAAGATCCCATTCCACTCAACTGAGTTTAATATTACATGCTTCCTTTAGTGGCCATAAATAATTACTACATACATTGCATGGACAGCTTTTGAGTCATAGAAAACTCCAAACATCTTCGGACAAAGTTTGAACTTCATCATACCGAAGCCCTTAAATGATTCAATCTTGTTGAGCTCAGAAACAGTAAGAAAAAAAAAAAGGGAAGTCTTAAATGGAAAAGCCTTGATTTGCGGCGAGGGAAATCCCCATGAGACTTTTCTCTTTTATATATATATATATATAAATATATATATATAGGAATGTCATTGTTAATCAGAGTCATAAACAAATCAAACAAAGCATTCTTCGGTACTTGCTAGCTTAGGATACCAATGACAATGAGAAGGGGAGCTTCTTTCTGCCTCTTGCTTTCACTCTCACTTGTCCTCTTGGGTTTTGTCCAAGCCAAACCCAATTACAAGGATGCCCTAGCAAAGTCCTTGTTGTTTTTTCAAGGTCAGAGGTCAGGGAGGCTCCCGGCATCGCAAAGGGTCTCCTGGAGGTCCGATTCCGGGCTCTCCGATGGCTTCTCCGCCCACGTATGTCGCCGTTCTTATTCTTTATTATTCCTACTATTATTTCAATGTATAGTCCATACTTTTCCTCATGCACATGCAATATTATGCGTATTTGTTTTATGAACAGGTGGATTTAACTGGAGGGTACTACGATGCGGGAGACAATGTCAAATTTAATTTTCCAATGGCCTTCACCACGACAATGCTCTCATGGAGCTCGCTTGAGTATGGCAAGAGAATGGGTCCTGAATTGGCAAATGCAAGGGCCGCAATCCGGTGGGCCACTGACTATCTTCTAAAATGCGCCACCGCCACCCCCGGCAAGCTCTATGTCGGTGTAGGTGATCCGAATGTCGATCACAAGTGCTGGGAGAGGCCAGAAGATATGGACACGGCCCGAACTGTGTACTCGGTCTCGGCAAGCAACCCTGGCTCGGATGTTGCCGGTGAGACTGCCGCGGCATTAGCTGCTGCCTCGATGGTTTTTCGAAAAGTCGATAGCAAATACTCGGGTTTGCTGTTGAGAACAGCCAGGAAGGTTTTCCAATTCGCCATGCAATACCAAGGTGCCTATAGTGATTCTATTGGACCAGCAGCGTGCCCGTTTTACTGCTCGTATTCTGGTTATAAGGTAAGATTGGTTAGTGCAAAAGTTGAAACAGTTGTTCTGGGTTCATTAATCTTAATTAGTTAGCAATGTCCGAAGTAAACTCATTTATCGATTACATCGATCTCGGAGAGAAAATGATCTTGTTATTTTGTTTGATAATTTCTTTTTTCAGGATGAACTACTGTGGGGAGCTGCATGGATGTTCAGGGCAACAAACGAAATGTCCTACTATAAAATCTTGAAGTCCATGGGAGCTGATAACCAACCTGACTTGTTCAGCTGGGACAACAAGTATGCTGGTGCTCATGTTCTTTTATCAAGGGTAAGTTTCAGCTTTTGATTTAACAATATTTATCTACTTTATTCGAGTTTTTTCTTGCTAATTTGAATGATTCATTCAATGAATTTGAAGTTTTTTCTTTATTTTTGCAGCGAGCATTGCTCAACAATGACAAAAACTTCGAGCAGTTTGAAGGAGCAGCAGAGAATTTCATGTGCCGGATCTTACCCAACTCACCATATAAAACTACACAATATACACAGGGTAAAACCACCGAAATATATATATATATATTGCTGTTTCTATATAACATTTAGAATTCTATCCAACACCACAATTTCATTTCGACGCAGGAGGGCTCATTTACAAGCTTCCTGAAAGCAACCTCCAATATGTGACATCCATCACATTCTTGCTCACCACTTACGCTAAATACATGAAATCAACGAAGCACACCTTCAACTGTGGCAATCTCTTGGTCACTCCGAATTCCCTGTTATATGTGGCTAAAAGACAGGCAAGCTACAAAAGGCTTTTTTCTTCTTTTTCTTCTCGATCGATTAGTTGATTCTATAAATTCTTTCTTTTCTTGCTCAACGTTTGGTCTTCTACTACTGACTAAATGAAGGAACTTTATAGGTGGACTACATACTAGGGGAGAACCCAATTGGAATGTCCTACATGGTGGGATTCGGGCCAAATTTTCCCAAGAGAATCCACCACAGAGGTTCTTCTCTGCCATCATTGACAAGCCACCCGCAAGCTATAGGCTGTGATGGTGGTTTCCAGCCTTTTTTCTATTCGGCAAATCCTAATCCTAACATCTTGACCGGAGCTATTGTCGGCGGTCCGAACCAGAACGACGGCTACCCGGATCAACGCAGCGATTATAGTCACTCGGAGCCTGCAACATACATCAACGCTGCTATGGTCGGACCCTTGTCATACTTTGCTGGCACCTTAAACTAGCTATCAAGACATTACGGTGTGTCTTGTGGGAAGCTGTTTCTTGTATATATATCTGCTATGCTCGCTCAGCCCCAAAATGGGGTTGATCGTCTCACCGAAAAGAGTGAGATTTGAACTGTTTTCTCCAGTTATTTCCTTAGTTTCAAGTGATGTTTAGGGCATCAGCTGTGTTCATGTTCTAATGAACTTCAATGAACAAACAGTTCATTGCTTCTTTCTTTACCAACAAATTACATAATTGGACGATAGCACTTTAGAAGTAGGATAGCATATAAAACAAGGTAATAAGTCTTTCGCATCTCAAATCAAAGAACAAGAAACGAGCTCAGAAAATTGACAGCAGTAGAAACAGTATAGCTAACAAAACTCTGTCTTATAAGAACCTTGTTAACCCAACAGTCATGAGTTTGAATCTCACGATCCTTATTTTATTAGATAAAAATTAAGCACAAAATACTATGGGTCTGTGCAAGTTTCAAGCCCAAAAAACATTTACTTGAGAGTATGAGTCTATGTAAATTTCAAGTTCTATTCTAAGACCTCATTTAAAAATTTAATCTTTTAGCCGAGATAATTACTAAACATAAACAAATATATACTATGTGTGAATATGAAATTAAGGGAAACAAAAGGTACACTGACCTACTATTTCCATCCAGTTAGATCCCACTCCCACAACATCACAGATACAGAATAATCTATCTCGTATCCCTACAAGCCTGTCCGAACCAGGACCAAACTAATTTACTTAAATCTGTGTAAGACTTTCCTTTATTCTGCTCAATTGGGTAACAAAATTTAAGTGAACTATCATGCTGTCAATCATCTCTTGTTTTGTTCAGTTCCTTTGGCAGTTCAACTGAGTGAATCCCATAAAAAAACTACTCCAGCAGCAGTAATAACCCAGTTGGAAACGTTCAGATTGCGTGTTAGTCCAAAAAAAATATTTAAGAATAGGTGATGGATGACATATTTATGGGTATAAATAAGTATTGATACTTTAGGATTGTGAAAGGCTAGATGAGCATGATGTGTTAAAAAAATATACATGAATAACATCGATCCTTAAATTTACTTAAGAAAATAGATGTAAGACTATATATGTCATCCTTAACAAGCTCTACTCCAAATATATCAAGCCAAATCTTTCTAAACCTTTACCATGGAGGTCAAATCTACATATGAACGCATAGCTGAGAGCTGAACCGGTTGGGAATGGACCCACCCAATAATCTTTATTTCAGCAGGCAAGAAAACCCTCGTCTGCGTTGTCATCAGAGCCGGCAAGTCTCTCGGGAACACAATTGTTTCGAGCCCCAGTGAATATAATCGATTGCTAAATCAATTCCTGTAGTTATGAACAGGTTATTAATCTCATTTTATTTCAGTCAAAACTGTCGAAATATTTTATACTAGTAAAAAAAAAAGATAAAATATTGTTTTTGTCTCGATTTAAATTTCAGCTCATTCCAGATTTTTAAACCAAATACTAGCCGAAACATTCTGGTTTCGTTTCGATCCAATAATATTTTTTAAATAAAAAATAAATTTACAATATCAATCATATCTTTTAATCCGATCATATCTTTTAATATAAACGTTAGATTGAGATAAAATTTTACAATGAACCTTTTGATATATTTATATATATTATATTAAAATTTCAAAGCAATCAAAAAATATAATGATCTTGCAAGATTAATGATGATATTCTCATAATATTATAAATGTTCATAATTTTGTTCAAAAAAATCATTTTATTGTGTTTTTTTTAAATTAAATTGCACAATTCTAAATAATTTTAGTTTTGAATTTGAACTATTTTTTTTAATTAATATATTTAATTATATATATACATAAATAGTATAACCCCGAAACGACGCACTGAAACGCTCTGAATCCGAAACATTCCATTCCAATTAAAAAAACAAAACACCAACCAAAATAGTATATGAATGTATGGGAATTGTTAGCACGTCCACAGTAATTCCCTTGTCCAAAAGGATTTTCCCAGCAAGCCAAAGCTGCCTAGTCCAAACTCTGAGCAACCAAAATTTCTGTTTATTTCTCGGCCTTACCCAGCAATTGTAGATGGCTACAGATTCTCTTGCTCCCTTGCAAAAAAGGGAAAGAGAATTCATCGATTCCAGAAGCAATTTTGCAGAATTAGATAGGGTCCCACTCACCCACAGCATTGTATGAACTCAAAGTAGCACACACTGGTCAGTACTTCCCACAATCAATCAGTGTTTTTCTAAGATCATCATGTAAACAGGATGGAGCTAAAGAAGATGCCCATCCAATGAAACAATCTACAACTCGTCCATCTCATTCCTTCTTATTCATTATTCATCCATCCTCCTCAGCATATAATTGAAGTCTTAATTTTCTAGCGTTAAGCTATCAAAGAAGGATCACCCACCTCTTCTTTAGAGCAGTATGGTTAGAGGCAAATTAGATTTACCATATCTTCACAAGGGAGGAAAAGAATAATATGTTATCCATAGTAAACATTTAGCTCAATAAATTGTCTCAAGGGTTTATGAAGAAGACAATTAAAGTCAGGTACATGCTTCAAACAAATCAGACACTGTATACACATGTTAAACATAATAATGCAGCCACAAACATGGGACTACACTTGAAAACACAAACAGGGTTTATCAACGTGACAGCTGACCTAAGCTTTAATGATGATACAGCTGACCTAACAGGAAGATCAGATACCAAGCATTCTATAGCAATCAAGGGACCAAAAGATATGAAGCATTGGAATCCCTAATTGAGATCTCAATTGCCATCGATCCACTGTCTAAGCTCAGAAGAAAAACAGTATTAAACCATATTTTTAATTAGAAGGCTAAAGAAAGCTGACTGTGCAAACAAGACACCCCCAAACTTAACAGAGTGCAAACTAGTATACTGAGAAAATTGAATTTCTCATGAAATGCCAAATTTTCAACGGAAAAAAAATGAAAATCAATGCCTACATCTACTTAAAAGAGAATAGGAAAGAAAAACTTCCAGCGGCAAACGTTAAGTTTGAGGAATTCAGATTTGATAACCTGGATCTCATACAACCCAGCTGGTAAGTAACTCACCCTTCCAATTTCCAAACCTCTGATTAGTAAAAATAATGAAATCAACAGCCATGTACACTTTTGTTTCTATGGTGGGCAGTTTTCTCAACATGAACAGTGCCAAGTACCAGTTTTTTTCCAAAGCATCTTTTTTATGCTTTTTCCCATACAGTGGGAAAACAGAACAGGCATTAAATTACAAAGAAAAGCTGCATACCCATACAAGACTCCAAAGTATGAACTCCCCGCATTTAAGGAGAACTCAAATAGACAACAAATTTGTTGTGCCCTAATAAATAGTTCTCACTTGAATTTCAACAGCCAGCATGGTTTCAGGAAATGCCCGTGTAAACTTGGGTAACAATAAAATTTGGTATCATGCAAATTATAATATCTAGGAAAAGAAAAAACATTACAAAACTACAGGTGGCATATTTAAGCAAACCAAATCAAACTCATCAGCCATGAATCAAGCTTGTAAAGAATAATGAGTTTGATAAATGCATTCAGAATTGTTTTTGGGCTGAGAAAGCATCAATTTGATGCTTTTTGGACTGAAAGCACTTTACAAATGCTCCTCCAATATCAATAACACCCCTATAGTGGGCTGGGTAGTTTTTTTATTAACCAAGATGATTTTCTCAATGATGGTTATTTTGCTCACAAACATCACTCTAAACAGCTTTAGCCAATAATTGATTAAGTAAATCTTGAATTGATAATTTTCAGTGAATAAGGCATCCCAACAACAACAAAAACATTTCTGGTTTATAAAAATGGATCTAGGTTTTAAAGTGTAGCAAACAAATATCAAATCAGAAGCTGTTATAGATGGGAAGAAACAATTCTGGTTAATTCAGAGCAAACCGAAAAATCATTATTATTATTAAGAAAATCAACAGGTAGGACAGGATCAAAGGTTAAACAAATCATGTGCAATAAACAATCAATAAATCAGTCTTGGACATAATGGCCCAAGAAATGAAGCTAATAAAGTATTATAATGGACTGATACTAATTGCCTCCAAGCTCCTCTCTCTCTCTTTTAATTATTTGTGGTGGGATGCTATAAGACCATTAGACATCCATTCTATACCCTCATTTGTCTCCCCTGTTAAATGGGAAAGGTATAAATGAATTGACAGAAAATTGAACAGACCAACACCATCCATGAAATAGGAGGTAGATAAAGCAATGAGGAAGAACTTAGCTGTTGGGGTTTAAGTTACTATCCAATTTAGTCGAATAAACTATCCCTGAATACAATACAGCAGCAGCAGCAGCAATAATGAGAGCAAATGAAGAAACAAACACTCATCCGATCACACTATTAGAGGCAAAAGACAGCAGACAAGAAATCATTTTCTGCAAACCTTCTACATATTCACAACAAACTACACCTTACTGATTAACCGAAGGGACTTTCCAGTATGACATATAATACTCTGCACCCTACAAGGTCTTCTATTGAAAAATCAGTAGGAATATGGCATTGGGTTACTTGTATCATTCCATCGAGACCTAGTACGGCTAATGGCATTGACTGCGGACCCAAAAAGTCTTCGATCACTATCATTACTGTTGCCATTGGAATTTGAACCGTATCCATTAGAAAGGTTTGTTACACCAGGAGGAGCTAGCAGTGAAGAAAGAAAATAAAAAATTACTCAGAAAATAACGAAAGAAACAAAAATAACAAACTTTCACACAAAACAATAGGAAACAGAAAAATAAAGCAAGTCACATTACCTAGAGAATCATTCGCGGGGAAAGCTGAAACCCTGCTAGGTGCCGACGACCTAACTGAATGATTAGAGATTTCAAAGTTATTAAGCGGTGCAGGGTGAGATGATGGCCTTTGTCTATTAGAAGAGTTGGGACCAGGCACAGCCCCATTGGAATTATTTTGCGCAAGTTTATCCTGTCCAGATATCTGTTCAATAAACCCCAAAAGAACATAAGCAAGCAAGCAAACCAAGGCTCCAGCCTCCATGAGGTGACAGATAAATAGTAACACTTTCAATATTTTCAAACCCCATCATCTTTTTCTTCAAAAAAATCTCAGCAATTATAATCACATGGAGAGGAGAATAATAATTAAACACCCAGAAATGGTGACCAGCAAGACAAGATCTCGGTCTACAACTCGAGGAAGACAAGGAAGGAAAGACCGAGTACACACCGCGAATTTCAAGGTGCGATTGTAGAGAGTGACAAGGCCGGAGAATAGCTTGACAGCATAATCGGCAATTTCTTCAGTTTTCGTATTCGGCAAAAGCATAGCCTTTGGGCTTCTCAGTTTCTCTATCTCGAGGAATGTGTAAATCCACGACACGGCCTGCTTGAATCAGAATGTCATACAAAACCCTGTCGCTAACTCTCTCGTCTAAATTACCTGTACAAATAGCAATTAAGGATCTAATTAAGGCATAATCCAGTGTTTTATCACATGATTGAAGCAACAATAATAAAGAACTCACCGATGTAAATGCTGCAGCTCGAAGGACCAGACATGGTGTTCTCTTCTTTTTCTTGTGGTTTCTTCTTCTCTTTGGATCTGAGCAAGATAATACTTCTTTAAGTTAAGCGTCTGCAGGAGTCGCTACTCGCTATTGCCACATTTTTATTTATTTATTTGAGTAATAAGAAGACATTTTATATATATATATATATATATATATATATATATATATATATATATATATATAAGATGATTTTTAAAATTAAAATGTTTTCTTTAAAACAAAATAGAAATTAGATCTTACAGATAAAAAAAATTAATGATAATAAAATTGACAAGAAAATATAATTTCATAAATTGTTTAGAAAGAAATAAATATTAGTGAAAAGAATAGAGACCGAATGTGATAAATGAAAAAACCTAAAAAGGGGATAAAATAAAAAAAATACAGTTTTATAAATTCTTCTAAATAAAATAAATTATAATTAAATAAATAAATAATCAAATAAAAGGTCGATCATAACTCGGATCACATCTCACACCCGAGAGAGTAAAATAAAATTCAAAGATCAAAGAATAAAAAGATATCATGAAAAATCCAAAAACCTGAAAAAAATCAAATATTGAAAGGCATGTGATATTGTCATATGAAAATATCTTAAAAATATAAAAAATATTAATTTAAGATAAAAAATATATATTTTTTTTTTTAAATACTTTTGAAACGAACAATGGATAAAATCTCTAAAACCTTGAAAACTTTTTAAGCCTGCAAATCATTTTCTTTGATGACCATAATCTGAATCCTTTCTAATTAAACAAGCAAGCAAAGAATAATAAATAACATTCTTAAAATAAATAAATAAATAAATAAATAACATTTTTTCTACAAGAATAATGAAATCACAAATAAAATTACCTGTTACTAATAAAATAAATATTTAAAAGAGACACGAAGAAACATCTGCCTGCTTGTGCAAATCCAATGAAGGCCAAACTTCACTATAATCAAATAAATATTATTTTAATCAGTGTCTCCGACACGAGTCCATCACTCCCAGTTACTCGGAAGAGATATATTCATATTACAAGAGCATGGAAAATACTATTTAAATAAGCAAAATTAATAATATGATTTTTTAAATAGTATAAATATAATAATTTTTATATTTGCATTCCAATAAAAAAAACCATTTTAAAAAAAAATTAATTCTATATTTTTACATAATAATATATTAAATATTTTTTTCGGTCTTTAATACAGATAAATATTAAATATAGCTATCAAAATAAAGAATAAAAATAAGGATTTAACATAAACCGGGAAGCAAATCAACCATAAAAGAGAAAGATCAACATCGTCAACAATTACCCGGATTCAATCATCCGGTGACGGAAATAAATCGACCGGTGATGGAAATAAATCGATAACGAACCTACCTCCATTTCCATACGGTGGCTCCAAACCTTCCACTCGACCAGGATCTGTATTGGCCACCGATGCATCCATCCGATGCACGGCCTGCAGTGGTTGCCGTGGCAGGAATGGCACAGGATGTCCCGCCGCAGCAGCCATCTGCTGGTGGTGATGGTTTGCAGTGCAGCTTTTATGAAAGGTGTTTGTTATTTTATTTCTTGCCTGCTTTTACCGCTCTATAAACCTCGTTTGTCTAACAAGTGCTCTGCTTTCTGGAAAATTAACTGTTAGACACCAGCTGGATTTTCTGTAACGGAATAGCTGTTAGTTAGAGGGGAAAAAAAAATGTAATCCCGTAAGTTTAGGTAAGTTGTATCAGAGCGCACATCATAAATCCCTATTGTAATAAAGAAGAAATACACAAAAATAAGTTTTTCTTTTTCTTTTTCTTTCGTATACTGCATACTGTAGTTTGAAATTGTATTGTTACTGTCCATCAAACATTGTTCTTCATCATCATCATCAACAATGGAAATCAATTCAGCAAACACCGCACCTACCTCCACTCCAGCGACACAAATCATAGTCCATCATGATAACTCTGCACTTCCAATTGGAATCATATTGGATGAAACAAATTACTCACCGTAGAGTCAATTCATGAAAATGCGAATCGGTGCTGGAAACAAGATTGAGTATCTCACCGGAAAAAACAAAAAAAACCCGACCCTAAATCTGGCACAATCGCGAATGACTTGCAACATTCTCTCTAGTTAAACCATCTATATTCATTTACTGCACTATTTTCTGAGGGGCGGCATTATCGACCCCTAAATCTGCCACGGCTTTCAAAAAACTCTCATGAAGCTCTGTATTCCATCGAAGCCTTAGCCTTCGAAGGTTTCTTGCAGCTCCTGAGCCTAACTCGCTGAATTAAGCTGTGGTGAGGCCAATGGATTGGTTTGGGTTGGAGAAACCGCACCGGTGGTGGTGAAGGAGGTGGTAAAGACTGGTTTCGATTGCGATGATGGAGTGTATGGAGGATAGAGCAAACGGATACCGCAACTCTTCACCTTTAACAGCATAAAGAGCTAAATCAACATTCAATTTCTCAGCCTCGTAAATTATTGGAACACCATGAGCTCTAAATTTTTGATAGTTCTTGGCAAAGTGATGCTCAGTTTATACATTCAACAATCCTTTTTAATGGTTTCCGACTCATCCCTGCATGAAAGGGAACAAAATTTCATTATCTAGTAGGAAAAGACACATCAATCTTGTCATTTGAAAGATTGGGTGTGGACTGGTGTACAAGACAGTAGATGCAAAACTAGATGCCGAGGACAAGACTGATTTGTTTTTGGTTTAGTGGATAACACAAAATTGGTATATTTAAGTTGATAATGCGTTTTAAAAATATTTTTGAAAAAAAATATTTTTATTAATTTTTATTTTAAATTAAATATTTTGATGTTTTTTTGATCATTTTCATGAGTTGATATTGAAAATAATTTTAAAAAATAACAAATATTATTTTGATATATTTTTGAATAAAAAACATTTTTAAAAACAATCTTAACCACATTCTTAAACAGATAGTTAATTCATGTTTGACACTGTATTTTAAAAAAAATTCAAAAATATATTTTTTTTATTTTTTATTTTAAATTAATTTTTTATATATGTTTTCTACTTGTCCTAATTTATTTATTTTTTACTTATCGTATTTTTTTCTTCATTTAATTTTAGTGTTTAATCAAAAAAATACACAAATAAATTATAAATTATTTTAATTTAATGATTTTCTTCAATGTTACTTAAATCATATGATAGTGTAGGAATAAAATAGCATTAAAAAAATTTCTATTTACATTAGAATATAATACAATAGAAATAAAATAACATAAAAAACCCTACCATGTTTTACATGAGAAAAACCAGAAATTAAATAGAGGATATTATTTAAAAAAACAAAACACTCAAACTAATAATATATGAAAAAACAAAACTTGGGCTTCGAGTTGAGCCCATATGTGACTAGGATATTTGTAGGTGCACCTAGTCTTAGGTCTGAGCACACATATTTTTATCAAAAATTTCATACACATATGATTGTCTTTCCAATGCTTAAATTCAAACACATCTAACAATACTACCTCAAGGGTATATTTGAGATATTAGTTAAAAATATTTTTTTAAAGTGTATTTTGTTCAAAAATATATTATAGTAATAAAAAAATATTTTTAATACCATCACATCAAAATGATTTAAAAACAACAAATAATTAGTTAAAATAAAAATAAAAATAAAACAAATTTTTTTTTCAAAAACACTTATGAAATGGCTTCCCAAACAACCCCGAAATCTCTTAAGCAGGGATGCAATCACAAAAAAATATTTATATACAATAATTGAAATCAAATTTAGATATTTTAAATATAAATCCAAATCGATATGAATATGTTTTTTTTTGTCAACTATTTGAGTAATCTATGTTATCTTAAAGGGTAAGAAGTATAAAAATAAAAATCTAAGAGACGATATGATTTATGTAAATGAGAAGGTTTGTTGTTTAATATCTTAATGTGGACGTTATTGCACTTAATGAATGGCCGTGTTAATTATACTATAAGTGTTGTCTTGTCTCTAGTTTTTTTAAAATTTATTAATTCAGCCATTATTATCGGTGTAATAATCCTAATAATTTTAACAATTTATCTAAGAATTTCATGATTTTTCTTAATAATCCAATAACATTATAATCATTAAAAAATATTTCAAGATAATATATTTTTTAATAAATATCTACGAGTAAAAACTATCTCATTTTAACTACTCTTGGAACTTGTTCGGGATTGTGATAAAAATTATTTTTTAAAATATTTCTAACTTGAAAATATATTTAAATATTTTTTTATTTTTAAAATTTAGTTTAATATCAGTATATTAAAATAAATAAAAATCATTTAAAAAAAAAGCCCTCATAACACAGCCAATCAAACCTTTTTAAACGAGTGGTGCTTGCTTAGTTAAAATTAATTATATTTAAATATTTTTTATTTTTAAAATTTAGTTTAATATCAATATATTAAAATTATTAAAAAAAATCATTTTTTTAATAATAAAAAAAAACCGTTATAACACAGCCAATCACACCTTTTTAAACGAGTGGTGCTTGCTCTCGCTCTCCCAGATTCAAACTGCGAAAGGGGAGTGCCTTGGCGTATAAGGTGAGCCCGGATCTCAGGTAACAACCCGTCACACGTGTCAAAAGGATAGAGGCTGGACGCTGGTCGACGCAATATTTCGATATGCGAGGTAATGGCGTCATGACAGCTCATTTTTCACTTTTCTTTACACGCCAAGAATCCACGCACGGCACCCTAGAGTCTATCTGTCAGCCAGGTGGCTCAAAGCTGTGACCTGTAATGCTTACGTGGTCTTACTTTATTGGTCCACGAGTGAAATGATAGCTAATGTTGTCGGGAATGTAGAGATTGCTTCGTGTGGACAAGGGTTACACGTTCCACGATGTGGCTCGTAAATTGTTTTTGGCTCGGGTAAATAGAGGGATTTTGTACATTGTTGTAATTAAAGTAGACCAAACCTCGACCCGATCCAAGGCCAGCCGGCTGAGTTAGTTAAAATAATCTTTTAAACTTGTCCTAGTGGTCGACCTCGCTCAACACTAATATCATTCCAGATTAATCTATATTTTTTATAAAATAAAATAATATTATTTTTTATAGAAATATAGTCAAAGGTTTGCAACTAGATTTTTAACAAGATTTTTGTTTGAATACGATTAAATCATATCATCCCTAAAAAACTTATTTTATAAGTCTAGATGAACGAGTAAAATTCTAGTTATTCCCAAACTCTATTCAAGACTTATTATTTAGATCACAGACTCTCTGTCATCACATCATGCCTCTTAGAAATGTTTTTAACAAGATTTATCAAGTTAATTGGATCAAACCTGAATTTGTTCTCTTAGTTTTAACTCTAAATCAATCGGGTTGTGACTCAACTTGTCGGATTAGTCTAACTTTTAAATTTTGTTAAAAAAACATTATTTTAGAGTTTTTTTTTAAGAAAAGTATTAATTAAATTTTAATTCATTTTAGCTTAACTTGTCAAATTAACTAATAGCTATTTGAGAATGTGATATACTTTGCTTTTTTAAATGACTTTTTTATTTATAAATATATCAATAATAATATATATTTTATGTTTTAAAAAGTTATTTTTAATATCAAAACAATGTAAAATCACTAAAAAATAAAATTATTCAAAAAATGCTTTTTAAATATACTTTCAAATATTCTCTCAATCATTGTAATCTATCCCTTGTTAAGGAGTAAATTGATGAGAAACTGATAATGATTGTTTTTTAAAGTATTTTTTTTAAAAAAAAATACATAAAAAAAACTATATTTTTTAGAAATTATTTTTAATATTTATACATAAAAACAATAAAAAAAAACACTAAAAAATTCAAAACAAAGAAAAAAATAGATAAAAATCTTTTAATTTTTTTGAAAAACTCTTTTAAAATACAAAACCAAACCGGCTCTCAAATTTAAGTCATAGAGTCCCGAATGGATTTACAAGACGTGATACTAATCCAAATCGGAATCGGAAGAGTGTGCCACCGAAGAAAACGAGGCCTCCATTAATATCTTATAAAAGAAATCCAAATCAAACCTTTCTTTTGAAATATAAACAAGGGGTAAATTCAAAACTACAAAAAAAGAAAGAAAAAAAAAGTACCACTTATTAGAGAGAAAGAGAGGAGACAAGACAAGGTGGTGGCGTTCGATTTACTTTAAAAGATAACGGCATCCTCAATCAGTTCTTAACTTTTGTTTGAAAATAAAGAAAGGGAGAGACCAAACAAAATTGATACAGTGAAGCCGAAAGAGATTCGTGCGTTACAGAAGGAGAGACGATGCTTGCTATGATGAGGAGCAGCTTGCAGTTGTTTAATTAGTAGCAGTCATTGCGGTAATAGTAAAAACAAATTTTAAAAAAAAAAAAAAAAACTCACAGCAACGCGGAAGACACTCGCCTTAAACCATGCCCTGCCCACATCCTTTCTCGTTTTGTTGACCTTCCCGACTTTTCATCCTCCTCTCCTTGCTCGAGAAATTTTAAAGATTTCTTCTTTTTTCCCCCCCAAATTCAATTCAATACAGGTGATTTCTTCATCACCCTTTTTAAATAAATCGACAGTCATACCATTTTCTCTCTATTTGGCTGTTTTTGGGGTGCTATTTGTGGAAATCTGGTTTCTTTTTTTGATGGGATTTGTTGATCTAGTGTGGTTATATCCAGAGCTGTTTCACTCTGTATGTTGCTTATGATCCAAGTGGTTATTTTGGTTTTGCTTAAGTGCTAAGTTGATCCCCCCCGACTGTTTAATGACGAACCCGTTGTAGAATATCATCTTCATTGCTTAAGGATTAACCTTTTCTTTTTCCCTTTTGAGTATTTTGTTTGTTTCTGAAGAAAACCCATTTGCTCACTTTGTTGAATTAGGAGTTGTCATTGTCCTTTTTTTTAGCTGAGTTTGCAAGTTAAATGAATTCCCTTTATAATTCGCTGAATTTGTATTTAAATCATACTCTTTTTTTTTTGGATTTGATTGTGGAAATGAATGTAAGTTCTTGTGTTATTTGTTGTAGGTTAATTTTATTCTTTGGATTGAAACTTGAAAGTTAGCAAGCATTTGTGTCGGATTGATGAGCGATGCAGAAATCACGTAGAGCTTTTCTTGAAAGAAGAGCTTTGGAGAAGGATGCTAGTGGAAAGAATCAATTCTACAAGGTTTCTTTGTCTTTGGTTTTCGTTTTGTGGGGGCTTATCTTTCTCTTGAGTATATGGATCAGTCATGGCGATGGTTATACTGGTAAGCTTCCTATCAATATTTCTTGATGTTCTCAGTGATCAATTAAGTTAAAAATTGCGAAGAGAGCAAGGCTTTCACCTGATGGAAATTACCTTAAAAAAAACGGCCTAGTGATGTGCCTGATATGAAAATGTTTTTTTTTCTTTTCTTAAAGTTGTTTTTCTAATAAATAAACCAACAATCTCACCGAGAAATGGGCGAGAAATGGTCTTGGTGGTGGTGGTTGATTTGTTTATAAATACCTGCTTTCTTTGATCTTTCGTTACTCATGTGTGTTGATTCGTAGGGTTTGAGACTGTTTGCTTGGTAAACTTTGTTCTGATAAGGCATTACACTCCACTAGGTTCTTGTTACAATTCCTCTGACTATATTTGTTTGAAGTGTCTATGTTCATAACTTGATCTTCTACTTCCTACACACTGAGATAGTCTTGTCTATGCAGTTGTCCCGGCATCTGCAATTAATCTTTCAATACATTTTTAGCCTTTTCTTTCCTCTGATATTATTAATATGTTGTCTTAGGAAAGCTTAAACATGGCAGTTTTCCCCCAAAATCTGTAAAGAAAGGCATGCATTGTTATCTTAAATTGCCAATGTTGCCACTCATAGGAAGCTTCTGGGACAATAATATTCATGTTGAAGTAGAATTTGTCTTTTCCTTTAATTCTTTTTCCTTCAGGTATCTATGGTATAAATAAGTGATGTTATTCCAGATCTGTGCTATTTTCAAAATTCTTTCATCTTATGGCTGCGTTGTTTTCATAGATTCTTGCAAGCTAATCTTTTATTTCCTTGGATTTAGATGGGTCTGGAAACCTTCCAGTTAGCATATCCACTTGGAATGAAGCAACAGTGGAACCCAGTAAATGCTCTGTTTCCGTAGATAAAAATTCATCAAAAGAAACCTGTCCTGTGTGTTCTGATGTGATATTGTGTATAGATAGTGCTGAAACCCGAGGTTCCAAAGACATATTGCTTACTAGTGAAGGAAATACAAACGATGTCTTTGCTGTTGAGCAATCTGAGGTAGACTCTGGTTCAGTTGTGAAGTCTGAAAATAATGCTCAAAAGACTGATCGACCATCTCGTGCTGTGCCCCTCGGTATTGATGAATTTAAAAGCAGAGCTATTAGCTCTAAAACTAAATCTGGAACTGGTCAAGTTGGAGGTGTAATTCATAGAATGGAGCCTGGAGGTAAAGAATACAACTATGCTTCAGCTTCCAAAGGAGCCAAGGTTTTGGCTTACAATAAGGAAGCAAAGGGGCCCTCCAATATCTTAGTTGGGGACAAGGATAAGTACCTTCGGAATCCATGTTCTGCAGAGGAGAAATTTGTTGTAATAGAACTGTCAGAAGAAACACTGGTAGATACTATTGAAATAGCAAATTTTGAGCATTATTCTTCTAATTTAAAACATTTTGAGCTGCTTGGAAGTTTGGTTTATCCAACAGACAACTGGGTGAAGCTTGGGAATTTTACTGCTGCAAATGCTAAGCATGCTCAGAGGTTTACTCTTCAGGTGCTGGTTGGAGTGAGATATCTAAGGTTGAATCTTCTTGGTCATTATGGTTCAGAATTTTATTGTACATTAAGTGTTATTGAAATCTATGGAGTGGATGCTGTTGAGCAAATGCTGGAGGATATGATCTCTTCTCAAGATAATTTATTTGGATATGAGGTGGGAGCTGGTGAGCAGAAACCACCATCATCCCAATCAGAGTCCACTCAGGATGATGATATTTATACAGACTTGTACAGTGATATGGAAGACACTTCAGTGGAAAACTCAAATGCAAAGAATGAAGTTGTAAAAAATAAAGTGCCAGATCCAGTTGAAGAAGTTCGACATCAACAAGTTGGCAGGATGCCTGGGGACTCTGTTCTCAAAATATTGATGCAAAAAGTTCGTTCCCTGGACTTAAGTTTATCCATTTTGGAGCGATACCTTGAGGAAGTGAATTCCAAATACGGCAATATTTTCAAAGAAATTGACAAGGACTTAGGAGAGAAAGATGTACTTTTAGAGAAGATCAGATCAGATGTAAAGAGTCTCGACAGCAGCCAGGAGGTCATTGTATGTGGATTTCTTAATCCTTTCTGATATTTTTTAAATTCTAGCTGTTGTTTTTCAACTCTTTTTTACTGTTTATTACAATTTGCAGGCCAAGGATGTTAATGATCTTATTTCTTGGAAATCCCTTGCTTCCACACAGTTGGATGGACTCCTCAGCGACAATTTGATTCTCAGGTTACTTCTTTTCCTTAGTGATATATTTCATGTATCATGCTTTTAAAGTGTGTTTACACAGCTTGTATTTGGCATTGTTTTTCTGATAAAAAGAACCCTTGATACAGGGATCGATATAGGACTCCATTCTTTAGGGACCAAAGAACTTTGCAACATGATAAATATGCTTTATTAAACTTAAAACAAGCATTTGAGGATGGCCTTACACATTATTTGGAAAGAAGAAAATGAGGGGTTTTACTAGTGATTTGTAGTAATCCGAAGTGTTAGTTCGCAAAAATTAAACAAATAACTAAAATTATGCAACTTTTTTTAGCAGCTATATTAGCTGAGTAATCTTAACATAAACCGTGTAAAAAAATCCCAAGTATTGAAAAGCTAATGGCTTAAAGGAAAGCAAAATGTAAAAGAAAAATGGATGAGGGTTTTTCATCTTTGGCAGTAAGAGAGTTAAACAAGTTTTCCTTCCTGGGGCTAGAGGGCTTAATCTTCTGGAAGTGTAGGAATTGATTATTCCTTTTCTCCTCGGATAAGTTCTCTCTTAAAAGGAAAGGGGAGAGTAAGAAAGCAAAAAAGAAAAACTCAGTTCATAAGATAATGTGATGAAGAGCATAAATACATAATGCAGTTTTTTGGGGCCTCCTAATAATATGGGTTTCTGTACCCTTGTGCATCTTGATCAGTGGCATCGTAGAAAATACCAGTCTATGTTCATATAGATGCAATGAAAGGGACAGGGAAGATGCATTAGTATCCTAATCCACTCGGGTCCCCTTAAATGAGTCCCAAAAGTATTGTAAGTGCCTGTGAGGTATCATTATGTCATCCAAGGCACTGTATGTGTCAAGTGCTGGACTGGCTTCTGAAAGGATCAATTCTAGCTTTGAGAAACAGACGTCTTTTTAATGACTTGATGATTTTCAGGCCATGTTGGATTATCACATGAAGGGAACATTAGATTTTCCATTTCTCATCTACCACTATATCTTTTTTATTACAAATATTTCCCTCCTGTGGTTGTTTGCCCCTTGTATGTTTTTTTAGTAGAATTATTCAATTATTTATCACAGAATTCTTTATTCCTGGTTTCTTTCAATATTGTTGTTGATGGGTTTTTTTTTTCTCCCTTTTCCCCCCTCAATGTTTTCAAATATGTGGGATCTAATCGGTGTCTAATTTGCAGGTCAAAGGTTGAAAGGGTTCTAGAGAAACAGAAATCTATGGAGAATAAGGGTATAGCAGTGTTTCTTATATGTTTAATTTTTGGGACTTTGGCTTTTGTGAGGCTATTTGTAGATTTGTTGTTGAGTGTTTATATGGCATTTAGTGTTCAAAGAACAGAGTGCAGGAAATTTTGTTGGACAGGCTCTTCCTGGCACTTCTTACTATTGAGCTGCACAGTTATCATTTTGGTAATATCGTTATAATTATGGTACAACACATCAAGTTGTCTTTGGAGGGTGGCGGTTGGTATGATTTGGTAGATGATTGTAAGGTTTCTGGTTATGTGGCATGTGGATAGAAAACAAAATAAGAAAAGATAACTGAGGATATTTACCTCGATTCCTTCTGTGATTATTTTCTGGTAGAGTTAACTGGCTTTTTGTTCTTGGAAAGGAAAATCTCTATCACCATCAGTCTCAAGTTCGTTTAGAAGAAAACTTTCTGGGAACTTGTGGGGGAAGGGTGACGTTAATCTGTGGAAACTTTGGAGGTTCGTGTCAGAAAGGAGGCAAGGTAAAACATAAAATGTCGTCGCGTCCTTATTAGATGAATGAAATTTAGATGATTTTATGTGAATACAAGGAGATATTGCTCACAAGTGAGAGGTGAGAAATGTGCAGAATGTGTCTGCTGCACACAAGTTGAAATTTCACCTGAATAGAATTGAGAGGACAGAGGTCATATCATATTAGATCTTCAAAGGCAGTGTCCATACTTCATATATTTATTTTTGATCAAGTGTAGCAAAACAGTAAATCAACAAAACGATGCACAAAAGATGGTGCATTGTGATTTGCCTCTACTTCGGTGAACACAATTAAGCATGGATTGATGTTTCTGATCATTTTCATCATAGAATCCAGCCGATTTGGCATTGCAATCCATTTCCGAGGTAGATATGAAGAGTAAACAGCTATCTTTTCTTCAACAGCTATCTCTGACAGATAGATTCTCTTTCAGATCCAAAAGGTCCGAAACCATTACTATCTTAAAAGAAAATGGGATGTTCATGTTCTGCGCAAAACTCACTAGCCACTTCCCTGAATTCTCAATTAGATGCTTTGAAGTAATCCCTATTGCATTGCTTTGAAGCCTTAATTGTATCATAGATATCAACTGACTGTTCTTCTTCAAGCCATTTGAAGTAATTCTTCCTGATTTATTTCAATTCTCTCTCGAAGAGCTTCAGAGAAATAATAAGCCAAAAGGAGGAATTCAGAGATTTCCACCATTTTCGCATCCTCGTGGGAAAGATCAGCCAAAGAAAGTAGGGATTGTCGAACATAGAGGAAACATCAACTGACAAGGAAGCAGACTGGATAAACTTTGCACCAGCAATTCCCATGATTTCTTCTGGTGGGAATCCCCGGCTCTCCACCGCCGTGTACGGTGGTGCATCATAAGTTGGCTCAATTATCCTTCCACTCTTCAAGCGTCTGAACCCATTACCAAATCTTCTTAGCAGCTCAAGAGAAGCTAAATGCAATTCCTCAGATCGTTTGTCCTTCTTGTGCTCGCCATCTTGATTCCCATTTTGGACGATTTCACCAAGCTTTGTGATCTGATCCTCCTGACAATTCTGTGTGGACGGAGACAGGCCATCAAATTTGAGATCATCAAAAGTTGCATAGCCCAACAATGTTTGATCTTGCAATTCCTGCTCGCCTTGATACAGCAATTCATCCTCAGATCAAAGAGAATCAACACGCAGACAGTCCCAATCCTTCAGAACAATAAAATGGAGTATGCTTCCATGTCAGAACTTGGCTTTTCATCATCTTCAGAATAATACCCATCCAAGGACAATACATGGATAGCTGCTCATTGTTTGGTATGTCAAGTATAGCTTCTACTCTAACTTGAGCAGTCCTGGGCTTCTAGCTAGACAAGAAACAAAATTGTTCGCCATGCAAATCCTTTCTTCATCATCAGTCATATTAATAATTAATATCTGAATTTGCACCTAAGGTGGTAGTCTAGCGGGGTAAGGTAATTGTTCTTTTAGTATGCACGTGGGTTCAATTCGGTTCAATTCTTTTTGTGCGTCTGTTTCCCGCGGTGCTTTACCTGTTTACTAAACTTGCAGGGTATTCAATGGATTCAAGAATTATTTGTGATACATGTAAGTTGACCCAGATACTCGATTATAAAAAAAATTTAATATATGAACGATTACAAATAGGATTGCATGTATACGATATTATCAAGGCAGCACACGTATATACAATGATTTAACAATTTCAATGCCATTAGCATATACAGGAATAAAATACTCTAAGACGGCAAATGGTGCATTGGAAGATAAAAACAAGCATTATAATCTAAACAATGAGTCAATAGCCAAATAACTTAATGCATAAGGTATTCTATAGGAATTTTTTTACTTTAACAAAGTTTTCCCTTCTCTCATTTGACCAAAATAAAAATAAAATCAAAAAATTTGAATTGAACCAAGAGAATAAAAAAATATAGCATATTTTTTTTAATTTGAACCGGTTCAGTTTTGGTTTACCAGTTTTTTACTTAAAAAAACAAAAACCAGACCGGACCGAAAGTTTAAAAATAAAATTAATCGGTTCAATCAATTTTTTTCTCAATTAATTTTTTTTAGTTTAATCGGTTTTCCAGTTTTTTTCAGAGTAGCTTAAATTGTGTCCTTGGCGGAATAAAAATATGGAATGAAATGGCAGGAAATTAAAGAAGTATAGACCAAAATATATATAGAAGCTCCTCTCCAAAACAATTGTGGCGAAAATCAGAATAGCATGAGAGACAAAAAAAAAAATAACAGGATAAAATTAACGAGAAAATAAACTAAGACACAAGCAACAAAAATTACACCTGAGAGAATATTTTCTACTAGAGAAAAACAAAAACCAAAATCAAATCAAAAGACAAGAGAAATTTATTCATCTTCTTCCTTCTCATTAGCGAAGAGAGAAAAGAAAAAAGAAAAAAAATGTCATGGGGAATGTACCATCATGATTAAGGGAATATGGGCAACATTGAAGGCAGTGTTTAGAAATCGAAGGAAGCTTCACGCGTGGTAGCTTCCTTAACTTGTTGCCATGTGTATTGTATGCACCAATCAATAGGGATAAGTAAAAAAATTAAAAAATTAATTAAATTTTAAAAAATTAAAAAATTAATTAAATTTTAAAAAATTAATCAAGAAAAAATGAATCTAGAAAAAAACCCGATTAAACCGATTAGATTTAAAAAAAAATCCGATCTAGTTTGGTTTTTGGTTTATTTAAGTAAACAACTGGTAAAACAAAACGATCCGGTTCAAATGAAAAAAAATGCTATAATTTATTTTTATTCTTTCAGTTCAGTTCAAATTTTTTGGTTTGCTTCTATTTTGGTTAAATGGGAGAAGAGAAAACTTGGTTAAAGTATAAAAAAACAAAAAAAAAAAAACACTAAAAAACTAAACAAACTGAAACTATTTTTTGATTTTTTTGTTAAAAAACCAAACCGAGCCAAAATCGGTCGGTTTAAACCGGGTCCAGTTTGGTTCGGGTTTTTTTTTCAGTTTGGTATTTTTTAGTATCAAATTTGGTTTTTTAAGTCGTAATTGCTCTAAATCAACATAAAATAGATTTGTACCCAAACTTTTTCTTGATATTACAAGGCCTATTTATCTAGGCAACAGAAATAAATCATTAAGTCATTCTTAATTTGAGTTTTCCCTGCTTGTGCAACCCAACCCAATTCATGATAGATGAAAATTAAAAAGACTTTCTATTTTTTAATGTTTCAAATACGGTCCAAGGATTTAATTATTCTAAATCAATAAAATTTAATTTTATATTGTCAAACCGAATATCAATCAAGCAAAAAATATTACAATTACATCTTGGAATCTTTATTTATAGACAACTAAAATAAATCCTTTTTTTATTCAAGGAAACTTCATTCCCCAGAAAAAGTTTTTTATGGATTCAAGTGAACGAATAAAACATCAACTATCTCAATCTTTTTTTTTTTATTCGAGGAAACTACATTCCCCGGAAAGTACACTTTGTGGGGCCAGGTAAGTGAATAAAACCCCGGATATCCCAAACTCTTACAAGAAATGCACCCCCTAACTCGAACTCGAGATCTACTATGCAGATCTCAAGCTTTTTGTCACCACATCACACCCCTCGGAAATTTGCACCTAAGATGGTAGTCTAGCAGGGTAAGGTAATTGTTCTTTTAGTCTGCACTTGGGTTCAATTCCTTTTGCGCGTCTGTTACCCGTGGTGCTTTACCTACTTACTAAACTTGCAGCGTATTCAATGGATTCGAGAATTAGTTGTGATGCGTGTAAGTTGACTCAGACACTCGGTTATAAAAAAAAATGAATATATGAACGGTTACAAATAAGATTGTTTGTATACGATATTATCAAGGCAGCACACGTGTATACAATGATTTAACGATTTCAATGCCATTAGCATATATAGGAATAAAATACTCTAAGACGGCAAATGGTGCATTGGAAGATAAACAACAAGCATTATAATCTAAACAATGAGTCAATAGCCAAATAACTTAATGCATAAGGTATTCTACAATTACATATTGGAATCTTTATTTATAGACAAATAAAATAAATCCTTTTTTTATTCAAGGAAACTTCATTCTCCAGAAAATATTTTTTATGGATTCAAGTGAATGAATAAAATCTCGACTATCTCAAGCTCTCTTTTTTTTTTTGTTTTTTTTGGATTCGAGAAAACTACATTCCCTGGAAAACGTATTTTGTGGGGCCAGATAAGTGAATAAAACCTCGGATATCTCAAACTCTTACAAGAAGTGCACCTCCTGACTCGAACTCGAAATCTACTATTCAAATCTCAATTTTTTTCTCACCACGTCACGCCCCTTAAAGACCTCAAGCTTTTCGTGACCAAAATAAATTGACAAAAAATAATAGGATCGAATAAAAAAGCGTCACAAGAAAGCACTTTTAAGGCACCTGGGCAATTACCCCCAGGCTCTTTTTAACTTTTTGAAATCAAATCTCAGAGAATCTATTCTCTTCAATATAATTAATTCACTTGGATTTAAAATAAAAACTTTTAGATTATTTAAAATAAAAATTAATATTATAAAATATATAAAATGAACTTTAAAAAAAAAAACACGTAAAGATTTCAATCTCCAGCCCATTAGAGGATGACAAACGATATATTGCTACAGAAAATACAATAGCCACCGGCGGCGTACTGAACATTTCAAGTAAACTTCAAGGAATTGAATGAAGCTGAAGACCACTGCCATTCTTCAACATTACGCCGTCCGAAGCTTCCACCAGGAAATTTCTCTCCTTTTAGGTTTGTAGCCGGCCCGACGAAGGTTCTTCTAATTACCCCCCCGTAATGATTTAACTTTCAAATTTAAGTTCATATTTCAAAGATGAACTGGATTTTATATGATTTTGCGAGTTAACTTATCAAATTTTATTAATTCGGATAAATAAATCGATTTTGATCAAACTCAATCAAAATCGTACAAAATAATAAAATTGAATCGGATCAGTCCGATTTTACGATCCTGCTAATTCTGTCGCTACTTCAAAATTTTAAAGCTAATTCAAAATTTTTCATTTCATTCGCCCCGTGCTTTGTGTATAACTATCTCTCTCTCTCTCTCTCTCTCTCTCTCTCTCTCTATATATATATATATATATATATATATAGGAATTTCTCTTGAAAATCAGTAATATTAACTTTAAAATTTATACTTGAAATTTTTGAAAAAAATAATTTTTTTTATTTTTTATTTTAAATTAAATATTTTGATGTTTTTAAATTATTTTCATGTTCTGATATCGAAATAATTTGTTGGAGTTGAAGCTAGCACTAGCAATATCGGTGTTGGCACCAATATTATTACTGATAATCCTTTCAATAATAATGCTTTTGATGAATGTATTAAAAATAACGAGGAAAATGATGGTCATGAGACTGATTTTAATTTATATAGCACATCAGCAAAATATTTATTTTAAATTTGTTAGTTTTTACCTAATTAAAACTCTATGGACATAATTGTTTTGTAATGTATTTTTAAGTTATTTTGAATCATATATGAACCTTAACTAATGAAGTTTTATGGCCATAATTATATTGTATTGTATTCAGAAATATTTTACTTACGATTTTACGTTTTTTCTACCTACACGATTTTAGCTGTGATTTTATGATTTTTGTACGGAAAAATTCAAGTACGATTTTATGATCCGATCTTACAATCCGAGTTTTCAAAGCCCTTCCGTATCGTGTCAAAATCACGATTTTAACAACTATGGTTGAAGGATTTGTGGGATGGTTCTTGAGTATAAGATTAAACGTCTTGTCGATGAATGATCCACCAAACCAATCTGTCCAATGCATCTCATCTACAAAGCATAGATGTGCCACTTTAATTTATTTGAACGTGCCACTTGAATCCGTAGTAAAATCAAAGAAAATAATATATATTAGAATATGATAGATTAATTAAATCACTTAATAAATTTAAAAGATGAATTAAATATATGCAAAGTGAAAATATTTTTTTTTATCAAAGTTTTAAACGAAAGAAGATGTTCAAAGAGGGAAATTGTTTTTTCTTGTTTTCAGAAATAGCAAATTAAGGTTAAATGATATCCATATTAATAAGAAAAAAGCTAAAAAAGAAGAAGAAGAAGAAGAAGAAGAAAGTAAGATAAATACTTTACACTTTTAAACTTAAGAGCTATTTGACATTGCGATTCAACGATATTTTAAAAACAAATTAATTTTTTTGAGATTCAAATTAATATATTTTTTAGTGTGTTTTCATTGTGTTGGTTTAAAAAATTACAATAAAAATTATTTAGAATGTACACTTATAAGAAAAAAAATACACTTTAAAAAAACATTTATGACTCTCCAAACATGCTTTTAATATTGACTTCAGATGATTTTCATCTTGTTTGGGAATGTGGTTGAACCGGTTTTTTTAATTAAATTTTAATTTTTTTCTTTAATTTTTTTTAATGTGATTGTATAAAATTATTATTCTAAAATAAAAAATACTTCTAATCACAATATAATGAATACCATCATGGCTATTGCAGTGAAACCCAAAATCTGACTACAACGACTATAGTTATTAGTTGGTCAACGTTATTAACCACCGTTATTTTACCTCATCTTTCTTACAGCTATCGTCATTCCCTCGTATTTTATTTTTTTTCAAAAATATTTTTAAAATACAGTGTCAAACATACCACTTTTAAATTTAAATTAAAAATTTAGTGTTTATAAATCATTTTGATGTGTTGATGTCACAAATAATTTAAAAAATATATATAATGTTGATGTATTTTTGAACAAAAAAACACTTTAAAAAACAATCAAAACCACACTCTCATGTTATAGTACACCCACCACCGTAGGAGTCACTGCATTACGTAGTCTGTTACCCACCACCGCAAGAGGCACTGCATTATGTAGTCTATTAGAGAATGTGGTTAAGATTGCTTTTGAAACTGTTTTTCATTTAAAAATATATTAAAATGATTTTTTTTTAATTTTTAAAAAATTATTTTGACATCAACACATCAAAATAATCTAAAAATATCATTTTTTTAATTTAAAATATAAAATAAAAATATTTTAAAAAAAACATTTTCCAAATATATTTCCGAACACCCCCAAATATTAACGTGGTTGTCGCCATCACAATCACAGCACCATGTAACCACCATATCATGGAAGGCCACTTGCTAACGGTTAATGATGCCAAAATCCACTTTAACTTGAAATAAAGGCGGATGATTTTGCTTACAGACAAATATGTTATCCTCCACCGATAACATATTCTCGTAGTTCGTAGAAGTCAAACTCTTTTTTTGTAAGAAAAAAAAAGATTATTTAATTCTATACTTAATGGAGAAGAAAATGTCGCTTTATTTATTTTCTTCCCTTTGTGAAATGAATTTCTATCTTTGTAGACTAATAATAGCCATTTACTAATGGCATACCGATGGCTGAAGCAGCACCTAGCACAAATTACAAAAAGGTACATTGTTTTATTGAACATCTTCAATTTAGTCTGTAAACTTTAAAATAAACACTTCATTATAAATATTTCTAGTATTACCAAAAAAAAACTAAAAGTGCCTAGTTTTGCACATCGGAATTAGACTTTTTTAACTATGAATTGTATTTTTTTATTTGTATATTGTTTATTTTAATAATAAAATCTAAATTATTATTCGGAATGTTTCAATTATTTCTTTTAAACTTCTTATATCTTTTTTTATATATATATTTATAGTGTATGGACTAGTGCATAGGATTTCGAGGCAACAAAAAATAACAACATAAAATTAGCTTGAAGAGTTTTAAAATATTTTTGTAGGATAATTTAGAAGGGGGGAAAACTTTTATCGTATCCTTTATACATCTACTTAATACTCGGGTACATAAATTATGATGCAAGAAAAAACATGAAACAAATAAACTTTTTCATAAAAAAGAATTACTTTTTCCATTTGCGAGAGTCAAGCTTAAATAGTTAAAGCTAAGGGTAAGCATTTTCGATTCAATTCGGTTTTAATTAATAAAAATAACCAAATTACAAAAATTAATTCAAAAAACAACCAAAATGGACCCGGTTTAAACCGATCAGTTTTGATTTTGTGTTTGAACAAAAAAGTTAAAAAAAAGTTTTATTTTTTTTTAACTTTAACCAAGTTTTCCCTTCTCTCATTTAACCAAAATAGAAGTTAACCAAAAAATTTGAACTGAATAGGAAGAATAAAAAATATAGCATATTTTGTTTTATTCAAATTGGTTCGGTTCGGTTTACTAGTTTCTTACTTCAAAAATGAAAAATTGAACCGCAACTTTTTTTTAAAAAAAATCTAATTGGTTTAATAGAGTTTTTTCTTGGTTCTTTTTTCTCTGTTAATGTTTTTTTTGTTTTCTCGGTTTAATTGATTTTTTGGTTTTTTTTGCTCACACCTAGTTAGAAAATTCTCTAAATGTTAAGGAATAACTTAAATTATCTGGAATTTTTTTGTTCAAAGTCTAACCCAAACTCAGTGTGACCCTAATCTGACCAATCCACCTCACACGCTCTCTTATGCATCTTTATAAAATTTTTGCAATTCACTTGTACAAAATTTTCATACAAGTTATACATATCCAGTTAATTCTACATATTTTTTATACTTTTATATAGAAGGCATGTAACCATTTTGTAGCAAATTATTGACCATCACCAATATTTTTTACCAATAAGATGCATGGTAAAAAAAACAAACATGGCATGACATATCAATCATATTGACTTCAATATTAGAAAATTTCTTGTTCCTTAAATACTTTTTTTTAAAGTAAACTATTTATCAATCTTGTTTTTCCCAGCCAAGAAAAATGTTTTATGTATGAAGTTTTTTCATGACTTCATCAGTCGTGTTGTTGTGGGAACTAGAATAAAAGGCTAGTTTCTTATCTTTTACTCTGTATAAAAAAAAACTCATGATTAACAGGATTTCAAAACAAGAAAGAACAACTAACATCCCTTCTATAATGACTTTAGTTCTCCTAAATCTCTAACAACTCTTGCAACAAGTGCAAGTGAACATTGATATTATAGGTATAAATAGGAACAACTTTGCACCTTTTCATTTCATCAACTAGGAAGTAAATATATAACTCCATCACATGCATTAGGTGCACATAAATAACTCCACATAAATAACTTTAGTTTCAAGAAGGAACATGATAAAATAACATATCGAGTAGGCACAATACTCAAAGTCTTTAAATAAATCAGCACTTCTTAATAGATCCTATCCACAAATATGATAATCCCCATCAATATTTTTAAGAGTCTCGATATCCTTCACATAATTTTCATTATAAAAAAACTATTCTTAAAGCGTGGAAGAATCTTTATCTTATAACGAAGAGTTAAACGCTCTCCATTTAAGTTTCCCAGATCTCTACAATCACTTATCTTAAATAAAGAATGATCAGGGATCCTTCTATAAGTCTCAATTACCACTTGTCACCAAAACAATCACAAATATTTTTAACTACTCATGATAATTTTTCCTCCAAAACAATTCCTAGACACAAGAATAATCTAACTTTTTTTATTAGACTATTTCTCTTATAAAAGAAAAAAAAACTAAATTATCCTCTTTCTTGTAAAAGCTTAGCAATGAATTACATGAGAAAAAAAACTCACACATGAAAAATTAACAAAAGCCACAAGTGCTCTCATGCATACCTAGTGGCATTAACATTATCATACAATCCTATAAAAAAAGGCAACAATCTTGAATCATTGGACATAACAAGTTTCAAGAACGGAAGAAGAATTGGGTGAGAGAGAGAGGGTGGGAGCGAGATGAACAGTGTTATAGAAGTCATCTTTCAAGTTTGGAGAGGAAGATTGAGAGAGAGATGGTAGGGGAGACTTTTAGTGCTTGTTTGAGAGCGTGGTTGCTTTTGAAAGTGCTTTTCGTTTAAAAATACATCAAAATGATGTTTTTTTATTTTATTTTTTAATAATCATTTTTGACATCAACACATCAAAATTATCTAAAAACACCAAATAAAATTTAAAATAAAAAATATTTTTTTTTCTTCAAAATTTTCAATTTTTATCAAAAGCACTTTCAAAAAGCTCTCCCAAACACCCCCTTAGTGAAGTTGAGGGAGAATTCTATAGGGTTAGGGTTATTAGGTATGCATTTATACTTATTTTTTTTCAAGGTGGTTCATATTAAGGCGAACCATTCTAGTCTAGTCTAGTTTAATGGTTTCAGCTATTTGAAGACAAAATCAAGTGTTTGACATTGTTTCAAAAATGCTATTTAAGAAAATATTATTTATTTATTTTTAATTATTTTCTTAGGTGTTTTTAGATTATTTTCATGTGTTGGTGTCAAAAATAATTTTTAAAATATAAAAAAATATCATTTTGATGCATTTCTGAACGAAAAAACTTTTAAAAACAACCTAAACCGTACACCCAAACAACACTTTAAGCTGAGTGAATTTTATGGTTTTTAAATTGGTTTCTTTAGTTTTTCCTCTTGATTTGATGTTTTTGATTAATAATTTTTGATTTTACTTGATTGATTAAGTTATCTTAATACCTCTAATAAATCACATTAATTAAGTTATAATTAACCTACATGGCTGCCAAGTCTACAATAAATAAATAAATCATTTGATAACAAACAACATCTTTTATGTGAGTAAATATCACATGCCATCACTTAAAAATTATTTAGACATAAAAGACAAAAAGTTGATTGAAAAACAAATATAAAAATAAATTTATCTCTAATACAATTTTAGCATGAATCAATGTACTTTCAAAATATAAATTACATGAAAGATATATTTTAAAAATAATATTTATTCTTACTATCTGTATTTTCTATTTCAACATAGGATCTGTTTGGGAGTGCGATTACGATTGTTTTTGAAAGTGATTTTCATTTAGAAATACATCAAAATGATATTTTTTTTATTTTTTTAAAAATTATTTTTAACATCAACACATCAAAATGATTTTAAAACACCAAAAAAACAGGCCCATAATAACCAAGCCCTACCCAAATTAAATGTAACTATAAAAACATCCATTGTTTTAGTGTTTGAAATTGAACTTAGGTGTATTTGGTTTTTAAAAAATAAATTAATATTATTTTAATAGTTATGATATGCTGATATAAAAAATAAAAAAATATAAATAAAACTATCTTAATACATTGCAATAAAACTATCGTACTATATAATATTAGAAAGAATATTAAAATCGAACAGAATTTATATCGATAGTAACGGTCGTCGGCACTTAAAAGAAAAAAAAAAGAATTAGCTGGCGGAAATATCTTTCTAACTTTAAAAAGAAAGAAAGGAGGAGCTTAAGTTTAAATTTCAAAACACACGCAAGACAGAGAGAGAGAGAGAGACGTTTGAAAAAAACACATTTCAAAACGCATAGAAATAGCCGTCGTCGTCGTCTAATATCTTTTTAGACGCATTGAGAGAAATTGGGCGAGGAGTATAAAACAAAGAGAGAGAAAACACGCAAAAAAATAAAATAAAAATTAAAAAAGAAAGAAAAAGAGACTCTTCGTTATCGAGTACATTTCTTAGCCTTTTCAAATCGTTGAATTTTGAAAAATCTGACCTCTCTTAAAAAAACCAATCAGATCTCATCGGTTGTCGATCAGCTCTCGATCGCTTCGATTAGACGAACTTGTTAATTTAGATCTTTGATTCTTAGACTTCAAAAAAATGGAAGCGATCGAAGAGTTGTCTCAGTTATCGGAGTCGATGAAGCAAGCAACGGCGCTGCTTGCTGATGAGGATGTTGATGAAAGTCCGAGCTCAAATTCAAGACGGAGTTCAACTTTTCTTAACGTTGTTGCTCTTGGCTGTGTAGTAAGTGACTTGATTTGATTCTTTTCAGCTAAGAAAATGAGTTCCTGGTTAATTTTAGTTTTGGATTTAGTTTTTTTTTTGTGGTATTTTGGCTTACGAGGGATTCTTGATAACTGTTATTGTAGTTGCTGAGTATAATTTTGTATTTGTTGTTAACGAGAATCTTATGGTGGAATATATTGATTTGGGAAATGAGCTCTTTGGAATTGAAGGACGTTTGTTCTGTCCGCCTTTTGTTTTCGTAAACGATCTGAGTTTTTTTTTTTGTACGAGCACTATCTTCCATCATAGACGGAAGGGATATTGTATATTCAGATTGATTGAACTCCACAAGGAAATGAAGATGAGTTCATCAGTTGACGAAGAATTGCCTTCGCTTGAAGAAAATGAAATGAATTTGGTTTGTGAATGTGCTGATTAGTATATGGATGTCATTTTGAAGGTGTTACTGTCGTGAGTGTGTGTGTGTGTGTGTCTGTGGAGGTTTTAAGCAGCTATATTTGTTAAATATAACTGGATGGTACGGCTGTTCTTTATTTTGTGACATTTCTCACATTGGAGATGCTCATGTTAGCTAGATGCTTTACTGACAATTTGTTTTGGATGTAATTCGTGGTTATGAGCTATGAGGAATTGTTGAACATGAGATTCCGTAGCTTACTAAAATTCTGAAGTTATCTGCCGCTACAGCTTCCATATTCTTTTCCGTGTTTATCTCACCCTTTTTTATTCCTTCACGAAAAATCTCTTTTTCTAATTTTTTTGGGTAATTTGATCCTTGTTTGATCCCCCCTTCTATGTTTTTGGTCAGGGTGCAGGTAAATCTGCAGTTTTGAACAGTGTAATTGGGCATCCTGTTCTGGTAAGTCAGTCTACATGAGGCTTTGCTTTTTTCCTCTCTCCTGAATGTAGGTTGATTCCTGAAATTCTTTCTTTTGTACAGCCAACTGGTGAAAATGCTACTCAGGCCCCTATAAGCATTGACTTGCAGAGAGATGGTTCTTTGAGCAGCAAATCCATTCTCTTGCAGATTGACAATAAATCTCAACAAGTTTCTGCAAGTTAGTATTTGCAATTGAATGGCTAGCATGATTCGTTCCTTCAGTTATATATATATTATGATTATATGGTTAAGGATTAACTCCAAAACAGCCTCTTAGGAATCTCATGTTATCATCTATTTATTTTTTGAAAATGCCACCAACTTCTGCAGAGCTGGCAGCCATATGATACCCATCATAACTTGCAAACCCCATCTGCTAAGTGCTAACATGGTTAGATGACAATATTGACCAATGCTTTGAATTTTCATCTTTGGTTGAGGCTGTAAGATATGCAATGACCACTGGTGACGCTAAAAGCAATATGTGTAGTTGACTCATAAGATATACAAAATTTTCATATAGGAGTTAGTGGTGAAAACAGAAATATGCATAGGACTTGACTGAGGTGGAAAATTGCTTTTCCACTATATGGTGAAATGTCAATAAACATGTAATAACAGGACTCCTTTCAGATTTATAAAATTTCAATATGGTTTTTGTTATTTTGCAGGTGCCTTGCGGCATTCTTTGCAGGATAGGCTAAGTAAGGGTGCCACTGGCCAGATTCGGGATGAGATATACCTGAAATTGCGCACAAGCACAGGTTGATTCATTATAAATACTGTGTATTCTTGTATAATTTATGCATAAAGATTTTAAGATTTAGGATTAATTGTTGTTTTGTGGAAGACTACTGTCATAGTGCTCCATGATGGGATGGGGGATTCTAAGATTCAGTTAACTAATTAAGATTCATTTAATCCTAAGCCCTTGTGCCTCTTGGCCAAACTGATACTGTTGTTACCATACTTACTGTTTAACATGTTTTTTCTCAGCACCATCCTTGAAATTGATTGACTTACCTGGCTTGGATCAACGGATTGTGGATGAATCTATGGTAAGTGTTAATTAAAGGCTCTAGACTCTATTACATTATGGATTTACATCAGCCAGCATCATTGTCATGGTGATCAACCAGCATGTAATTTGTGAATAAAAGGAAGCTTTTGGCCCTGTTTCCTTTATTTGTTTATTTTTTGTGCATGTAATTAGTTCAGTGTGGTGCTCAAAATGTTACGGTAATAACTTTTCAATATGGCCATTGCTTAGGTTGGTGACTATGCAGAGCACAGTGATGCCATTTTGCTAGTTGTTATTCCTGCAGCACAGGCACCTGAAATTGCTTCATATCGAGCCCTCAGAATTGCCAAGGAGTACGATGGAGAAGGTAAATGGCTGTAAAAGTTGACTGTGTGCTGATATCTGTGATAGTTTTAATACAGGCCAATTTTGCTACATGGGTGATTTCAGGCACTCATATTTTTGAGCACATACTTTCCACTCTTGTGTCTCTCCATAATCTCTCTTTCTGTTAGGTGTTATATAATTTTCTACTTTTAAGTGTTCAAAAGCCCTTTTCTTATGTTGTTTTTGTTACGTGTCAAAAAAAAATCATAGAAATGTTGTAAGAGTACATGATAATGGTGCTCAGTAGATCCAAAATGTTTAAGGGTGCAAATAAAAGGTGTTGGTGGGACCCACAATTAGAAAGATAAGTGATGTATATTTGTGGGGCCTATACTTAAAAATTTTAAGTAAATATTTGTTAGGACTTGTGCATAAAAAGTGATGAGGAAAATTGGTTTTAGTGGATCCCACTATGTTACATTTTGTGAGGGTAAAACCTGGTAATTTTCTTCCCGTTTCTGTTCCGAACTAGTTGAAAGGGGTAAAATGTTATTAGGATCTCTTCTCACTCCCTACCAAACACATTTTTAATATGATTAAATAGGTATCCTCTTCCATCAATGACAGGTACTAGAACTGTTGGTGTTATTAGTAAAATAGATCAAGCTACTACGGACCAGAAAGCGATCGCAGCTGTTCAGGCTCTCCTTCTAAATCAGGGGCCACCAAAAACCACTGATATCCCATGGATTGCTTTAATTGGTCAATCAGTTTCAATTACTTCTGCGCAGTCTGGGTCTGAAAGCTCTCTGGAAACTGCGTGGAAAGCAGAGAGTGAAAGTCTCAAATCGATACTGACTGGAGCCCCGCAAAACAAGCTAGGCAGAATTGCTTTAGTAGATGCTCTGGCACAGCAGATTCGTAAGCGCATGAAAGTTCGGCTTCCAAATCTTCTCTCTGGGTAATTGTTTTATACTTTTCTTGTGGCCTTTTCTCTTTCTTTAAGAAATTCCAATTTCTTACCTAACCTTTATTAGTTAATTTGCTCTATTGTCAGTGTGCCTTGTATTCCCTCTCGACATGGATTTTGCTGTTATTATTGTTGATCTTCCTTGGTACATAATTTGTACTTTGGAGATAATTGGTGCACTTTTTTCATTCTTGATTACGATCATGCCATATTTGGACTTTAAACTGTAAAAAGACAATTGAAAGTGTTTTGTTCAGCTAACCACATTTTAGACAAGGGTGGGACAAGTTTAATCAATATTTTTAACCTTCTTTCTTTGTCCAATATATAAATTTAGGGTTTCTTTGTAGCCTTTTTTTTGTGGCTATTTCCTTATACTTTTGTCCTTCATATCTATGCAGCTTGCAAGGGAAGTCTCAAATAGTTCAGGATGAACTAGTGAGGCTTGGGGAACAGATGGTTCAAAGTGCTGAGGGCACAAGGGCCATAGCTTTGGAGCTTTGTCGAGAATTTGAGGATAAATTTCTCCAACACATTATGACGGGTGAGGTAAGTGTTTTGATATCTTATGCTTTCCCGTGTTCTTTGTTCCGTAGCATGTATCCTGTAGGATGATCGGTTATGTATTGATGTTATGCTCATAAAGAATGTAGTGCTCCATTGGTCTTTGTACCATGTAGCATGTTATGGGTCTTTGTACTCTATGCTTATTATCCTTTTCTTCCACTCAATTTTTTTTTTCCTGTCACTCAAATGGTGAAGTTTTTTGTTCTTTTGTTTCTTTTTTGTTTTGGATGAAATGGTAGATATTTTTAAAATCATCTCTCTGATGTTATTCTCAGTTAGTTTCTCCAAGGGGGGCTTGCCTTTGCTTGTAAAAATCTTACCATTAGCTATTTGCTTCTGTTCTATGAATAGTCAATTTAAAATCTGCTAAGTGATGCCCTTGTTGATTTCTTATGGTTAAGTGACACTAATTGAGAAATGGTTTCTGTGAAGTTTCATGATCCAAAATGTTAGCTGTTAAAATATTTTGCTGCAGGGTTCTGGTTGGAAAATTGTTGCAAGTTTTGAAGGGAATTTTCCAAATAGGATCAAGCAACTTCCTTTGGATAGACATTTTGATATCAATAATGTTAAGAGGGTAATTGTGCTACTTTTACTCACTTTCTTTTTTCAGTACATGCTCTATTGCTTTTAGGAATTGTCTTGTGCTTTCACATAATATTTTCTTCTGTGTGCTTTATCAGATTGTCTTAGAAGCAGATGGATATCAACCATATCTTATATCACCTGAAAAGGGTTTAAGATCCTTAATAAAAGGTGTGCTGGAGCTTGCAAAAGAACCGTCACGTCTTTGTGTTGATGAGGTAAATTACATTTTGTTCTACCATTCCTTTGTAATATGATACTTCATTCTTGTATTTCATGCCTTTGAACGTTTACACTCTTCTCTCCATATTTGACGTTTATTGTGGTTGTGAACATCAACTGAATATCTGACTTCTGATCTATATGTGTTCCTTAATACTTTGTTTAATGGTGTACTGGGTTCTGATGCCATGAAGTAGTCATATGATGTTAATTTTTGTGTTTTATGAAGGCTCTGTGTTTATCTTGTACTTGTTTCTCATTTAACACATCAAAAATGTTGTTTACGAACTTCTGAAATTTCCATTCAGATGAAACTGATTTGAGGTAGACCTTGTTTATTCTGTTCTTGTAATTTGTTTTGAAGATCTATGATCAATAACTGGTCCCGTTGCATGCTATTGATGGAGTTCCTTCCTGACTAATAACAGGTACATCATGTCCTGGTGGATATAGTTTCTGCTTCTGCAAATGCTACACCTGGTCTGGGAAGATACCCTCCCTTCAAGAGAGAGGTACAGTGCTCTCTCTGTATGGGTGCCTATAATGGATAAAATCTTATTCTTTTTGTAATGTTGATTGTTTTTCTTTTTTGGTTACTCCTATAAGGTTGTGGCCATTGCAAGTGCTGCTTTAGATGGGTTTAAGAATGAATCAAAAAAGATGGTTGTCGCATTGGTTGATATGGAGCGAGTATTTGTGCCACCACAGCATTTCATCCGTTTGGTGCAAAGGAGGTACTGAGAACATGTTTGGCTTGTATAGATCTGAGTAGCTATCAAGGTCTGCTTGTAATATGTTGGGTGTAGTGGCTCAATTACAAGGAAAACTGTGCAATTTTATCGTTATGTGATGGCATGCTTATCCATCTCTGTTTTAGTCACTTGAAAAAGTGCAAAAATAGTAAAGCTGTTAAGTGTAGCGTTGCCAACTTCTACATTAACTTGGTTGTCTGTATTTTGTGTTTGTATGCCCGAGCATGCCAATTGTTTTAGTGCATATGCAAGGATCTTCTGCTGTAATGTATCCTACACATGTTGGTGCAAATCTGAAACTTGACCTCCAGCTTAATTGTTATCCTTTCATTTTTATCTACTAATAGGATGGAAAGACAGCGTCGAGAGGAGGAGCTTAAGAACCGGTCCTCAAAGAAAGGAAATGATGCTGAGCAGGCTATATTAAACAGGGTATAGTGTTCATTTCAATGTTTATTGGAATAGGAGTTTTAACCAAAATGTTTCATTTCTGTTCTGTTTTGTTGATACTCTACCCTTGCTTCATTTGTTTTATACTTTCTTCTTAGGCGACTAGTCCTCAAACAGGTGGTCAGCAAACAGGTGGAAGTTTGAAATCAATGAGAGAGAAATCCAATCAGGCTGATAAGGAAGTGCAGGAGGCTTCTGGCTTAAAGACTGCTGGTCCTGAAGGAGAACTAACAGCAGGTTTTACGGGTTACTGTATTTTTTCAAAGATGTTTACCATGTGCCCTACTGCTGCTTTTTGAGTTTTATGTTGATTTTTTCTGAAATTTATTCTCCTTGTTGCCTTCAAAAATTTGGAAATATCTTTTGGGCTATGGACATCTAAACTGCTTCAATTCTTTCATGTCATTTTAGAATTTTCACAGCTACCATAGTTCTGAAGATATAAAGAAATGGGTGCCTAATCTAAGTATGGAACTAGTTTAGAATTTGATCTTGACGTGGACAAGCCTTGCATTTATAATACATATTTAGTTTCAAATATATTAAACTACGTAACATGTTTGGAAATAATTTCCTTTTTTTTGATAATTGAGATTTTTGCATGTGCTAAAATCACAACTATTTATTGATAGGACAGTTTGAAGTTTAGCGAACTGTTTGCAATGTTGTTTGCAGGATTTTTATCAAAGAAAAGTGCAAAGACTAATGGATGGAGCAAGCGATGGTTTGTTTTGAACGAGAAGACTGGGAAGGTTTGTAAAACTGTCTCTGATAAATATTATGGCATGTTCTTCTTCCATGTTACTAAATTAGTATATTGTGTATTTGTTTTTTGTTCTGTTTAATGGTTAAAATGAAGACTGGTATGTATGTCCCTGCACATGTGCTGGCTGGGAAAACTTAATTTTGAACATTCATTAGATAGTTTCACCTTGTTTTTTCATGCTGCAAATACGTGGTTAGAGGATGGTATTAAAGCATGTTAAATGAGCAGATATCTGTGGTCTGATGGTTTGGAAGTGCCTTGTATTCTCATCCTGTTGTTTCTATGTATCCATTTTAGAAAAATGAGATTTGAGAGTATGCAGAGCTATTAATTGTTATTATTTTATCTTACTTGACTTATATAGATGATGGGTACGACTAAACTCACCTATATCTTATTTAACAGCTTGGTTACACAAAAACACAAGAGGAGAGACATTTTCGTGGTGTCATCACTCTGGAGGTATGGTCAATAACCACTCTTTTAATTTGGGATCACTACTAATTCCTTGTTTCCGGGTTTCTTGGCATATTTTTCTGCATTTTCTTTTTTAATTTCTACTACCTTGGGACTGCTATTTGTAATACATGATGTAGAGTGCTATGAAGGATATCATTTCTGGTATGTGTGTGGTCAATTCGTCAGGGGGAGTTGTTCAGCAGTGTAATTACTGATGAAGTATTGGTCTGTTGTGTGGGAGGTTTCTAGAAACAAAGATTATTTAGTAATTGGACATATAGGAGCAGTGCATGAAGAGAAAAATCATATGTTAGCAGTTGTGCTTTCTTTTCATCTGTCAATTTCCTACCTGAGGTCCACCCATATATCAAATGTTAAGGTATTAAAGAAAATAAAATTGATGTTATGATTCCAATGTGAATTCAGGTGTGCGTTGTTGAGATGGAGAAGACTGCATCTTAAGATCATTTTCCATTAGTGAAAAAAAGAGAGATTATATTGTGTCAAGAAATAGCATTGGTCTATCCCCAGAGCTTATGCTCCTATAAATTGAAAAGAGAACGCAGTACTTCTTCAGGCACAGTAGTATTGTGGTTGTGTTGAATTGGTGGTATAGCCATTTTGAAGACCTGCTTCTTGTTCTTTTTGGGCCTAGGATATAATTTATGCTTTGGAAGTTAGGAGGCCAGTACGTGGTGAAATGGTAGTTTGAAGAATGCTGTACTTGATACTTTTTAACTAGTATTGATAGACCTGGTACCAAACCTTCTCTATCAAAATCTTGGTTGAGGGATGGACTAAGTCTGATGTGCACCCATTTTGTTGGCCTGTTCTTTCTTCTGGTATGTGTCATCTCGTTTGCCTTTAAAGCAAGTAAAGGTTGGAAATACAGGTTGTGTTTCTACATGCACTATACCTGATAAATGTTGTCAGACAATACATGCATTTTGCAGGGTAAAGACTGGATGAATTATGATAATTTAAATGGACGTGCATGCAAATGATTTGTTCCATCTGATCTATTTATTTTGCAGGAATGCAACATTGAAGAGGTTCCAGATGAGGAAGAACCTCCTTCAAAGAGTTTAAAGGATAAGAAAGTCAAAGGACCAGATACTAAAGCTCCCGCTCCCAGTCTTGTATTTAAGATCACCAGCAAGGTTCCATACAAAACCGTTTTGAAAGGTATGCATCTTATATACATCTCTGGTGGATTTTCTTACTTTGTATTTCTTTTTGAAGTTACCATTACACTTTTAACCATATTTTATCTTGCAGCTCACAGTGCTGTTATTTTGAAAGCTGAGAGCATGGCTGACAAAGTTGAGTGGATAAACAAGATGTTAAAAATTGCTCAACCTTCTAAAGGAGGGAAAATGAGGGGTGTTTCTCCTGAAGGTGGTCCTGCAATGCGGCATAGTCTTTCTGATGGTTCTTTGGTATGATTACAGATGCTGCATTTTGCTCTACCATTTTTTAGGGAATTAGTGGTGGTGTGCTGTGGGCACTGAAAGCAGTCACTAACCTTTTAGAGTTCATTATTTTGCATATTTAACAGAAAGTTTTGGTCCCATATGCATGTGCATAATAATTAAATGTACAGAACTTAGACATTGCTGAGTTAGACTTCAAAATTCCAAAAAAAAAAAAAATTGTGTTCAGGATACGATGCCTCGAAGACCTGCAGACCCAGAAGAAGAACTTCGATGGATGTCCCAAGAAGTGCGTGGATATGTAGAGGCAGTTTTGAATAGCTTAGCTGCTAATGTGCCCAAAGTAAGCTGGTCATCATTCTATTATATTTTTTCCTTTTGCGAGAGGCTTTTAACAACATTTGTAATTGACCAATCAGGCAGTTGTTCTTTGCCAAGTTGAGAAAGCAAAGGAAGATATGCTAAACCAGCTGTATAGCTCTATCAGGTTTGATGCATTATCTTTGTCTGCATTTGGTGCCTTTTGTTCATTGCTTTACTAGGATGCTCATGCAGCATAGCTATTGTTATCTCACTACATGTGATTATATTAGTATCTTGTCAAGGTTCACATGGATGCCTGCTCTGCTGGAGAATCTGCCTATGGTGAAACATAAATTTCTGAAACTATTCTAAGGGAACTGTAACTTCATTTTTGTTTTTGCCTATGGTCAGCGCTCAAAGCACAGCAAGGATTGAAGAGCTTCTTCAAGAGGACCAGAATGTAAAGCGCAGGAGGGAGCGGTGCCAGAAACAGACCTCTCTCCTTTCAAAGCTAACACGCCAACTCAGTATCCACGACAACCGAGCTGCTGCTGCTTCTAGCTGGTCTAGTGGTGATGGGGCAGGTTTGTATTTGAAAATTGTTGCTCAGATAGAAAGGGTTAAAGGCACATGGACATTGAAATGTCAAACTTACTGGTCAAATTATTCAAACCATTTAATGCAGTCTGCCAACAAATTTTCCCAATTCTTTCCGCACAACAATTATTTTCTCATAGGAGAAAATTACCTCTAACCTTGACTGTATTATATAGAGGAAGAAAATAACTAGAAGAAATGTGATGAGAGTGGTTGTCATTTGATGGGTTTGAGACTTTGGGTACCCTAAGGAGATTAGCATATTAGGTGTTTTCAACATCCATGAGGTCTGCAATCTGCGACTGTGACAATTGCAATTTAAAACTATGGATGAAGGGAAAATGCATGACAACTTGAAAATTGACACACACACACACATAATGGGTTTCAATTTGTCATTGTTATTAATGTCCTTGAAATTCTTGGATTACCCTAATTGCAGAGAGCACCCCAAGCCCAAGGACAAATGGTTCATCTGGCGATGACTGGAGATCTGCGTTTGACGCAGCCGCCAATGGTGCTGTAGACACTGGAAACTCATCGAGACCTGCATCAAATGGTTACAGTCGATATAACAGCAGTAGTGCGCAGAATGGTGATGTGAGCTCCGGTTCCAACTCCAGCAGCCGTCGTACTCCAAATCGGTTTCCACCTGCTCCTCGACAGTCCGGCTCTTCAGGTCACAGATACTAAATGGGGGCACACCGACTCGAATCGACAATTCATACTCGCAATGCATTATTGGAGGGTGAGAATTCTGGAAAAAAAACCCCACTACATGGAGCATTTACGTATTCCAAATTCTGTACTTCAGAATCATTAGAAGAGGAGAGGGTGTTTGTGTACATAAGACTACAGCTCTTCAATACTGGGTTTCTCCAGAACCCAGATAGAACTACGGATTCAAGGAGTCCTTGAAATCCTTTTATTATATTTTTTTTGCCCCCAATTAGTTGAGCTATAATTCTTTTTTTACCCCTAAATTGCCCCCACATTTTTGCATGTTATAGGGGTGCAGTTTAGCTTGTATGGATTCTGATATATAAATACTTTTGTGCCTGAAAAACGGAGCTCTATATTATAATTTCTGGCTGCGACTCCTGAGCACTACCTCTTGGCTTGGCTGTCTGATTTTGCGGGGGCAATACTTTTGTTTTTAGGCCGCCTTTTACGTTTTTTGGTAGTGGTGTATGATTCTGAGTATTTTTATTTAAAAATATATTAAAGAATTATTATTTTAAAATTATTTTCATATTAACACATCAAAATAATAAAACTATAAAGATCAATTTCTTGACTAATATAATTGAGATAAATTAGCGAAAGCCTTAAAAATGAAAAAAATTATCTGTGTAATTCAAAATCAAACAATATCAATTAAAATAATAATATAAATTATATATTGAGAATTATTTAATAACTTAAATTTTTGAATAAAATAATATCTTATTATTTTACTATATAAAAAATAAATATAATTTTTTTAAGTGTAATGTTTCTCTTGGTCCCAAGGACCACCGTGTTGTGATAATAAAGAATTTAAAATCTATCTTAATCAGGTATCAAATTCGACACGGCCGATGAGGGATTGTAATCAAGATGTACTAATTGAAGTTCTTGCAAAACTTAAGAATGGTCCTTATAATAAAATGTTTTTCTCTTGACACCCATTTTATTGAATAAAAATTCAATATAAAATAGTACAAGTATGTATAGTAATAAGTCAACATCTTTATACTTGAGAATATATATTATAAAATAATATAAACTGCATCCCAAATCATAAAATTACCAGGTGAGCTTAACAAATAAAACGTAAAATAACAAATAAATGTAAACAAATACTTTAAGAAATATTACAATCTGGAAAAATCGATAACAAAAATAAAACACGAGGAGATGGAAAGCGCGCGAAGCGAGCTATTAGGATAACCGCCCTAGCCTGCGTTTAGCCGTTAGAACGTATCAGATATTTTTCGAAATCGAAATCGAAATCGGCAACTTTATTCCCACGCCTTCTCTGTCTTCCTAACAAATTCCATCAACATCCAGAAACCCTAACGACCACTTTCATCACATTCATTCCTTTCCTCTTGATTTCGAAACCCTAATTGACTGATGTTATGCTTGGTGTCGCCGAGGAACAGTTCCTCGGCAAGAGGTTCAGAGCGGCTTACGATACTGCCATGGTCGCTAAAACGCTCGACCCCTTTTTTGGCGATGGCTGTATTGAAAAGCATCTCGCAGTTTATCGAGTCCACACATCCTCGCTTTCCAAGAACAGTCTCACTGGTGATACTGATTGGCACTGCGTTCTTGGGATCAAAGATCGCAGGGCAGCACGCAGAGAGATCATTCTCAGGTTTTGCAGGAACTTGAAATTAGTACATCCAGATTACAATCCCTCTTCGGCTGCGCGAGGAGCCTACGAGCTCATTTCCAACGCGTTAATGGCACTTATTGAGATTAGCGTAATGTAGTGGAAATATTGGTGGATTTTGCCGAGTCTCATGAGTTCCTGCAAAATAAGTTCAAAGAGGCCTACGAGGGCAAGTCCAATTGTAAAAGCTATTTTGGAGAGTTAAATCTGTAAAATAGTTCTTTGAATAGTATATATATGACTTTTGAGTAAAATGACTCTTTGAATAGTATATATATGACTTTTGAGTTGATCTGCTCTTCAATGGTAAGAGCCATTTTTTATCTTATTTTAAATAAAATTCAATTATTTTGTATATAGTTTAATTATATAATTAATATGAGTAAGTTATATAATTAAATTATTGTTTTTGAAAAACTCTCAAACAATAAAATTATTTTTTAATTTAAATTAAAAAAATGAATTTAAATATAATAAAAAACACACACAATATTTCTATGTTTTTTTTATTTGAAATTAAATTAATGTTACTTATTGTCTTTGAGTGTTAGAAAAACTTAAGAAAACAAAATGAACACATTAACAAATAACCAATAAGTTCAAACATAATTAATTAAAATACATTCCATTACAAATAATTGAATCAAATTAATTACAAATTAATACTCCTATTTTTATGCTAAATATTATTATATATAATAATTATTATAATATAATAACAATCAGTATAAAAACTCACCCCCCGTTTGTTCCCCTTCATTTCAATCACAAATTAAAAAAACCCTACCCATCTTTCTCTTCTCCCTCCAGCCGCCGTCGACCTCCGACCCACCCACCCACCTCCACCCGGCGCCTCCCACCCACCCACCGTCCACTCCTCTCCAGCCGTCCCACCCACCCACCGTCCACTCCCCTCTAGTCGTCCCCCCACGCAGTTGTCCTCCTGACCCAACCCAAACCATTGTTTTATGTTTTTGGGTTCTATATCAAAGTTGTTGCTCTCATATTGCTCGAGGATGTGTTTTTTTGAAATGTTTCAATTGTTCATTTCATTGTTGTTGCTGTGTTTTGTTGTTGATGCTTGCAACGGTACAATTTCAACGGTAATATTTTAGTTTTGGCTCTCCTGTGCAAATCTGTAGGAATGCCTTCGGAAGATGCAGAAGTCATTTTGGCTCTCCATTTAGCTCTCCCTGTTGGAGACGTAAATTTAACAAAAACAACCAAATTTATAAAATTTTGACTTTGCCTGCACTGATGCCTCTCCCCGTTGGACTTGCCCTGGTGCGGTCAAAATTGCTTTGTTAGTGGACCCATCTTTTAGGAATGGCTGTTTTTCTTAAAACGCAGTTTTCACCACGTTACTAAACGACATCATAATTAAATGGCTTAAGAAAGACTCGTTGTTGTTCGATTACCCGAGACACCGAAAATATATGCATTTTTTTTTTATTATGAAATGAAAAAAAAATTTATTTTAAAAATTATAATAAAAATGTTTATTTTATATTTATTTATTTTTATAATTAAATATGTTTCATTAATCAAATGCATCTTAATAGTAAACTGTGATAAAAATGTTTTAATTTAAAAGCAAATGAATAGACATAACTGAAAATGAGAAATGCTTGAAGAGTGGGAGAAAAACTAATAAAACGATGTAGTTTTCCAAAAATCAATTAATTTCAATACCCGTAAGAAGCCCGTACAGACACATAGTTGTTGATGTTTAATATTGTGACAGTAATAATTATTTTAATATAGTTGAGGTTTAATATTGTGATAATGATTATTTTTTATTTAGAAATATTCTTTTTTTATTAACACATAAACAAAATTAGTTTTAAAAAGTATATTAATTTAGAAACAAATGAATGGACGCAACATAAAATGAGAAATGCTTGAATAGCGGCAGCAAAACTAATAAAACGATGTAGTTTTCAAAAATCAATTACTTTCAATAAACATCAAGATATTTAAAAAGAAATAATTTTTATTATTTTTAAAATAATTTTTACATTAAGAAAATCAAAACAATTAAAAACAGAAATTGATTAATTTTAAAAAAACAGGCTAAAGTGAGTGTGATTAAATTTATTTTTCATTTAGAGTTATATTAAAATTATATATATTTTTTAAAAACATTATTTTGATATCAATCAATTAAAATATCTAAAATTTATAGTTTTTTTTTAATATAAAATAAAAATTAAAAAAAATATATTTTTAATGTTATATAAAATAAACATTCATCAAACACGCCTATGCAAAACAATAGACAACCATGAGAAAAAGCGGAGCCCTGTCTTGAATCCAACAAAACCACATTCAAAAGAGGGTTCGGTTTCTACAGTTCTTTGTCCTTCCTCTCTCTGTCTCTCTCGCTGAAAAATGGCAGCAATGTCTACGAGGAAATTCCTCACGCTAAACTCACTATCCAGCTCTCCTCTGAAACAATCACTCCTTTTCTTATCTTCTCTCAACTACTCTACCAAGTCTTCTGCTTTTGGTGCCAGAAAAAAAAACACAGCAACAGAGAAGCTAAGTGACATCGATGACAGCGCTGAAAACGATTCTGTACCCACTTCAGGAATCAGTAGGCCACTCTCTGAAATACTCAAAGAACTCAACAAAAAGGTCCCTGATACTCTTGTTAGTCAGCGTGTGGATAATGGGTTTTCGCTCAAATATGTCCCTTGGTAATTACTTCCTCTCGTTTTACCTGTATATGCACCCATGTGCTTTGATTTCAACCTCTTTTGTTTTTGGAAAAAAATGGGGGGGTTTTGGGCTTATGATGTAGAAAGATGAAAAAAAGTCAAGTATTTGGGTAAAAGGTTATTTTGTTTTGATCCTACAATCTCATTTTGACTTTTCTTGCGCAGAACCGAGTTGTGTAATGCTGTGTATTTCAATTGAAAAACACTTATTTTTTTTTATATCAGAACATTAAAAATATAAAAAAGTCTAAGAAAACCATAATTTATGATTTTGCAGGTGAAAACCAGTTTGAAAAGTAGGTTGCACCACAAAAACAAAACAATCCCTAATTACAGTGATTTAGAAGGCTATTGGTTGATTTTCATTGTTATTTATTGTCATTTTCTTTTGCTGTTACCAGGCATATTGTTAACAGAATTATGAATTTACATGCTCCAGGTATGCTAAGAGTTAACACCCCCACATCACACAAGTTTGTATCATTTGCAAATGATTATATTTTAACTTGATATTCAAGCCTTCCATTTACTTTCTTTACCTAACACAGAATGGTCTGGTGAGGTTCGGAACATCACTTATTCACCTGATGGCAAGTCTGTATCTGTTGTTTACCGTGTCACTCTCTATGGGACTGATGCTGAGGTAACTTTCTTGCCTTACACACACACTCACACCCACGTTTTGTGGTTTTTTAGTGTATGGAATGCTCAATATCTATAGCCATTTTCTCATGGCCAGCATAGGCCGACTGATTTCTTGAGTTGTGGAAATCGTGACATGATTTAGACTTTAACTGTTCCCTGTAAAGATTGCTTAGTATATGCTCATGATCTTTTGGCATGTTGGAGTTGTTTCTTAATAGAACTCTGGTGCCTAAACCAGAGGGAGTAGTTGTGAAAGGCATATAAGGCTAATAAAATTGAGAGCAGGAAGATATGCATTCCTGAGCAGACTGGTTGATGCTTTTTACCTGGTTTATTTCATAACTTTTGCTTGAGAGGTTTGGTAGGCAAAATGTGTCATTAAGAAAATGAAGTCTTGAGAATTGAGAACTCCATTGACATTGCCATTTCTCTGATGAAAGAGTAGACAGCACAGCTAATAGGACAGCTCATGACATGGAAGATTTCTCATATTGATCTTCTTAGTTCTTGTTTTTCAAAAGTGGTTTATTCTTAACAGAACCTAACGGTTCAGTGAAAGAATCCAAAATAAGGAAGAACATTAGACATTTTGGGGTCTAAAACTCCATGTCTGTGATATGCTTTTCCAGTTAAGGTATAATTCCTTTGTTAACTGAAGTTGAGTTTCTAGAGAAATTTTGAAAGTTGTGATTTGGTAATTTGCCTTTTATACGTGGAATGCTATATAACTGCTGTGTTTCCAACTTGAGCAACTGTCCTTATTGATTGTTGCTTTTAATTAATTGAATAGTGTGCTAACTGCAGATAGTGTTTGAGGCACTCTACAGATTTCAATTTAATGACTGGAGTTTAACATATCTAACAGAAAAAAAAAGTTATTAAAAGTAAAAATAGGAAAAATAAATAAAATAAAAGTGAAAAAGTTTCAGCCTTTCAGGTTGTTGGTGGCTAGAACTGGCACTTTGGAACATCGATGTAGTTGTTAGTTGTCAAGAAAAGTTGTAGCTGATATGCTATGAAATGTGATGGTTCGTTTTGCTTGATTTTTGGGAATAAATATCTAATTTGTGCACTGTTATTTTCTGAAATATGGATCACAAAGGTTTCAGCTATAGGAGGTGCTTTATTAGGCAGTTGTTTACTATTATGAATAGCGAGACTTAGGAAGACGTTCATTGATTGGGAAGTTGATTCTTATTATGTTCAATTGAAGATAAAACCAATTTTTTCTTGACGGGGAAAGTAAGAAATTGTAAAATATTTATATTTCATTGTTAGATTTATACTGCATTTTCCTCCCTCCCTTGTATGAAATCTGGTAAAATGGTATTGCAACAATCGCAATTACTTTTAGATGTCTACTTAAGGGGATTTTTTAAAATGGTATTGCAACAATCAGCCATGACCCGCTTTTGTCCTACTTTTATATTCATGCCGAGAATTTATAAAATTTATCCCCTGAAAGCCATCTCTTGTCCACATTACTAATAGTTATATTTCCATCGAGTTCAGTTGCGTGAATTGAAGAGAATAGAGAATTGCTAACATTAATCTCCTGTTAACACTCTCGTTTTTAATTCCACCAGCTGCACAGGGAGTCCACCGGAACTGCCGCTTCGGATGAGACAGGTTTCGGAGATCCTCTGCAAAAGGCAGAAGCAATGGCATTTCGCAGAGCCTGTGCACGCTTTGGTCTTGGACTTCATCTTTATCATGAAGACATGTGCTAGCAGAACAGTTCATGCTATACAACTTAAACTCATTTTACTTTGAGTGTTTTTGGTACGCACATTGTTAAATCTCATCTCATTTGGTGCCTGTCTTTAGAGCACCATTTCCAGTATTTAGAGGCTTTAGATTAGGTTAACTACTTGATCATGATATCTATCCATCACAAACATCTTGTGTTGATAACCAGTCTGATTCTGGCGGCAATTCAAGTATCTCTACTCACTCCATAGCAATTTTTCTTGAATTTAATGGTATCTCCTGCTGATCTTGCCCCCTTTTCTTTTCCTTTTTCTGTGGTAGGAGTCCAAGAGTTTTCTTGTTAATGAGGCTTTTGAAGATGTCGCCAATCAATGTGGACAGCAAAATGGTTGGAACGAGTCACCATCTCTATCCAATAGCCAAGTACTTATTGGAGATCTTTCTTGGTGTTAATGAATTCATCTCGTTGAAATATTTTTGATGATATTGACGGAGTCATAATTTGAGTTTTCATGTACTTTTGAGATCTATTTCTTTATTCTCTCTCATTTCTTTTGTCCATTTTATATATTTTTTTAAATGTTATCATGAATAATAACAACCTATAAAATTGTGCTATTTCAATTTTTTTTTAGATTGTTTTGTTTCACTAATATTTTTTAATTTATTATACTATTTTTTTATTATAAAAAAACCCTAAAGATGGACAAATTCATATCATGCTAGGTCATAAGTGCTTCAACAAATCCCTCAAGATTTAAAGGGCCATTTTGGATATTAGCTCCGTAGCATTTATTCCCCCCTTATTGAAAGGGAACACTATCATGAGCCAAGTCTAGCCTTATTTAAGAATGGAGTCACATGTTAAGGTTAACTTGGCCTTAATAAATAATAATTATCTTTCAATTGTTTTTTTTTGAAATTGACCCATGTCCTTATCAACCCCCCCCCCAAACATTGCGTGTATTTTGCAGGTTAGTTATTGATCATGAAAATATATGATTTTGACCCTCCAACAACTTTGAAAATTTGAAGTTCTTTCAATTAAACCCCTGATTGTATCAATTTGATTCTTCAATTTTAAGTTAAGTTCTTTTAATCTATGTGAATTGACCTGAATTAGACCCTAAACTTGTTTTGAATATTCATACGAGTTTTCTATTTAATTTTGATCCATCTTATTTGTTAGAAATAACATAATTAGGTAGTATTTTTCACTAGAAGGACACAAAAATATAGTTCTTGAACCAAATTTAGGTGAGACGAGTGCTATTTTTTTAGCATGGATAAAGCAGCCTCCTTGTGTGTTAGATATCAAGAGATCATCATCAACGATCCAGAGCCTTATTATCGATAATTTCAATTTCAATTTCAATTTCTGACGCAAAATGCTATGAATAATACACAAATTTCTCTCTACGAACTAGTGTTGTTAATTTCTTTTTGTTTCAGTTGAAATGGTCGAAATGTTCCATACCAGTTAAAAAAACAAGATAAGATGACATAATTTTTACCTCGCTTAAATTCCGGCCAGTTCTGGAAATTTCGCTCAAATTCTGCTCAGAACGTTCTGGTTTAGTCCGCCGTTCCGTTTCGGCCAAATAGTTATTTTTTTAAATAATGAATAATTTTACAATATGAATCATATCTCTTAATCCGACCGTTAGATTGAGATGAAATTTTACAAGGAGTTTCTGACATTTTTATTTATATTATGTTAAAATTCCAGAGCAATCCGAGAATGTAATGATCTTGTGAGATTGATGATGATATTCTTGTAATATTATAAATGTTCATAATTTTGTTCAGAAAAATCATTTTATTGTGTTTTTTTAGATTAAATTGCACAATTCTAAATAATTTTATTTTTGAATTTGAACTTCATTTTTTTTGAATTAACATATATATATATATATATATATATATATAACCTCGAAACAACATATCAAAACATTCCAAAACCATAACATTCTATTCTAATTAAAAAAAAACAAATAGAAATTAACAACCTTGCATACAAACCATAATTCAGTGACTACCACGCATTATTAGTTAACATATTTTATAATTACGAACTGTTGTTAAATAAAAAAAATCACATTATAAATATGATTTATACAAATTTTATTAATCGTCAGGGCAACAATTTCTCAAGAAAGAGAGCAGCAGGCAATGGGGCCAGCAGAAAGTGTAAAGGTGCGAGACATGCATGTGGATGAGTCAGTCACTCGCACACTCACCCACACTTCTGCAAACTTCTTCCTGTGCTGCTGTGCCCCCCTCCATGCGAGAGAGTGAGAGAGTGACGGAGAAAGAAAGAAAGAAAGCATCTTCATCGTCTGCCACCACCTATCCAATAATACGATGCGTTTAGAGAGAGAAAGTGGGGTTGCCTTGGATTGGATGCCGCTGCTTTCCGGTCAAAGATGGTGGAGACAGCTGCTGCAACATGCCCCACCTTCTCTTCTTTTATTATTTGCTAGCCTGTACTCCTTTTGTGTATCTCTTCTATGAATCTTAGCCGTTGGTCATGTTTCTATTCCTGTCATCCATGGCCCAGAATCATGCAAAATCACAGATTGGAGATTCCATGTTTCTTGCAGGAGTCTTGTATGAGGTCGTACTACATAGTTGGCATGCGATGTTACGGATCAAATCCACTTTTACTTGACTGACATAATAAAAAATAATTTCGTAGCATTGCTGCTTTGTTTATTTATAGTAATTTGTTTTAAATAATAGCAAGATTGGTTCAATATGAACTCTTCAGTTTAGTAAGTTTATAATCAACTTGAGCACTGAGATAAAATAATGTTTGATTCGCAAAATATAAATACAATCTTTTCTCTTAAAAAATAATTTTGAAACAGTAATGTATTGAATCAATTCACATTAGCCATTAGCCTAGATTAACTTATCAGATCCTCAAACTAGATCATGAGACTATGATAATCCCCCGTGTAAAATAAATCAAAATAAATTATGGTACTTGCTTTCTAATTGATCCAATGTTGAAAAATAAAGTTAAAATAAATTAATTAGAAAATAACAAAAATAAAATTGACACCAATTAAATTATGAGGCTCAATCTTCAATAAACTAAATGTTAAAGTATAAAATTAGGGAAAGAAATATAGATTTAAAAAAAAACAAAGGCAAAAAAAGAAAGAGAAAGGAAAATACTATTGAAATAAATAGAGTTCTGTGTGGTGGTTAATAGTAAAATCACTACCTCTTTCAGTAGTTAATTGTCCGCATTACGTTGTGGGTCGAGCAAATAATTTTTATAATTGTTGAGATTGAAACAATTAATAAATTTTGATAGTTTAAAAATAGAATATAGCTTCTATACATGCAAGGTTTGATATAATAAAATACATCAACACACCCTATTATAACAATAGCAACATCGAAGGCTTAACATCTAAGACTATTATTACTATTATTACTAAAATAATAAAAATTATTAAATTACCTTGAGGAAAAAAACTAAAATTATTATTATTATTATTATGTTAATAATGGGAAAATAATTCAATCAAAGAAAAAAAAAAGCCCGACAACTTTAACAAAAGAGCAAACAAAAATTGAAAATAAAATAAAAATTATTAGCTAAAAAAAATCATCTGACATGAAAATAAAATAAAAACTAATAAAAAATAAAACCAAAAGAAAGAACAACGAAAAAAAAAACAAAATATCAATTTTCAAATGAGCACAAACACAAACTACAATTTAAGAACAAAATTTTTCAAAAACAATGCTACCTCAACAAAAGATAAAATAATAAAAATTAAAAACCCAAGCTAAAAGCACACACATATAAACATGGACATAAAAATGGACTATTTAAGATATATAAAAAAATAAAGGAATTAAAATAAAAAATTAAAAGTATAAGAGCCGAAATGGAAACCAATTACATTATCAATTTTAATTAAAGGAAAAAATTGAAAAAATAAAATCTTATGTACTGAAAATATTAAGGGATTTCAAAAGCAATCCATAAATTAAAAGAATAAGGACTGAAATGAAAATGTAATATATAATCAATTTCAATCGAAAGACACAATTGAAACAAATCAAAAATTACATAACAGGAATAAGGACCATACAGAACAATTCAAAGAGAAGGGACAAAAATGAAAAGGCAATAAAACCAAAGGGTTGCTGTGTAGTTTAGGTTGAAGGAGAGAGAAAAAGGGGAAAACACGTTCAATCACCCACCATCTCGTCTCCGGCCACCTTATTGGTACACATGCCATACTATGAGGAAGAGGACATGACGGCACATCCACGGAGACGCCGGATGGACATTTTACGCCACTGAACGCCGCTGCACTCGCTGTCCGAAGAGGGCGTGGGGACGAATACTATCAGACACGTGTTCCACATGCGCCTATAGTAATAGAAGAATAATAATAAAAAAATATGGTCAATTACCGGAACACCCCTACAGTTAACTCTTCAATTTTATCTTATTGGGGGGCATATCCGTATTTAGTCCATTAAAAAAAATGAAATTCCCGTGGCACCCCTCCCAGTAGGCGAATGTTTTTGTCATTTTCGAGGGACAAAATGGTTATTTTACCGTGTAAAGAATTATATATATAAAAAACCGGTGACCCGAACCGAATCGAGCCGAACCAAACCGGATCGAAAATGTGCAATTACAGTGGCAACCCTCGCGACAGGGGTTGTGTTTTGTCTTTTTCAAAGGACATAATGGTTATTTTACTGTGAAAAATAATAATAATCAGTAAACCGGCGAGCCGAATCAACCCAATCTGACCTGAAAAATGAGCAATACTATTGTAATTCATAGTGATTTGTCTCATATGCTATAGTAACTAAAGCATGAGCTCTTTTAGTATATAGTATAATTACTAGTTATGTGATTTGTGCTCCACCGTAGGTCAAATGTTTTTATCTCTTACTTAAAAAATTATATATGCAAGTTTTTCTAAAACATTTCTATAACTATTTTTTTAAAATATAAATAAAAGAGTTTATCCATATATGTAATCAAATGAGTTGAGAACAATATGTGCTATTTTTTTTAAATCATTAATCTTAACTAAAAAGAAAACCAAAATAATCAAGAGATAGATACAGATCAAGATATTTAAACCTGCATGACAGAAATTTACCTAGTTGTGTTTGCTAAATCTTGTTAATCAAAATATTTTTTTTATCAAGTCAAATAATAATAGAAACTGACACATGTTAAATTATTTGAATAAAATAAAAGAGAAGAAAATTATATATGGTTGAACATATTAAAAATATTATAGCCCTGATGGTATGACATAATTTGTTGAAATTTGTGATCTATGTCATGGATTTAAATGGGTTAAATAATATTTTTCTTTTGAATTTATACTTAACATGTATATATGATAAAAAAATGAGAGAAAAAATCTAGCTCGTAGGTAGGTGTTCAAGCCCATGCCCGCATGCTAGAGCTTTGATTTTATATTTTATTTAAAAGGGTGGACAACCAATTTTTTTCCTGAAAAGAATACGCAGGCAACACATTGCGTGTAAAAACAAACAATATATCATTTGTAAGCTTGGTTAAAAAAATTAGGGTAACCTTGATTTTGGTTAAACCAACCCTTCCCCCTAATTTGTAAGCCATTTAAATCTGAAGAAACCTCACAACACCTAGGGAACACCCCCCCAAACAACCCATTGACTCAAACTACTTGAAAAAATGTTCAAAAACTTGAAATCAAACCGGGTTAGATTTATCATTCTCGACTTAGATCTATCTTTCAAGAAATATTGAGGCTCTAAACAACAATCCATTTTAGCATAAAATATCGATGGGATATTTTAGCACAACAATCAAATAGGTTAAAATTATACAACTCTAAAAGTAAGAAGTTCACCTTCATATTACATATTTCAATAAACACCTTTATACATAGATCTTGCCAACAATATTCCCTAATAAGAGTGTAGTGATTAGAAACCATTTTAATTTATTTATAATTTTTCTTGCCATCAAAATAATGTGTAGCACCAAGATCAATCAAAACATACACAAACTGATTTTATAATAGTAAAATATGTGTTTCTTACCAAGGTTGTCAATTTTATTTTGGTTGGTGTTTTTTTTTTTCAATTGAAACAAAATGCTTTGGTTTCGAAGTATTTCGGTGTTCCTTTTCGATTGTATTACACACACACGCACACACACACACACACACACACACACACACTTAAAGATATTAAATCAAGAAACAAAATTTTAGTTTAAATCCAAAAATAAAATTATTTGAAATTATGCAATTTAAATTTATATAAAATTAAAGTCATTCTCGTATTATTATAACCAACCAATTCTGGGTATAATTTCCCAATGTTCGGCTAAATAATTTCATTGTCTTTTCATTGAGTATTTATTTCCATCATTTGATAACCAATTTCACAATCCATAATTGAAACTAGTTCCATCAAGAAATAACTAATTCCCTTAACCTATTTTTAGATATTCACTCTATTACAGGACAACTAGTTTCATTAGCTCATTGCCAGGAACTAGCTCTCTTATCGGATAACTAATTTCATAGTCCATTACCAAATAGTTTGTTTCAAATTACATTGATATTAAATTAAAAACACAATATTTTCAATTAAATTGTAACTACTTGTCTTAATACTAAAGTGTCGAGATGATATACACCTACTTGTTATTTGTGCTTTAAATGTATCTCCTTACTATTGTACAACTCTTGCAACATCTCTTGTATCAACAAACATAAAGTTTATTCAATAATAATTCCATATAATATAATTTAAGTTTATTTCTTTAAACTTAATCATTATTTATAGTATAACCTCTATTGAAATTTCATTTTACCTTTTTATTCAATTTATGTTCTCGATCTAATTAACAAGACAAACCTTTTATTACATTACTAAAACACAATCTCTAAAAAAAAGCAACTAACCCAATTCACCTTTGATTTGAGACAACCAAAACTCTTCTAAAAGCAAACTTAATTATTTTACCGATTCATATATAAGTAAAATTTTCATTTGTCCAAAATACTTCAAAGGAAAAATTTATAATTAATCAAGAACTTATCACTTCTTAATTCTTTTAACAATGGCCGATTCTACCTAGATCCAAAACACCTATATTTTTTTAATCAATATTTTCAATTATTTTATCATTATTCCAACCCAATTACATGATAGTAAAACTATTCTACAATATCCCATAATGTTATCTAAGACCCTAATTCCTCAAATTCATTATTTTCAATCAAAATCAATTAACCCCACAATAACTTATTTAAATAACTTCAAAACACTTTACTAGATTATAATCCAAGCTTTGAATGTCAAACAATCAAAGATTTCAAAGCTCTTCTTTCTTACTCACCAAGCTATAACCCTCTCCTCTCTTAACTCCTGTTTTAAAAGTATTTAAATCCTCACCCCTCACTATCTTGTCTAATTCTTTTGTTTTTTCTTCTTAAAAAATTCTCTAAATTCTATTTTCTTCTCTTTATTCCTTTTTTTTTTTTTAATTTTTGGCTACTTGTATATAGAGGAAGAACTATTTTTTTTTGTTTTCCTTCTAATCTACTCACGATGAATATGTCAACCATTTGGGTTGTTAAATGAACTAGTCAATTGTTTTCTTAGTGTCTATAAATCCTCTCTTATAAATCTTGTAATATCAATTTAATCATTAGTCTTCATTCAAATACACAATTTTAGAATTTCAAAGATCTTTCTAAATTTTTTCATTTTAGTTGAGGTTTACAATGATAATTTAAGAACAACAATGCAAACAAAAAAGAGCATTTATATGATTAAAACGAGTCAAACTTAGTAGCTTAGATAAACTTGAAAGCAAGAAGATTATTGGTGCAATATGATTAAAATGAATATTCATAGATCGATAAAGAAGCTAAGATAAGATTAGCTGTAAAAAGATATTCTCAAATGTTTGGAATGAATTAATCAAAACCTTTGCACCTATGGAAAAGTTGAAAACTATAAGGTTTCTCATTGCTCTTCCAACTCAGAGAAAATAGGAAATCTTATACTTGTATGTCAACCTGAAACCTGAAAATATGAAATTTTGTTTATTTTGAATGGTTGGTTTGAGGAGGAAATCTACTTTGCTCAACTTGAAGGCTTTGAATTTCAAGAAAATAAAGAACATGTGGAAGTTACAATAATTAATGAAATTTGTTAAACATTGAATCAATTTCAAAAGATGAATGAATTTTGCTAAACATTGAACCTACATTTGAGAGATGAATGGATTTTCCTTGGAAAAGGAATAGTTTTACATAAATAAGTTAATGGACATTTAAAAGGCTTTAAGTTTTTATAGACTATGTGAGAATTTGTTAACTCTTTCTTTATGAAAACAAATTCATTTAGAGATTCAATGTCCAACCACGTTAATTCATCTTTCAAAATTGGTTCATTGTTCAACACTTCTCCATAAGCCATTTGGAAGCAATTCCTAAACATATCCAATCATAGTAGTATTCATTTTTTTTATCATCTCATCATTCTCATTACTCATATTCCTTTTATAGGGAGAAAAGATTACAAGTATTAAAAGTAATTAAAAGCTAGTTCATGCATAGTCTAAAAGATATTCATAGTTTTTTTTTAACTATGCATGTAGTATAGTCAAACTCTTCACCTTTAAAGGCAAAATCATTTATCTCTTCAATATAAATATAATGTTCAGCTAAATTCATTCATCTTTGAAAAATTTGTGTATTGTTTAATGTGATTGTAGAGTGATTGAGAATAGCTCGGGACCTTGGATAATATGTTTAGACATATTGGCCACGAGTTAAATTAAAACCTTGGTGGTATCAAGAACAAGCTCACGAGACCAAAAGTTAATAGAAAACTCAAGGAAATTTTCAAGACCAAGTTGGTATTAAAACAATTTTTTTTTTTCATAAATTGAGTCATGCTTCTTCTTTTTTTCTTGGGCTTTTGAAGAGTAATATGGGTTGAATTTTGTTTCTACATGTATAACATAAAACCAATAGCATCGGGCTAATGCCTGATATGTATAGTATGTTATTTTTAATCATACATAAGTGGAAATATAATCCGATCATGTTGAAATAAGATAAAGTAAATTAGATTGTTCTTCGATTAATTGGTTATATTATTATAAATATATTATAGTAAATCAAGTTTTTAACCTTCAACATGGCCCATAAACTAATAAAAATGTGAATTAGGTTTGCCAAATGAGATAGTTGGAAGGAATAATTTGATAGAAAGAGAGTGTTGTGCAAGAGGCATAACTAGTGTTAGCTTTAAACTATTAGAGCAAAAGAATAAGAGGTTAAATATGGGGTTGGGGTTCAGGCAAAGTGTTATGTATACATATTAGTTACATTAAAACACTATATTTATTACAATTACAAATATATCTATATTTTTTTTATATTTATCCTTAAGTGTTCTATCAAAAAACTTAGCTTTGAGACACCAAGATTTTTTTTTCATGTCATCATATAATGAACATATATATATATTTATTAACATATAATAAATATTAGATTGACAGCTAGGAATATAAATATATAAAATATTTAGGGGGCGAGTGGAGGAAAAAATGGCAAATAACCATAGCAAAAAGAAACTAAATACGCACAATTTCTAGAAAGTTCAAATCACGAAGCCTAGTAGAGTTAACAAAGAGGGGAGAAACATATAGAATAAGTATCTAATCTTGGCAGCTTTGTTTATGCAAAGAGTAAGTGATACGAGCCATGGATTATCAAATAATATGAAAATTTAGCTTTGATGAGAGATAAGAACACTGAAGTATTAATGTCCAAGCAATTACAGAAGAAAGTAAAAAAACTGAAAAACCAATTCAACCGAGAAAAAATTAACCGAGAAAAAAAACTGATTAAACCGATTATAATTTTTTTTTAAACTTTCAGTCCGGTCCAATTTTTAGTTTTTTTAAATAAAAAATCAGTAAACTGAAATCGAATGAACCGATTCAAATTAAAAAAAAAATGCTATATTTTTTTATTCTTCCGGTGCAGTTTAAATTTTCTCTAACACAAGCCAAAGGGGGGGAAATAATGCAAAAGTAGAGTATTGGAGACACAAAACAATGAAACCTACATGGATAAGAGAGAATAAAGTTAAAACAAAACAATGAGTTATCGAAGTTAAAAGGCTAAAGCAAGAAGTAGCAACCATGGAGTATCCAGCGTTGATGTATGTATGGATAATGAAACCAAAATAGTGTGGAAAAAGAACGGACAATAAAAACTAAAAGGAAGCAATTTGTCTAAATAGCTTTAATAATTTATCATATTAAAGGGAAAAATAGACACCGATGGAACACAATGAACAGCAATGCTAAAACCAAAGCATTCATAATCTATTTGTAGCCCTAAAAGCATAAAACAAAAAACATTTAAATAGGCTAATTCAGAATTTAGCTTTGTTTGATTTGATTTTCTTATAATATGGTGTCAACACCCATAAATCTAGATTCATATAAACCAAAATAGAAGGTTGTGACTAAAGATTTTAATATTTTTGTAATTTTACATGTAACTTATGATTTTGAACCCTAAAGCAACTAAGAGAATTGCCTTTGAATCATCAAAATCTTATAAACTTAGAGGAAATAGGAAAGTAAGTCATAAAACTCATGGTTTGCATATATATGCATATATAGTAAACAAAAAGGAAAAACTTGGAATATATGAATTTACTCTCTTGTCCCAAGATCAATTGTTTCAGTGCAACTTTGATTACTAGAACCAAACAAAATATTGCACAATATGAACGTTTTCGTATTCTTGTCAAATTAATTAATTGAAGTTGGATTTGGAAGAGAGTTAAGAAAATGACCTTTATTAAGTTCATGCTTTTATATTTATATAGAAGAGGAAACAATCATTTCCTATAATAACTGCTTCACACCTCTTCATATTTCTTGGACCAGGCCTAAGCCTCATGGGTGGACCAAGCCTAGCCCGAAAACCAATATCTCTCACTTGTCTATAAAGGGTCAGATCTATATAAAATTTTAAATTTGCATAAGAATTTCATGTGAGCTAACAGACTGTACGACTTGAAGCACACAATAAATGAACTCCAATATAGAAACTTAATACATATTATATTGGAGACATTAATCTTAAAATTAGTTACTCATAAAAATGTATTGCTATTCCCCAAACATTTTTATATAATTTAATCCATCAAGAATTTCATACTCAATTGATTCTTACAATTACATGTATTCTAATCATATCAAATTTATTCTCGTAATATGATCCCGACCAATGAATACATACAACAAGTGTAGAGCTAAAAAAAAACTCTCTTTTGCTTTCATATCAATCAAATCTATTAAATTATTTTCTTAAGAGTATTTAGTCGAATCATTCTATGATCATAGGATATACTCCTAAAGTAGAGATCGTTTACTTATCACCTCATGATACAGTCAAAAGTCATAAAAGGCAAGATAGTAAGATCTTATACATGATGTTCAGGACTCATAAAATAAAGAAGTAGGGATCTATTCTTTATTCTTATAATGGCCGTTAGCACATGTAGTATGAAATGAAGGCTATAATGGACAATCGTCAATTCTTATATAAAGATAAATAGTGTATGTCGTTACTTTCCTTATTATGTGAGTCTTAATAATGTTATAACAAATAATAGACTTTTAATTAGAAATTCTCATATGCTCACTTTCATTAGTGGAAAATGAATAATTTTAGAGTCCACTTCAGTCATAATAAACATATGAGTTGTGAGAAATCATCCATGTTGATTTTTTTTTATAAACCTCATTTTGGTCTAAATCAAGATGACATTTTAATAATTACTCTGAGTTAAAAAAACTGCTCTCAGAACGCCCAAGTCTTTATTGAGAATTAAAAATCAAGTAGTCTCATCTCTACACACCTTACAAGCGTTAGAGGTGATGATTCATATGAGTTAACCAATTTAATTCTATCTTTAACAAATTATACTAAACGATACTCTCAATATATTTTATAAAGTAAATAATGATACATTTGTTCATTATTCAATCACCATTAACCTTCCTATGGTCAATAAAACTAGTTATAAAATTACATTATATATAGGCTAAAGGATCTCACATGCCTAACAAACACATCCTTCACTATTTGTTTTATGAGTGGATTTGTAACCATATAATTTGTAAAAATATGTTTTAGGATCACATCATGTTCAATAATTGCATATCTAATATAGTAATATCTTTTCTTGATATGTTTAATCTTTCCATGGTAGTTTGGATTTTTTTCCATAGCTAATGCAATAGTGTTATCATAGTAAATTTTCACTGGGTCTGGCGCTAATTTGACAATTTTTAAGTGATATAGGAAACATTTTAACCAAACACCATCTTGTGTTGCCTTAGAACAAACTACATACTTAGCCTTCATTGTAGATCAGGCTATGCATGATTGTTTCTTACTGCTCCATAGTATTGCAAAAGTAGGGATACAAGCAACCTTTCTAGTATGAATACTTGAAGACAATGATCAGCAAAGCAGCTGACATGTCGCCTAACCTTTTTTTTTATATATAAAATGGTAAAAACAATGTTATTTTGATGTTTTAGGATTTTAATTAGGTATTTGACTAAAGTTTGTCCTTGTCTTTTGATTTCTCATAATCGCAATCCTAATTGATTTTAAACTTTTAATTTTACGCAATTTTTCCCTTGCTAAACTTTAATATTAGCTCTGAATTTTAATGCTCTTTCATTTTGGTCCCTGGTTTTGAGTTTATGTAATTGAACCTTAATTAACCATTTAAATTTTAATTTGCTTTAATTTCACCCCATCTTCAACCGAATTGAGTCTTAAAAAGTTCAACGTCTTTTTCAAAATGGTCCTTGGCTGTGAATCTCTTCATTTCTAACCCTAAACTTTGATTATCTTCCCATTTTGTCCTTGATTTCAATTAATTGACTTGTTAAAAAATAAATTTGGCTCTCTTAGATCTCAATATTTATAATTAAGCTCAAATTGGGCTCAAAAACTTAATTGTTTTACCAATTAAGTCCCTAATAAAATCAATTTGATCCATTAAAAGTATAATTAGGTCCTTACATCTAATTAAATCCTTTAATGTGATTCAATTTAATTCTTAAATATAATTAAACTTTTAATTTGACCTCTAATTAAATTAAATCGGACCATTAAATATCTAATTATGTCTTTGGACTTGATTTTTATACAAATTTATCAAATATTTATTTAATTAAACCTTGAAATTACATTATCTCTTTAGTCTTGGGTTCAACAACGTGTGATTAGGCTCTTGACTTCGTCCAAAATTTCTAACTTGATTCTTCCACATATCTGAGAGCTTTCTCAGCTTGCTTTTTGCTAAATCGCAAATCTTCGTCTCCTTTTTCTTTTTCTTGTTGTTATTATTATATATTGTTTTTTGAAATGAGTTATGACATATACATGAGATGATTATAAGAGAAAAGGTATTATGATCACCCATGGTTGATCATTCAAAGGAACTTGTATAAGCAAGTGATATACATGCACAAAATAACAATGTATAATTAATATATTATTGTTGCACAAACCGATCAAGAAGTTTTCAAAACTGTACAACTAGTTTTGATACTAGAGGGTTTACATTGAATAATTTAGGTCTAGTTTCTTTGTTATTTTGTACTATATATCCTTTGTGATCAAGTGTGTGTATTTGTTGGTTGCCCTTATCCACTTTACATAAATATAACATTATTTCAAAGCTATAGGCATTTGGTGTGGGGCACTTTTTTCACCACATAATAGGTCAAAATGTTTGTTGTTGTAAAGCAAGTCATTTTTCTCTTGTCAAATATTCAATTAGAGATTGGAATTTTCTTAAACATCCACGTCAATAATTATTTATTAATTTAAATCGATTCATTGATCATTCAAAGTAGGGTCCTTCATATTTAGCGATCAAATTAATAATCTATGGTATGGAGTTTTGGAATTGACATCTAGCTACTTCCAAATTGGCACACCATTATTGTGGTTGAAGGTTTCTTGATGATCCCTCTGCCGTTGTCTTTTCTTTTGAAGCTGCTGGAAGTATTCATGCTGCCGGAATACCATCTACTTGTTTGTCAGCTCTTTTCATCGTATCTAAAATCTTAAATTGTTAGATAAGATTTCAGAATATAATTTATATTATGTTTTAACACACCCTTTTAAATAAAAAACTTTTGGGCTATAAACTTGCATAGACCTACACTACCTTGTACTTTATCTTTTATCAAATAAAATGAAGGTAATGAAATTCAAACTCGTGACTGATAGGTCAACAAAGTTTTAATACCTTAATAGCCTCTACATCGACTAGCAGAATTCTAATCCTGTTGATGAATTGTGTTTTTATCCTGTTGTCTCTTTAGGCCATCCTTTCCGATGCTTCGAGTTTCAGGCTTTCTTCTCTTCCTAGTTAATGGAACTTCCAATCACATTATAAGAGAAAAAAAAAGAAAAAAAAAGGTTTATATGTTACTCTATTTTAAGTGAAAGGAGGTCAGCTGGGTCTATGAGCAACCTACATTACTTTTACTTACATTAAAGGAATAAAAAAAACAGATAGAAAAGAAAATAAAAGGACGAAGATTCATTTCAGTATTCAATTATTAGTCCTTTTTCTCTCTATTAAATATCGTTGTTGAATAAAAATAAGAAACAATTATACCTTGTCTACCAGTTAGGTTGGTTTCCATTATATTTTGTGTTCAATTCAGGCTAGAAACGCCTCAACATTGGCTCCCACTTTTTCTTTTTGTAATTCGTTGATTTGAGGAACCTTTCAGCCAATCGGGAAGGCAGGCCGGTGCATCGCTCCTTTCCTGGCTGGCGGCCACAATTTGACCCTGGTAGAGTGTCCAAATCATTTTAATTTTGATGATATTATGAAGCTGTCTGGGAGGGTGGTTGTACCGTTATTTTTTTATTTTAAATGATTTTTTTATATTTTTAAATTATTTTGATGTGTTGATGTTAAAAATAATTTTTAAAAAAATAAAAAAAATATCATTTTAATGTATTTCTAAATAAAAAAATATTTTCAAAAGCAACCGCAACCGTCCTCCCAAACAGGCCCAAACATCTTTTTTTTCTTAATTAAATTTGCTGTTGTTTCACGAATTGGGAAAAATCACTATGATCTAGCGTCGAGGATGAGAACTAAAGCCAGACACAAAACTTTTTTACCTAACACTCGTGACCCGAAAAACATTTTCTTTTTTATACCATAGTTGGTATGCTGTCATGTCCTTCAAAATGTCTAACGTCCACAACGTCCTAGCTAGCTTGTATTCAGTTATCAGTTTTTCATCTCTTGAAAAGAAGGGTTAGCTACGATAAACATTACGTCAGTTTTGTGATCTGTATAATAGATTTTAATTTCAAGTTAGAACATGTATTTTTTATAAAAATTTAGAATAATCAGGATTTTACTCGTAGAGTGACAATAAAAGATTTCCAATCTACACAACAGATCTCGATTTTAAGAAAATAGAGTTACAGTCGGTCCCTAGGCCCAATCTTATATCTCCTTACATCCGATCCTAGTTTTATGTTTATGCACTTCAGCTTCCAAGCACTGATTCATCTCAAATGATTCTTCGAGAATCGTTTAACCTTTTAATTAGAAGAAATGACAAAGAGTTCACTTGCGTGGTTCGTTCCATGATAACTAATTGGATGACTAGTTATCGAATTGCATTAAGTTGGTTGAATAACCGGAGAAGTATATCAAAAAAGAGTTGTTGAGGGCCCCTCGAACCCACAAGTCTAGATTCATAAGAAAATAAGATTTTTGTTATTATATATTTTTATGTTTATAAAAAAAAACATGATAATTTAAAAAATATTTTGAGCACAATAAAATCATGTACTAATAGGTTATTACCCACATGTCATTAACGTAAGATAATGCTCTGGGTGGATTTATGAATAATAAAACAGCTAATTTACATCTAGATTAATAAAAAAATATATAATTTTTAAAATATTTTTGGTTATAAGTCATATGTTAATCAACTTATTACCCACTCATCACTAGTTTAGGATAACGCTCAATGATAGTTTTATTTATCCTAGGTGGGTTTTGAGTAATAAAGCAACTAATATACAACTGCATTAAGAACACCATATTTTTTAAAATATTTTTGTGTATATATATATAATTTTAAAATATGATCAAAAAATTGATAAAAATCAAATTATGTCATTCTACATGATATTTATTATTCATTTTATCTATCGAGATGTCGCGCTCACGTAAGTTATGGTATATTTTATTTTCATTTGTGTAACGAATACACATTCCTAAGAAATAAGGGTTAATGATTTGATATGTTTTTATATAATTTTTTGAACCTATTATTCTCATATTCCTAATCGAATAAATTTTATTTTTAAATATATTTAAAGTTTTTAACGAAATCAATCATATGATTTATATGTGAGAACATGACTTAAAACCTATGTACTTATTATTATGATTATTAATAATGGGATTTATTGATTTGAAAATCTAACTTAAAAATATATTACAAATGTTATTTATATTCATATATAAACTGGTCAAATTAAAAACATAATCATAAATTAACCATGGAAAGGGTAATCTAATTAAAAAAAAAAAAGTTTACCAAGAAGTTGCCCCCATGATGCGCCCCACTTCAGACACAAGTGATCCGTAGGGGTTGACTGTTGACCTCCCGCGTGAATTATTACCTCTGCCCTCGCTTTCCAAAACTTCCCCGTTCCGTTTCTGCCACCAATAACTTTTTGCTCACATATATATCACAGCAGTTCCGTTGTGGTAATCTCGTAATTATAGGCAAGAACGGCATACCAACCAGTCATCCAACTTTCCCTCTCAAAATAATACAAAGTACAGCTATGAGGGACACAATAATGCCGCATAAATTATACCCACACTCAACGAAGCACGTATATCTCACACATGATGAACAAAACATGAATTATCATATTATAGTGGCAAACACACGAAATAATGGCGCGTGAGAAAGAGAAAAAGAGGCGGGGCTGCTGTTTGTGTGTATATAATTGCTGTCCGTATTATAAGGTGGTCTCTTCTTTCCCATTTTTTTTTCTTAGCCAGTTTTTGCTCTCTCTCTTCCCTCCCGCCTCTCTCTCTCTCTCTCTCTCTCAACCTCACTGACCTAATTCTCTCTCTTTGATCAAACTTCAACAGCAATATCATCCATCACCACCATAATTCACCTCAAAAATCGAAGAAAATATCCCTTTAAATTGAGTGGGTCTTTCTCATCTTTGGCACTTACATAACAACCAGATCGATCACCTCTGAATCTCTATCTGTCCATATAATTGTGTCACATAGGTTAATTTAGTCCTATATTAGGTCTCATTTTGACATATACTATAAAGTTTTGTTTGCTACTGAGCTTTGGTTTTCAGTGGTACTGGTGATATCAAGAGATCTCAAGAAAGAAAAAGGAGGGGTAAAATACAGAAATATCAAGAAATTAAGATGACACCAGCAAATTTAGCAGGTCAGTTTGGTGACACAACCTATACTAAGGTATTTGTTGGAGGGTTGGCTTGGGAAACTCAAAAGGAGACCATGAAGAAATACTTCGAGCAGTTTGGTGAGATCTTGGAAGCTGTTGTCATCACTGATAAGGCCACCGGCAGATCCAAAGGCTATGGATTTGTATGCCCTCCTCTTCTTTTTTACTTCATCTGTATAAGTTTTTATCTCGTGTTTTTTCTATTCTGTAAGCATTTAGTTGGTGAGATCTTGGTGCTAAAGAAAGATCTAGCTGTGAGATACGCATGAAAACTACGGATTTCGTAAAGAATCAAGAATTATACTAGGGTCCTGTCTTATTTTTAAGGTAGTTAATCTTGGAAAGTGTGCTGTTACTATTTCAGGTAACTTTCCGAGAACCTGATTCTGCCATGAGGGCTTGTGTGGATGCTGCTCCAGTGATCGATGGAAGAAGAGCTAATTGTAATCTTGCATCAATGGGTGTTCAGAGATCCAAACCCTCTACCCCAAAGCATGGTATGGCATTACTACTTTTACTATTTATCTAATTATTTCATATGATCGTATATACGGATATTTTTGTATATATATCTATAAATCTATATATATATATACACAGTCACACATGGGTTAACATGGTATACATATTTGAGATCCAAAAAAAAAGTTTACTATTTTTATTCATTTTACTTTTCACAGTCTAAAGTCTAAATTGAGATGCATGCTTTGATAATTTCAGAAACTGTTATTTTTTGAATCTTTAGGCAGAGATTGTTAGAGTTTTGTGGATATTCATTGCTGGTTAATTTGGATAAGAATTTGATGGAGGTCCTAAAATATATTCTGTTTTCGAAGAAGCACATTGACAGTCGAATCAAAGTGCGCTGTGAATATTCTTCCAAAATGGGGAAGGTTCTGTTCTTCCTAATTATTTGAATTGTCTGGACTCCATGATGTAATAACTGAGAGATCGAGTGGATTGCCGTTTACAAGCATGCAAGCAACTTAGTTAAGGAGATATATACATTTGTGCTTTATTATTATTATTAATTCCATCAATATTAATTGTTGGAGTTTATTCAATATTATTATGTTAGCTGATTTTTAGTTGAAAAATAACTGCTTTCGTGTAAAAATATGAAACAACAATATTAAATAAATGTTATGGCAGGAGGAGGAGGGAGGAACTTTAGGGTAATGAGTTCTTTTCAGACAGGGTTTGGAGGTGGTGTTGGTACAGCTTTTCCTCCAGCTGCATCCTTCCCTCATTATGCCATCCAACAAGGGATGCCATATAATGTCTATGGGTATGCCTCTCTCTCCCTCTCTCTCTCTCTCTCTCTCTCTCTCCCTCTCTTATCTTTTGGGATGCTGCATGCACGTGCATTGCCAACTCATGAACACCCAACGCAATGAGCTAGGGTGGTCATGAGCACGCTTCATCAATCAAGCCACCTCACCATACTCTCTCTCTCTCTCTCTCTCTCTTCAACTTGGTTGAAATGAAGAGAAATGATAACCGTTCATTTATTTAATCATTTCCATCACCATTTACTCACTATCCACATGCTTCTGCTGATCGTACTCTCAAGACTTACTACTAGCTATCTCACATCGATCGTGCATTTCGACAAGCACATGGCCATCTCCTTTCTTTAACACACCACTAGCTAGCCCTAGATACGTATATATACTCACCTTTTTAAATACTGCTGGCAATCTCCAATCCTGAACTCAATCTATCGATGTTATGATCATACGACAAACCTACTCGCGATAGGGCAAATCCATGTTTAAAGTCTTGTATAAAGTTTGTAAAAAGCGTGAGACAACCGAAGTTAAATTCACTCATTTAAACTCACAAAGTATACTTTTCTGGATGGAGTTTCCGCTTATAAAAAAATATTTAAAGTCTTAGCATGTACATTTTATTCATGTGCATGCACGAAACACTAAATGTTAATGTCATTCTTCATGGGTTTTTTTGACCTAATTGGTGTTTGGAAAGGATTATATAACGTAAATATAAGATTTCTGGTTAAAACGGTTCGTCGTGATAGAAGATTTCTTCATCTTGTGCATGCATACCCACAAATGTATGCTAGCTGCATTATACTGCTGTTCTTTATTGGAGTTTTCGATGACTCCTTCGACGTCTAGCAAGCCAACACTTACTTTAATTGCTTTCTAATTTCTCTTTAATTTACACTATTTCAGGTACTCTTCATACTCGCCAGACTACACATACCCAACGGTTTGTACAAATCCTTCCTTTTCCTTTGCTTTTTCCTCACTACATCTTTGGATGCGTTTTCAAGCATACTTTTAGCAGACACTCTCTCTCTCTCTCTTTTTCTTAACTTTTTATTTCAATTATTTTTACTATTTATTTTCCTTCATATAGAAGATTCTCTTTTCTAGATGCTCAAATCATTTTTCCAAGAATATGTTTTGGATGACATCCTGCTTCAAAAGCATTTCTAATCGTGTCAAAAGTACTGTACGTATCGATTTGCAACATATATACGAAGAAAAAAAACAAAAGTACAGTACTTTTATAAGCAACTAGGCATGGACTGATCAAAATTACGAAACCGAGGAAGAGGAAAAGCTAATTTTATTCAGTTCCGTAAGAATCAGATTTATAAATTATTAGATGAAATTTCTAGCACGCCAATTTTCTTCGAGATTAAAGTTGGGACTTGGGACACATCGTAATCGAAACAGAAAAGAAGAGGAAGATATAATCTATGACATCTTTGTCGAAAACCTAAAGTTATGCCATACGTGTGTATATATATATATATATATATATCTATATATATATATATATAGATATAGGGATAACATTTTCTTGGCTCAGAATTCTAACGTGCACACTTTCTTACAACTATTTTGTTATGTTTTCTCTTAATGTTCACATCCGATTTTGTCGTATTTTAGGGTTAGTCATATGGTTAACTAGTGGGGAGGATTCTAGGTAAATCTCTTTACCATGCTGCCATGTCTCGCGGCGGATGTTGCTATTTTGGTCTCATTTTTTTAAATTCCGCTTGATTTATTATTACTTTTAAAATTTAGATTAAGTATAAGTCTAATTAAATGTTAATCTAAGTTATAGGTTAATGTACCAAACATCTAGGTTTAATCATGTTTAACTCATAGTTTTTTTTTAAATCATGATTTTGCCTCGTAATTAAGATGTAAAATGCAAAGTGGTGGTCAAAAGTTAATTTACAGCTGTTTTGTCTTGTTGTTCTTTGTCAATTTGAACATAGACGCTCTGTGGCCCGTTCTCTTTAACACTTTCACATTCTTCTACAATTTTCATGTGCCAGTTGTGACCACCACCGGCAGGGTTTTCTTTGTTAATTTGTTAGAAAGACGACATGGGAATAAGTTAAAACTTTTGATTTATCCTATTTCTTCGCATCATAGATTTCTTCGAAGCTAAGATGATACCTTATCCAAACAAATAAACCCACTCTCAGACAATTGCTGATACTTTTTCTTTTTTTATCTGGGTTTGTGCTCAATACTGCACAAAATAATAAGCATGCATAGATTATCTCTAGTCAATTATTTGGATTCATGGTGCAGAGCTACTACAACGTTTATGGAGGGGCAACTGCTCAGTACCCGATGTATGGAACTGGGCATGGTGGGCTGATGAATGGTTCAGCTGCAGCTTTTTACCCTTATCTACAATTTGGAGAAGGAAGCGGAGGAGCCACCACCACCTACCCTACTTCCGGGCAGAGCTACGGTGTCCAGTACCCTTACAACCTGTTCCAGTATTCAGCCGTTAATTCTACCACCGGCGGATATCCACAGCATTACGGTGCACCCATGTCTCTTGCTCCCGCTGCCACCTTGCCATCAGGTTTGCCATCTTTAGGGTTTCTTCTCATATATCTTGCATTCTATATGTATGTATATGTATCTATATCTATATATATATATAGACAAGTGAAATTTTTACTGGAAGGAGTACTGATATCTTTGACAGTGTGTTTTGCTGTGCCACAGGCGTGACCTTGGCTCTTCAAGCTCCAGCAATTCCTCATCGCTAGAGGGTACTGTCCCAATTTAGCCACTTGTATTCTGCGAGCTTCCTCAGCTGCTTCATTTGATCAGGCCTCGAATCGAATACCTTCGGCCTAACCATGGTTCTCTTTCTTTCTCTTCCTAACACGAGCCCATGCCTGGACCCTGGGCTCTTGCACACACACAAACCCCCCATAGGGGTTAGAATCATCTCCAAGAATCGGAGAGATCATGCATCTTTCTTCACTGCATCTTTTTGAAAGAAGGGGTTCTCCCTGGAGAGAACCAATACATGAGCATGTATGTAATCACCAACTCGAGCTATTGGATTAGCTTGGTTGGGGAAGAAGTTTAGCCCCCAGAAAGGCTAAGTAAAACAACCACTTTGAAAAAATTTAGCCTAGGAAAGGCTAATCAGCTTAAAAAATGGTTTGCCAAAAATGTAAATTCGACAAGAAAGACAGCAAACCCTTCGTTTTCAAAGATAGTTTTTAAATTTCTAATCCCTCCAACATGGCTATTCACCTCGAGTTGAAGAGGCGAAATCATGGGCATGGTTGCCCATAGCTTTTTTTTTGTGCATTAACATCATCTAGCTAGCTAGTCTTAGGGTTTTAGAACTAGGACAATGCGATCATGTTTCGATAAATGCTTTTACCAAATTTACTTTTAAATGTGTTTTAACAAAAAGAAAAATCTTTCCTTCGGCGAGGGAAGAAAATCTTATTAACTCTTGTTTTTTTTTCTTTCTTTCTTGTAAATTCAATGGGACTAAACTTTGGGAGTTGTAGCCCATTTTAGTAAGCAATAGGAGGGGTAGTGTTTGTTTACTTTGCATTTAGTTATCTTTTTGCAACATCATGCCAAGAACTCCATAAATGGATGTGGAGCTCAAAGCACCCTGCATGTAACCCAGGGAGATATTTTGGTTCCCTTGGGTTCTTTTCCTCTAACCCACACCAACCATGGTTAGGACTCAGGTCAACTTCACCCATCTCTGTCGTCTCTCCGTCACTCCTTCTCCCCACTCCCCCCTCTCTCTCTCTCCCCCCCTCTCTCTCTCCATGGAACTTTTACCTGGAGATGGACGAAAAAACTTTTTTATATTATGTATAAGTCTATGGTTTGGATTGTAAGTAGAATTCTACTTAGGATAACATTCATTCTTCAACCATGGTGGTTGAGAATGGATATGTTACTTAATTCTATGCTTTAATTTGGGACTGTTATGCTTCTTCACTAATGCTTTGCCCATGCATGACATGCAACATTATTTTTTCCAAGTTCATAATTCTGTCATGGTAAATTTTCAATATTGGCTCTGGAAATTATCATGATTCGACGGACGACAATATATATTAATTTTTTTATTATTATTATTAATTATTTAACGAACCTTTTGACAAACACATCATGACTTTTAGTCTGATTGATATTATTTTTTAAAATATTTTTCATTCTTAAATGTATTAAAATTATATATATTTTTTATTTTTTTAAAATTATTTTTCACATCAGCATATGAAAATAGTTTAAAAACACCATTTTTTTTAATTTTTAAAAAATAAAAATAATTGTTTTTAATTGTTTTTTAAAATATTTCTGAAACGCAATGACAAACAGGGTCGAAAAGAAAACTTGTACAAGCAAATCTTTTTTGTTCTTTCTTGATCATAATAAGTAAATCTTTTCTCATTGGGGTAAAATTAAATAAGTATACGACCAAATTACACAACCATTCATAGAAAGTGAGGGGCATAACTTGTGACCAAGAGAAGTTGTATACAGTAACTAATGATTTTTTTTTTTCTATGAGAAACTATGAGCTTTTATTATAGAAGAATAGCAAGACAAAACAGAACCTCATGAGAATGAAAAGCTAAAGCAAAAGGATTAAAGAGAATAAACTGAACGAGGAACATAGAATTATAGTCAGGTTTAAATATATAAAAATCCATTAAATTTACCGGACAACAAATTTACAACTTGTAAAAAAGGAAAAACTTTGATATGTCCAAGTTATAGACTTGACAAATAAGGAAGTGATAACACAAAATTCTACAAAATATAAAAGAAAAAGAAATACATGAAGATGCACAATACATGGATAAAATCCATTATCTCACTATTGGGATTGGGACCTTTGGATTCCATTACAAAATAATTGTTATTTTAATCTAAGAATTTAATAACCCTATAATATATAGCACATTAATTTATTTTAAAGAATTGTAATGCTAGATTCCAAATCACACCTTTATTATGCATTTTTATTAACTAATAATTGAATTTAATATCATCTTTTTCACATCCGTTAAAAGCATGAATTTGAATTTTTTTTTTCTCTAGTGGAGTTGTGCTTGAGAAACATCAAATAACATTAAAGACAATGACCTTCTTGTTCATAATTAAGCCTGTAAACAAGGAGCCTTTTAGGTATCTAAGAATCTTACAAAAACCCTAGACAACTTTGACAAGATTCAGTAGTACTCTTCCATATACAACTCTAACGAGATTCGATGCTTTTAGTAATCATCATATTTTTTAATCAAACCATACCTTGTAGATAGAATAACAAAACGGTAAAATATTTATTTTCCTCTAGATAATATTCATATATTATTTCAAGATAATTTTAGAAATTAATTCAATCAAATTCTTATTTAATTTTTCTAGGTCTAGAAATATAATTCTTGTTTATATTCTAGGCCTTAATTTCTAAAATATTTATCATCCAAATTTAATTTATAAATAATAGTTTTTAATGTGCGTGACCTATTAGATTCCTAATATGTTAATCCAAGTATAAATTGTAAATCTAATTAAATTGATTAAAATAATTTATTTATTATTAATTCAATAATGGATTATTTTATATCTGAAGATCATATGCATCATCTAACAATTGTCATGATCCCTCCAATATTAGAAAGGTTGTTAGTGGTTTGACTTAACTTTTTAGTGATGAATTTCTCGGTGTAATTAATGTTCTTTCATCAATTATATTTTGAGTTAACATTACTGTATAAAGTGTGTCTTCAATGTTAAATCATATTTATTCTCTACATCATAGTCATTGATTGCTTAAATAAGATTTAAAATTATTTTCAAATCTCATTTCACCTTGCCCAATGATTTCTTAATTAATAATATTTGATAACAAATGGAATTTTTTTCTTAATTCATCTAGGGTGATGAATTATCTTTTGATCACTCAAGTATCTTCATATAGTTCATGTTATACTCAATATCTATCATTTTGTTTTCTCAATTGAGATAACACATAATAGGATCAAAATATAATATTCTCTATATAAAATAACTTACAAACTCAAGTCTAAGGATCACTTTCATAACGATCACATGAGCCTTTCTATAGATATAAATAATCTCTCTATATGGAATTCTCATACAGGTTAGTTCATTGTACATGTCTTATTACAAATACCTATATATTAGTTATATGTATCTCTTACATCTCAACTTATGAGAACGATTGCTTCCTTTCATAAAAAAATAATATGTATTAGTCTCTATGACTCTGTTAAACATTAAGTATTTAAGGGAGCGCCAATCAAGAATATTTTAGGAATAATATTTTGATGCAATAATTTTCTCATAATTATAGCAACTTTATAGTCTCTTTGCAAAATATTTTTATCTTTTGGAATTTATCTTTACTGTAGATTTATAAATCAAATAAAAGATTCATTAATATACTATTATATGAATATTAAAGATACCTTAAGTTTTTACTAATAATAAATATGTATTTTCATAAATATAATAATATCACATGCAATGAATCGATTAACTACTAGATAATTTTATTGGAAGTATATATGTCCATACAAGACCATCTTTGAGATGTTCTAAGGCACGACGACCAAACATAGTGTTATTTTTAAATATTTGTTTGATGTTATTTATAATTAGAGTTAATGTATGTTTTGGATTTATTTTTTATTAGAAATGGTCCAAATTATAATGTTATGTGGCTATTGTAAACCACACAGACAATTAGTAGAACTTCTCAAATTATATTGTTTGACGGGGCAAGTCTTCTCTAGATCAGTTAGTCAAGGTCTTCTCTAGTAACTGTTCTTTGACTGACACGTACTCAAATCCCTTGAATTATCGGTCAAGAGAAAAACTCTTATTATTAATTGTTTTCGTTAGCTATTTCTTAGTTTTTACTTTTTATATTCTCAGTCCTCAACAAATTTTATTCTGGCTATTTTATACGTTACTTTTCAACAAATCTTTCCTTTTCTAGCTATTAAAAACATTCATAATACACTGTGTTTTCCTGATCTCTTTTAATTTATTGTATAATATTAGTGTGTCTTACAAAAGACTGAAATATAATATAAGACAATAACTAAAATAACCTATAATTAATAAATAAACTAGGGATTCAATATAAAACCTTGCCTAATTTTAATTTAATTATTTAGTATTTCAATTTTTTATTTATTGGGTAGTTAATTTTAAGCCTTTTAGAATCCCAGTAGTTAAAACAAAGCTCTAATAGAAAACTATATAGTTTATTAGTGATTTAAGATTGCTTCATTTAGGATTTTATATATATAAGGAAATAATGTAAAACAAGATTGACCTACTCTTTTGTCAATTAATAATTTGTTGTTTAGAAAATCTTCTAATATTAATTTTTTTTATAACGTATGTGTCCAGGTCAGTTTGTGCACACTTCAACTAATTCTATGGATCTTAAAATTAACGACCATGTAACTTTTTAGTAATCATCATATTAATATTTTTCTTAATTAGAGATGAGGTAGTACTGATAATATTTGAATAAAATTAGTATTTTATTTTCAATTTAGAAGCTTACTACACTCCCCCAAAATTATTTGTTTTGGATGTCATCATTTTTATTAAAAAATATTTTTATGGCATTTGAACCCTTGCAAGCAACAACCCCATTTCAAAATCACAAGGCAAGGAATTGTCTCCTCTTGTTTGGTCAAGAAGATGAATCTCTAGCAACGAAAGCTCGACGAGATGAAGTGCCCGTTTGGTTTTGTGGTTGTGCCTACGTTTCAAAAAAAGCCAGTGCCAAATGTTTTTTCAGTGTTTGGTAATGTGTTTAAACCGCATGAACAGTGACTAGGCCCCACTAAATTTGCGTTTCTACCCGTGGTTTTAGTGCCCGTTTGGTTTTGTGGTTGTGCCCACGTTTCAAAAAAAGCCAGTGCCAAATGTTTTTTCAGTGTTTGGTAATGTGTTTAAACCACATGAACAGTGACTAGGCCCCACTAAATTTGCGTTTCTACTCGTGGTTTTAAAGCAGCAGGTTTTTTCAACTTTTTTTCAACCCTCTCTTTTTCAACTTTTTTCAACCCTCTCTTGAAGAAGAGAAGAAAAATAAAAATGATCAGTGCCTCCTCGCCATGTCTGCCATGTCTGATGAAGAAAAATGAAAAATGAAGGAAAAATTGTAATCTGATCACAACCATTTTTTTCGCATGTCTCTCTCTCTCTCTCCATTTTTTCGCTCTCTCCATTTTTTCGCATGTCTCTCTCTCTCTCTCTCTCTCCGCCTGCGAACAGAAATGGAAGCCGAGAGCTTCCAACGCTTCCTCCGGCCACCATAGGCCACCATTTACGATGAAACCACTACAGGAAGAACCACCTCGGCCTTCTCTACCCGTCGATATCCTCCTTTTAAGCTCTCGTCGTGGTCGGTGAACAGTACCGCCACCTTCCAAGGTTGTTTCCAGCCACCACAGGCCACTATTTCAGACGCCACCACCACATGAAGAACCACATCGGCCTCCTCTACCCGTAGGTATCCTCCGTTGAAGCTCGCGTCGTGGTCGGTCGGAAGGCACTATTCACGTGAATTATGTGCGCTGCACTGTCGCGAAGAAGACGCACAGTGCAGCGCACCGTTTGATTAGTTGGGCTTGCGCTAGGCTGCACTCGGCCCAGCCCAAGTCCACCAAAGTTAGGCTTAGGCCCAATTTAGTTGGGCTGCCCTTGGCCCAACCATTTTTTTAAAATATATATTTTAGAAAAAAATATGTAGATACAAATCAGTTCTAATGGAAGGGAAATATATGTTTGTGATGAAATTGCAAGTAGTTTGATGGGAGAATAAAAAATAATATTTGTTTTTTCATGAATTATTAATTACATTATATTATTATAATTATTAAATTTACAATATTTAAAAAAAATATATACATATAAATATATACCCTTTAAAGTAATTTCACAAGTTAAAAGTAATATGAAAAACTTGGTAACCAAACACCCAAAACTGCTTTTTTTTCAACCTCCAATTCAACTACAGTTTTAACCAAACACTTCACTGCTTATTTTGAACCACAGTAAAAGCGCTTTTTTTGAAACTGCTTTTTTTCAACCTCAACCACAACAGCAACCGCAATACCAAACAGGCCCGAAGAATACCGGAGTTCATTGTGGCGCGTGTCAGTTCCACGCGCTTGCGTGATTCTTACGACATGGAAATTGTATACAAATTGTCTGAGAGACAAATGTCAAGACATTTACCAGCAAAATTAATGTTGACAAATAGCTACGGCAGGGTCTCCCAAAACCTGTTCTTGGTCTTCAAAGAACGGGAAAGTCCAAGAAAGTGGGACAAAGTTTTGCGTCAACAAAAAATCTGAATCCCCCCCATTGTATTCATAAACTCATATATCTTCGTTTAATTTTCTCCCATTTAATTTTATTCATACAATCTACCTTGAAAAACAGCTTTCTCATATGGCTTCCTCATTGTCTGCTTCAACTAGAAGAAAATATGATGTCTTTATCAGTTTCAGAGGGGAGGACACTCGAGATAATTTTACCAGCCACCTTTATGCTGCTCTGTGTAGAAAAAAAATACTCACCTTCATAGATAACAGCCTCAGGAGAGGGGAGGAGATTTGTTCATCCCTTTTGAAAGCCATTGAAGAATCCAAGCTCTCTGTGATTGTTTTCTCTGAAAACTATGCGTCGTCCAGATGGTGCCTGGACGAGCTTGTAAAGATCCTGGAATGCAAGGAAATGAACGGACAGACGATTATTCCGGTGTTCTACCAGGTCAATCCATCTCATGTAAGAAATCAGACTGAAACTGTCGGGGATTCGATTGGTGAGCATGAACTATTAGCAGAAAACATGGAGAAGGTGAAGAAATGGAGAGCTGCTTTGAAGGAAGTGGCTACTCTAACTGGGTGGGATTCGAGGAATATTAGGTAAGCTTTTTTAAAATTATTAAATCTGGCTTGGTTGAATCAGCACTGGGTTTTTTATGAAATGTTATTTTAAACTTTTTTAAGAAATAAATGAAGTTTTGACTAGTTTGCTTTGATCATTTGAGTTTGATCATGTAAACTCACTTAAATTATTTTAAAATCCGACCTAGATACTAATTTAATTTGTTGAGCTAAATCATATTTAATAATATTGGCTTTTTATGGATGAGAAATAAAATAAAATATATTCAAGTGATTTGTTCGAAACATAAATAAATAAATAAGCTAGACCTCTACATTAAATTGTTTCATGCCATGGATAAACTTGAACACTCAAATAAAAAAAATGTTGCACAGCCAGATTTAGATCTCCTAGAGCATCTCCAACGGGAGTACTATAAGAGCAGATAAAAATAAAATAATAATATATTTTTAGCAATGTAAAAGTTTTTTCACTCCAATGAAGAAGCTATTTGGATAGCTAAAAATAACTTTTTTCTACACAAGTTGCTATTTATAGCAACTTGGAATTAAAAAGCCATATTTTTTTTTGTCTTGCTGAAACCTTGTGTGCCACATACTTCACAACTATTGTTCAAAAGTTGATGATAAATGAAATTTTGATGGATTTTTTTAATATTTTAAAATTTCAAATTTAAATTGTTGCGGGGTTTTTAATTTTAATTTTATTTTTAAAATTTAAATATAATTAAAAAATTAATAATTATATTGTTGGAGGGTTTATTTAAAGTAATTATTTAATTATATAACCTACTTCTATTAATTGTATAATTAATTGCATAATTAAACTGTATTTAAAATATATATATATATATATATATATATATATATATATATATATATATATATTACTTTTAGTGCATCACCTCAATTATCTATCTCTATTTATTTATTTATTATTTTTACTTTAGTGCATCACCTCAGGACCCATAATTAATTAATTATGCCCCACCCCGAGTAGGTAGCCTGCTCATATTTCACGCCCTGTTGACATTATTTGGTCCCGGTCCTCTCCCTGTCCTGGTAATTTAGACGAGGCAAAATTCTAAAGAATAGAGCATGTATTTTTTTTTTATTTATTTATTTTTAATGATGTGAGATGTCTTGTCCATGAAAATAAATATTCGAATAAAGTAGTAAATAAACATAGTCAACCCTGGAATTAAAAGATGGAATCATTTTGTAGGCTTCGCACGGTAACATTCCTAAGTTCCATCTTCAAGATCTTTATTTAAATTTGTTTTTTTTATGTAGATAATCATACTAAACGTTAGACAAAGCTATGCTGCAGGATTGTATTTCAAAAATAAATAAATACAAACATGTTTTATAGTTAAAAATAACTTGGATTATAGATTTTATTGTATCAAATAGGTTAATTTAATTTTAATTAGATAATTAAAAAACTTGGCAATGATAGTCAAGAAACTATAATTTTTTTTTAAAATAAAAATAATACACTTCAATTTCCATTCAATTAAATATAAAAAAAATAAAATTAAATATTAATAGACAAAAACAATCAACTCAAGTTACTAAATAGGCATCTAGTATGGGTAATAAAGGGCAAGTTGACTTGGGCTAGTTTGTGAAACTCATGACCTAAGGCCATAAAGTTAGAATAATCCAATAGAAAAAAAATCAAAAAACATAAAACTCATCTATTTTAAAAAATATATTATTATCGAATAATGAAATAGGAAAAGAAAATAGGTAAAAAAAAATCAATTTGTGTTAACATTTCAAACTCATGATCTTGATTATTAGACCAAATTACTATATACAAAACAACAATGAAACATAATATTCAACGAATCAAATATCAAAAGTTAAAATCAGGAAAAATAAATTCAACTATACAAAAAAATTGAATTAAGAAAATGAGAATCAAATTGAAAAATAAATAAATTAGTAGACAAAATGAAAAGAAAAGAAAATTTAAAATAAAAAGAAACCAAAAGAATGATGACCAAGTTAGAAAATATAATATATCACAAATTTGGACTTAATAATGAAATTAAAATAAAATAAAATTGTACAAAAAAGGAAAAAAAATAGAAATCAAAATAGAAGGAACCAAATTTAAAATGTATTATATAACAAATTGGAAATAATATTCAAAAAACTGGGATTGAAAGGTAAAATCAAAACAAATAAAACTTTTACAAAACAATCAAGAGCAAAAAAGAGAACAATAAAGATTAAAGTTGAGATATCAATAATTAAGAGGACAACATTGAAAAATTTGAATGGCTAATGGAATTTTCAAGGGGATGAGAGAGCAAAAAAGCATCACTGGAAACAATTCATCATACCACTACCTCATCATGAAAAAGAAGCCATAATGATTTTAACAACATGACAGAAGAGTTTTTTAGCTTCCTAAATGACTTACACGTGTCGCTAGATATACGCGAGTGCCTTTTACATGCTGTCACGTACATTGCACATGCTATTCACTTTTTTCTTTTAATATTATTTTGTATTAATTTAAAAATATTACTCTGGACCAACAAAATAAGGCCAAAACCGGTAGACTGAAAAGATGAAAAAAACCATAAACACAAGTTTTAAAACTTTTCTTTTTTAAATGTAATTGAATTATTTTATTGTGTTTTTAAAAAGTGAAATGAAGTAAAAGTCCTTAGAGTTGAGTTTCAAGAATTATGCTTGGATAAATTAGTAATTTTATTATACTAAAAAATAAAAAAAAAACTTTTTTACCTAAACCACCAAGGCTATTGGTTTTATTAAGAGGGAGAAATGATAATTACACTATAAGGTGAATGATAAATTTTGTTTATGGCCACAATATTTTTTCCTTTCTCTTTCTCTTTTTTATTATATATTATAACTTAATTTATATCTTTGGAAAATTTAGCATTATTATTAAACTTAACTCTACAAATAATCCTTATAACTAGCTAAGTTGACGATTGACCTAAATCGGGTTAATAAAAATAAAAGTCAAAGCTGAGTTGGCCTGATATGGCTTAGTTGACCTAGTTAAAATCTAATTTTATTTATTTAAAAAATAATATATTTTATCCCTTTATATATATATATATATATATATATATATATATATATATATATATATATATATATATATAGATCTTGAAATAACATAATTTTGACTTAACCTGATTAATCTACCCAACCCCCTGACCCAAACTTGAACTGGACCCAAACTTGAACTGGGTCATGGGCTAAGCAGGGTTAAAATGTAGGTTATTTTAATTTATATAAAATTAAGGTTTAAATTACAATTATGAGTAAGATTTAGTGTAAAAACTAGAAACTTTTTTGCTAACCAATCATCTTTTCTCGATGATTGGGAAAAATATACAAGTTAATACAATACTCTAACCTGTTTGGGAGGGCGGTTGCGGTTGCTTTTGAAAGTGCTTTTCGTTTAGAAATACATCAAAATAATTTTTTTTTATTTTTTAAAAATTATTTTTGACATTATTACATCAAAATATCTAAAAACACCAAAATTTTTTTATTTAAAATAAAAAAAAATAAAAATTTTGGTCAAACGCCGATTTGACCGCATTGCCAAATAGCTTCTAAATTCGCAGCCCATACTCTAAATTCGCAACCCATATTGACTTGCCTGATGAGTGCTTGCTCTGTTTAGATCAAAACAGATTGACATGATAGACTCTGGTTGAGTCTAACTGTAGGTTGACGACTGACCAGCCAGTTCAATTGATTATTATATTGGTTTTAATGCAAAACTGAACTAGAATAACATTTCAATATGGAAAATAATAAACATTAGGCCTATCCATGAATCTTCTATAGTTTCTGGAGTAAAGATTGTTTTTTTTTTCCCCCTTCAAATTTCTGTGAAGTAGAAAACCCATGTTAATGTTTTATAAATGGGAGTTAAGATCTAATTAATTTTGCTGGGAAATGACTAAAGATGTGTTCTTTACGTTATGGTAGATCAGAGTCTGAACTTATTGAGGCGATTGCCGGAGATATCTTGAAAAAACTGTATAAGATGTCTCCTGGTCACTCGATGAATCTGGTCAGGGATCGAGGAACACATCAAGAGAATTGAATCTTTGCTGTGCATGGAGTCACAAGAGGTTCGGATCATAGGAATATGGGGAATGGGTGGTATAGGCAAGACAACAGTTGCAAGAGCTGTATTTGATCGAATCTGTAATCAATTCGAAGGATTCCATTTTCTTTCAAATGTTAGGGACAATTTAAGAAGGCATACTCCAGTTGATTTACGAAACAAACTTCTTTCTAAGATATTAGATGCAGATAATCTACTTGAGAAGCCTCCAAGTTTGGCAGTTGCTTTCACAAAGGATCGTCTCCGCCGAGAAAAGGTTCTTATTGTTCTGGACGATGTCGATAACTCGAGGCAACTGCAAGAATTGTCACTCGGAGTGCATGATTTATTCGGTCCTGGAAGCAGAATCCTTATAACAAGCAGGGACAAGCAAGTGCTTGTAAAGAACGAAGTGGATGCCATATATCAGGTGCCAGGACTGAACAGACAGGATGCCCTTCGACTCCTGAGTTTGAATGCCTTCAAAAAGAATTGTCCGAAGAGGGATCACACAGAATTGTTAGAGAAGATCGTAGATTATGCGGCAGGTAACCCACTGGCTCTGACAGTCTTGGGCTCATCTCTTTATGATAGAAGCACAGAGAAATGGCACAGTGCATTGAATAAGCTGGGGAAAGTTCCAAACCCTGAGATTCAAAATGTTTTGAGGATCAGTTACGATGGATTAGATGGGGAGCAGCAACAAATATTTCTTGATATTGCCTTCTTTTTCAATGGCGCAGAATGGAGCCACTCTGTAAAAGTTTTAGACAGTTGTTATTCCTCTCTGCATTCTGACATAAGCATTCTCATTGATAAGTCTCTAATCACCATTTTTCAGAACAAGCTAGAGATCCATGATACCCTTCAAGAAATGGCTTACACCATCGTTCGTGAAGAATCGAAGAATCCTGGCAAACGCAGCAGGCTGTGTGATCATGAAGATATCTATCAAGTCCTGAAGAAAAAGAAGGTAAATTCTGTAATCTGTGAAAAAAAAATTTTCCCTCTTGTGTGATGCATTAAGCATTGGCCATTGTGTATTTTGAGCAATATTGATTTTTCAAGTAGATCAAAATATATCTATCACATACTCGAAATAATGAATTGCAATCTTATTCTCCGACCTTCGTTATCAGGGAACTGAAGCAATTGAAGGCATTTGTTTGGATATATCTAGAATGCCGGAGATGCACTTGGAATCCGACACATTTGCAAGGATGAATTGTCTCAGGTTTCTTAAATTCTACCATCCTTTTTACTTCGTAGACTCCGAAGACAGAGTGCACCTTCCTCTGAGTGGCCTCAAATATCTCTCTGATGAGCTGAGATATCTCCACTGGCATAGATTCCCTGCAAAATCCTTGCCAAAAAACTTCTGTGGCGAAAATATTGTTGACCTTACACTACATTCTAGCAGGGTTGAGCAGCTTTGGACTGGGGTACAGGTACGATTTTTATTGCTATGAAGTATCTGTATGAGAATTATGAACTTCAAGACTACTAATCTCTATTTAAAACTTTGTTCTTTTGTTTGTCCTGCTATGCTTTTGACAGGATTTAGTGAATTTAAGATCAATTGACCTCAGTAGATCGCCATATCTGTTAGAAATTCCAGATCTGTCGAGGGCCAAAAATTTAGAGTATATAGATCTTAGTTTCTGTGAGAGTTTGCATGAGGTGCACTCATCAATTCAACATCTTGAAAAGCTGGAAATCCTCCTTCTCAGTGGTTGCAAGAATCTATGGATTGTTCCAAAAAGGATTGAATCGAGGTTTCTGAGAATTCTTGATCTATCACATTGCAAAAATGTCAGAAAATGCCCTGAAATCTCAGGATATTTGGAAGAATTGATGTTACAAGGGACTGCAATAGAAGGACTTCCCCAATCGATTAGCAAAGTGAAGGAGATAAAAATTCTTGATCTTTCAGGCTGCTCAAATATAACCAAGTTTCCCCAGATATCAGGAAATATAAAGCAATTAAGGTTGCTTTGGACAGTTATAGAAGAGGTTCCCTCATCGATCGAGTTTCTTGCAACTCTCGGTGTACTGGAGATGAATTTCTGTGAACAGCTCCATAGTCTCCCGACCAGCATCTGTAAACTGAAGTGCCTTGAACGACTTGAGTTAAGCTACTGTCCGAAACTTGAGAGCTTCCCAGAAATCTTGGAGCCCATGGAATCTTTGAAATGTCTTGATTTGAGTGGAACGGCTATTAAAGAGCTTCCCTCATCCATTAAATTTTTAAGCTGCCTTTACATGCTGCAACTCAATAGATGCGATAACCTTGTCAGCCTTCCGAGTTTCATTGAAAAACTTCCTGTGCTGAAATATCTTAAAGTAAATTATTGCAAAGGTCTTCTTGCTCTACCAGAGCTTCCACCGTCACTAGAATTCTTGGAGGCAGTTGGCTGTGAATCACTGGAAACCTTATCGATCGGCGAAAGAAAGCAATTTCTGGTACTTGAACTTTGCAAATTGCTTCAAATTGGATCAGAAGCTACTCTTGGAAGATACACAATTGAAAATCCAGGTCAATTTCTCTTCCTCTTCGTGTTTCCCTCTCTATCTATACATGCACATAAAAGATCACTGCTGATTTCTGTGTTACAGTCTGGAAAGATGAAACGCGAAGTCACGATTATTTTACCAGGGAGTGAAATTCCAGGATGGTTCGGCGATCAAAGTATGGGATCTTCGGTAGGCATAAAGTTGCCCACAAATTGTCACCAGCACAATGGTTTTGCCTTCGGCATGGTCTTTGTATCACCAGATCCTCCAACAGAATTGCAATGCAACAGGATATTTATATGTGAATGCCACTCTGGAGGTGAGAATGATGAACATCACGATGTCATTTTCAATTTGAGTACTTGTGCTTATGAACTCCGGTCAGTTGAGTCAGATCAAATGTTACTCCTTTACAATCCCTGCGAGTTCGTAAAGACGAGAATGCATCAGCGAATATTCAGGAAAAGAAATTTTGTTTGAATTTTACCTGGATGAGCCGTCAGGGCTTCAGAATCGTTGCAAGGTGAAAAGGTGTGGAGTTTATCTCCTGGATGAGTGATTTCCACCCGGTAGTGACGATTTTGTGTTTTCGTAATGAGAAATTCAAGATTTCTTTGTTCCCAAGAAGAGGAGCGGGATGGCGAAATGCTTGCAATCTGCATAGTAGATTTCGAGTTCGAATCAGGGTGTGCACTCCATGTAATAGCCTAAGACAACCAAGATTTTACTCGTTCACCTAGACTTTACAAAATATATTTTCCGGGTTAAAATTTCAAGATTTTTGGAAATCAATCAGAGTACAGTATTATGGGAGCTTGCGTTGATTGCTGCCTCCAGCTATAATGATGGCATCACAACAGGGGAAGAGGAACCACGCCATTTCTGGTTTAACACTATATGAATGATAGAAATTCCTGCAGCACAGATCAAGAAGAGTCTTTTTCGTGAGATGATTGTGTAAGATAATGTTTAGTTCTACTTAAATTAAAATAAAACTAAAATTCTTACTGTGTTAATCTCTTAAACTTAACGTTGTATAATAATTATTAAGGAACAAATACAATAGCTTAAAGACAAATTAAGTATACAACTAATTATGATCTATTTTAGAAATAAAAATGTATTCTAAGACTTAGTTTAAATAAAATATTTAGTTTAATTACGTGTAAAAATATTATTTCACATGTCATATTGATTAAAATAAGTTTCTTGAATTCCATCAATACTGCTATCAAAATAGAACAATTGAGGCTAAAAAGCTTGAAATTTTATTGAAACTTTGCAGGAATATATACAATGAAATCATATCTCGGCATTTAAGTGTGTGAGATATTCTATTCTAGGCTATTGTTTAGGAATTAATATAATTTTAATATTCTAAATATGAAATCTGTTATCTTTACAGCAAATGTTATTAGTCCCTCTCAAGTTGGTGAGTATATATCATCAACACTCAACTTGTCAAGTGAGTTGTGGAATGCCCAACTTGATATTGCTTTTGTCAAAATATCTGCTAGTTGGTCTTCGATCTTCACAAATGGAATCTGAATTATTTTGGCCTCTAGTTTTTCCTTGATGAAGTGACGATCTACTTCCACATGTTTTGTTCGATCATGTTGTACTGGGTTGTGTGCTAGTGCTATAGCTGCTTTGTTGTTACAAAAGAGTTTTATTGCGTCAGTTGGTGGATAGCCAACTTCAATGAGCAATTCTCTCAGTCATAGCATTTCACATATTCCTTTGATCATGCCTCAAAATTCAGCCTCTGCACTAGATAACGCTACAACCTTTTGTTTCTTGCTCCTCCATGAAACCAAATTTGTCCCAACAAATATAAAGTAACCCGAAGTGGATCTTCTATCAGTAATGTTTCCTGCCCAATCAACATCAATATACCCTTCAATATTTAGATGTAGATTTTTTGAAAGCAAAAGGCCTTTTCCTCGAGATGATTTTAGATAACTGAGGATTCAGATTACTGCATTTATATGATCTTCACTCGGATTGTGCATAAAATAACTTACCACACTTACTGCATAAGTTATATTCCGAAAATAATCTCTATAACTTGGTATAGTTATTATGAGTTCTTAGTGATGTATTTGAGATTGATAAATTTATAGATCGATTTGTAATAGCCTTTATTGATAATATTTTGGTTTATGAGAGATCAAGAGAGGAGCATGAGTATCACTTGATAATAATGCTTTAAACTTCATGGATCATGAGTGGTATGCCAAGTTATTAAAGAATGAATACGAGCTAAAAATTGTATCATTTCTAAAACAAGAAAAAAAGTATTCAAAAAATAATTTCTTGAAAACATTAAATATATAACACATCTTATTTTCAGTTGGACATAATCTTTAATTTTCATCGGTTATGGCATGTAACTAATCGATGCATGTTTAGAAGTACAGTTGACGTTGTTTTTTAAAATATTTTTTGTTTTAAAAGTATCAGAATAATGTTTTTGTTTTATTTTCTAGAAATTTTTATTCATCATCACATTAAAATAAAAAAAAAAAACAAAAAAAAAGTATTAATTTAAAGTAAAAAAATATAACACTTTTTTTTCAAAAACACTTTTTTTTCAAAAACACTTTTAATACTTAATTATTTGATTCGCTTTTCTCTGTATAAATTTGCACTTATTGTGCATTAAAATTTTGCATTGGGGGTAGATGAGTTGGCATTTAAGTTGGAGCATTTGACAAGTGTCAGATAGGAGATGAGATATTAAAAAAAATTGATTACAGAATAGACCAAAAACATTCGTGCAGGCAGTCGCAGGCAATGGAAATATGTTTATTTTTTTTTATTTTTTTTTTATAATCGGGATGTCTGGGCTAACTTATACGCACCAAAACTAATCTCCGGACTTATTGAACATCCTGCAAACCCAGTGAACATGTAAGGCACCGCGGAGATGACAGACGTACATGGTGGGACTTGAACCCTGGTACAAAGAAAGAAAATAAATTCTTTTAACCGCTAGGCCAAGACCCCAATTGCAAAATGTGTTTATTATGCATATGGGAAATGGGATATCACTGTAGCTCCCCATTGTTTGTGCTTCCCGCTACAGTATTTGTTTTTTTTCTTATTTCCAGCTACAATATGGTTTTTTCTACCTGATTTTTTTCTTTTAAAAAAAAAACCTCAAATTAATTTAATGTAGTATTCTCAAATAGTTTTAATATAATAATATTAAGAATAAATCTTATAAAATAAAAAAATAATTTAATTTTGGTGTCAGCGATAGTATGACAATAATAATTAAAATATTAATTATGTACAATAATAGTTATAATGATAGCTATAATAATTGTGATATTTAACAATCATAATAATAACAATGAAAATAATATTCAAAATAGGGAAAGCACTGTAGCTCCCCACACATAACACTGTGGATTGCGATAATGTTTCCCGCTACCGTGCATTTTTTTTTCATTTCCTGCTATATTACGTTTTTTTCCCGTTTATTTCCCCTGATTTTTTTTAGAAAAAAACTCAAATTAATTTAATGTCAGTATTCTGGAATATTTTTAATATAAAAATATTAAGAATAAATCTTATAAAATAAAAAAATTATTTAATTTTTTTTCTAACAATAATAACGGTGTCAGCGATAATATGACAATAATAATTAAAATATTAATTATGTACAATAATAGTTATAATGACAACTATAATAATTATGACAATTTAGCAGTCATGATACTAATGTTAGTGTTCTGCAATACTTTTAATATAATAATATTAAGAATAAATCTTAAAAAATAAAAAAATAATTTAATTTTTTTCTATCAATAATAATGGTGCCAGCGATAGTATGACAATAATAATTAAAATATTAATTATGTATAATAATGGTTATAACGACAGCTATAATAATTGTGATAGTTTAATAATTATGATAATAACAATGAGAATAATATTCAAAATAATCAGTTGATGTTTTTTTTTAAAGTTGACTTTTGCAACTTCTTTTTGTATGATAGTTCAGATTTAATATCACATAAAAGAAATATACGAAGTCACACGTAAACCAAACGGGTGGAAAAATTGTGTCAAATTATCTACAATAAAAAATTATATGAGTCACTCGCCCTACATTTTGCTATAGTCAGAAACAAATTTTTTAACATGTAAAAAAATGTTAAAGGTCTTAGAGTTTTTATACGATGCTATATATCTAAGTAAAATAATCAGCCTATAAATTTTTCAATTATTAATATAACAAAAAAATTTATAATAATAAAATAATAATAATAATAATTGTATATTAGTTTTTTATATATTTATTGTATTATGTAAAATGTGTTTAAAATAATGCATGGTATCTGGGGTATTTTCATTTTTTTTCATTTTCGTACACGGTACAATAGCCATAATACCCTCAAATAAGAAAAAAACCAATAATTATCAGTAGGGGTGTCCTGGTAATTTCACATTTTTAGTGCATAGTAAAATAACTTTTGTTGCTTTAAATAAGACAAAACAGAAGAGTTACGTACATAGTGTTTCAAATATTTCACATTTAACTATATATGCATAAGAGAGTTTCACTCTCATTTTATACCACTAAAACTAAATTTAATATATTTTTTAATGCAAGCTGCATTTAATACAAATAAAAATAGCAATAAAAATTAAAAATTCAACTAAGAGCAGAGATGTTTAGATACAAATAAAAAATTAAAAACTATCTTAGAAGAGGACCGAAAAAATTAAGGAATCAAAACCAAACTAAAAAATAAAAAAATAAAAAAATAAAAAATTATATATATTAAAACTAGATAAAAAAAAAAAATTAACCCCGGCAACGGATCAGTTTATGGCTAATAAGGAACTAATTAAACAAGTTTTCATCGAATAAACTGTACTTCGTGTCACAATATGTCACAGTTAATTTTTCTAAAAATATATTTTTCCAACTGTTTTATTATATAAAAGAAAACCTCAATTTCATTGCCGACAGCTATCAATTATATCATTATTTTATGAATATTTGTGGTGGGACCAAATCCCATGGTAGCGAGAAATTCTAAATTAGGTAGATCGATTTGATTGGTTACTCGTATTGACATGCATTTCACGGAAGACGGCAAATCAGTTGCCGTTTCAATCCCATCAGCACAATAGTATCTTAAATAATTTTTTTTTTATAACACCAACTTACACGTGGCCTCAAACCCACCGTCTATGTCTCAAGGTTGCATCTTCCCTGTCATCCAATGACATCAAGCCAGGTCACGTGGTTTCTGTTGTGGCCCCAAAAAAGGTTCTGCTCACGATTTTGACAAAATATAGAAGGAGCTTTGAAAACTCGTATTGTAAAATCGTAAAATCATACCTGAATTTTTTAGTATAAAAATTATAAAATTATAATTAAAATTGTGTAGGTAAAAAAATTATAAAATCGTAAGTAAAGTATTTCTGAATACAATACAATATAATTATGGTCAGAAAACTTCATTAGTTAAGGTTCATATATAATTCAAAATAACTTAAAAATATACAAAACAATTATGTCCATAGAATTTCATTAGGTAAAAACTAACAAATTTAAAATAAATATTTTATTGATGTGCTATATAAATTAAAAGCACGTTATCTACCTCGTTATTTTTAATACATTCATCAAAAATATTACTATTGAAAGGATTATCAGTGTTAATACTGGTACCAACACCGATATTGCCAGTACTAGCTCTAACTCTAACAAATTATTTTGACATCACTCATCAGGACATGAAAATGATTTAAAAACATAAAAAAAAATTAATTTAAAATAAAAATAAAAAAATAATTTAAAATAAAAATAAAAAAATTATTTTTTCAAAAATTTTAAATATAAATTTTAAAATTAATATTACTGATTTTCAAGAATGATTCCATGATATATATATATATAAACAGGGGCATACACGCCCCAGTAGCCACCTCATGGCTTGATGCAAGAGAAGTTGACAACTTTCTATCCCACATCGGTGGATTGTGAAATAACCTAAGAATTTATGGCTTCAAATATTGAAAGCTATCCCACATCGCCTGAATAGATATCCAAACAAGGAGTTGTGTCTATAAATATAATGTGCTGGTTAAAGGGTTAAAAGGTAGTATAAAATTTTGATCGATTGTAATTAATAATTTTGAGCAGGATCGTAAAATCGGACCAATCCGGTCCGATTTTATGATTTTATACGATTTTAACTAAAATTGATTTTTTTATCCGAGTTGACAAAGTTTGGTGAGTTGACTCGCAAAATCATACGATTTTACAAGTCAACTCGCGATTTTAACAACCATGCCGCCATGTATGAGCTTCAATTTGCCGTGCCGATGCTGGGTGGCATCATCCTCAACAAAAGTAAAATATTTTATGTTGTTTATATATGACAATTTAGTAAAGTAGTAAATAACAATATAGTATAATTAAAATAAAAATAAAATAAACAGTAAAAAAATCAAACACCTTAAAATACATAATTAAAATAAAGATTCATACATGATTTAAATAATTTAAAAATATAATACAATACAGTTATATTCAAAGACTTTCATTAAATAAAATTTAATAAATTTAAAATAAATACTGTATTGATGTGTTATATAAACTAAAATCATCATCATTATCTTCATATTCCTCATTATTTCTAAGATATTCATTAAATTTATTACTATAAAAAGGATTACAACAATATTGTGAATATTATTATTGTAAACAATATAATTAATATATTGAGGGGAAAAAAGAAGAAAAAACACCTCTAAATTACACACACACACATTCGTATTGATGTATATAAAAACCTCTCATTCCACTTCGTTTGAAACGAGTAACCAATCAAATCGATCTACCTAATTTAGAATTTCTCGCTACCACGGGATTTGGTCCCACCACAAATATTCATAAAATAGTGAAAAAATTGACAGCTGTCGGCAATGAAATTGAGGTTTTCTTTTATATAATAAAACAGTTGGAAAAACATATTTTTAGAAAAATTAACTGTGACACGAAGTACACTTTATTTGATGAAAACTTGTTTAATTAGTTCCTTACGGGCCATAAAACCATGCTCCGCCGGTGGGGTTATTTTTATTTTTTTTGTTTAATTTTAATATATATAAATTTTTGTTTTTATTCTTTTATTTTTTTTAGTTTAGTTTTTATCCCTTGATTTTTTTATCCTTCTGAGATAGTTTTTAATTTTTTATTTGTATCTATACACCTCTGCTCTTAGTTTATATTTTTAATTTTTATTGCTTTTTTCTTTGTATTAAATGCAACTTGCATTAAAAAATATAGTAAGTTTAGTTTTGGTGGTGTAAAATGAGAGTGAAACTCTCTCTTATTCATATATAGTTAAACATGAATTGTTTGAAACACCTTGTAGATAACTCTTTCGTTTTGTCTTATTTAAAGCTACAAAAGTTATTTTACTGTGCACTGAAAAAATTACCGGGACACCCCCACTGACAATTATTGATTTTTTTCTTATTTGAGGGTATTATGGTTATTGTACTGTGCACTGAAGTAAAAAGAAATTGAAAATACACCTGATACTATGACATTATTTTAAACACATTTTACATAATAAAATAAATATATAAAAAACTTATATTTTTATTATTATTGTACATAATTTTGTTACAGTAATAATCGAAAGTTTTTTAAGTTGATTATTTTACTAAGATATATATCATTATATAAAAAAATCTAAGACCATTAATATTTTTTTGCATGTTAAAAAAATTGTTTCTAGCTATGGAAAAATGCAGGGCGAGTGACTCGTATATTTTTTTTATAGATAATTTGATACAATTTTTCCACCCATTTTGACTACGTGTGACTTCGAATATTTTTTTTATGTGATACTAAATTTGAACTATCATACATAAAGAAGTTGCAAACGTCAACTTTTAAGAAAAATAACATCAACTGATTATTTTGAATATTATTCTCATTGTTATTATCACAATTGTTAAATTGTCACAATTATTATAACTATTATTATAATCATTATTATATATAATTAATATTTTAATTATTATTGTCATACTATCATTGACACCATTATTATTGTTAGAAAAAAATAAATTATTTTTTTATTTTATAAGATTTATTCTTAATATTATTATATTAAAAATATTTCAAAACACTAACAATAAATTAATTTGAGTTTTTTTTTCAAAGCAAAAAAAAAAAAAAAAAAACAGGGGAAAAAAGTAGTCAAAAAACAAAAAAAACCATATTGTACCAAGAAATGAAAAACAAATTACAAAAAATACTATAGCAATTCACAGAATATATAATATGTGGAGAGCTACAATGCTTTCCCCGCACTCTTTATATTTATATTTGTATTTATATGGATAATATCTTCATCAACAAATCCTCAACAAACATCTTCCAGGCAGAACTAATACGAGCACACAGATTGGTACTATCGGTAGACTTTTGTACTTATGGAAAGCATGCTAGACAAAGCAAGGTTGTCCAATTCCGTTTAGGTTTTTTTTTTTTCAATTGAAATAAAATGATTCAATTTCGGAGTACTTTGGTATATCATTTCGGAATTGGTACTTTGGTATATCATTTCGGAATTGTAATATATATATATATATATATATATATATATATATATATATATATCAAGAGACTCCTCATAAAATTTTATCTTAATCTAACAGTCAGATTAAGAGATATGATTAATATTGTAAAATTATTCATTATTTAAAAAAACTATTTAACTGAAACAAAAATGAAAAGTTTCTGCTAGTATTTAATCAAAAATCTGAAACGAGATGAAATTTAAATAAAAATAAAAATAAAAATAATATTATTTGATTTTATTTTATTTTTTTAACTCGTATAAAATATTTGATCATTTCTACTACAGACAAAACGAAACTGACTAAAGTGGGAAAAGGAGATCCTGAGTTAAAATGGGTCCAGCCTCAGATTGAGGGGGACGTGCTGCCTCAGCTCCTAAAGGTGTGGTGCAATCCCAAAGAGGAAGTTTCACCATGACCGTTGGATCCTTGATTGATTGGAGCATACCACAACAAACAGTGTATTTGTGGGCCTACCGATATTTCACGCCAATGGCTGGAGTTAATTAATGGGATTTGGCAGCTGGAGGTGGGACCAGCATATGGCTTCGTAGAGTGGAAGCCCCTACTATCTACAGCTTGGTCAAAACAAGCAATGCATTGAAGTGAAACTGTGTTTTAAAATTTTTATACAAATATAAAAAATATTATTTTAATATATATATATATATATTTTTTTTAAAATATATTTTTTTAAAATAATTTTAACCATAGCTGTTTGTTTCTGCAGTTGTACTGCCGCTTGCTTAAAATTTGATTTTTTTTTATTCATTTTAAATGAATTTTTTTAGTGTTTTTAAATCGTTTTGATGTGGTGATATTAAAAATAATTTTTAAAAAATAAAATAAAAATTATTTTAATATATTTTAAAATAAAAAACACTCTTAAAAGAAACCGCAACCGCACTAAAGCTTAACATGGTTAGTTAAAATTATTTGTTCTCAACAAATATAAAATTCAATCCTTTTCGAAATCTGAGTTTGCCATAGGAAACTAGCTAGAGTAGCCTGTTTGGCTAAGCGGCTGCACCGCCGTTTGGTCAAAATTTGATTTTTTTTTTTTTATTTTCAAATGAAATTGTTTTTTGTGTGTTTTAAATTATTTTGATGTGCTGATATCAAAAAATGAATTTTTAAAAAATAAAAAAAACATCATTTTAATATATTTCGACACGAAAAAGCACTTTGAAAAGCTACCGCAACCATACTCCCAAACAAAGCCCACAGGATGCGTTTTGGTGACAAGACAGCATGCATTGAAGTGACCCTTTTCAAATAATTTTTAAGCCCTTTTCAACCATTGTGGTGGTTGAAATCCGTCCAAGAGATCATACAACACAAATGACGCAATGCAAAGAGCTCGGCCAGGAAAGATAAGAATTTATTGATAACCTTCTTTAATGCGTTGCTATATTCTCAAATCTTTCCTTTAATCTAATTAGAAAGAAAAACCAACCACAACTTAACATGGTTAGTTAAAAAAAATTGAGAACAGTTTTTTTTATTTTTTAAATAACGTCTACGTACTAAGGCTGGCCTGTTTGATTTCTGTGGTTGTACCGCTGTTTGTTCAAAATTTGATTTTTTTTTCATTTTAAATTAATTTTTTTTGGTGTTTTTAAATTATTTTGATGAGCTGATATCAAAAATAATTTTTTAAAAAATAAAAAAAAGTATCATTTTGATATATTTCTAAATGAAAAAATACTTTTCTAAAACAATCGCAACTGCACTCCCTGCATGGGTGAATTAGTAGTGATATCCTTTTTGAGTTTTTCACTGTTGGATCAAATCACAGTGGATCGACTTTTTTTTTAATTTGACTCTCAATTCTAGTTAAATATCAATTTAATCCTAATGTCATGAAAACAACGTCCGCTGTGTAGCTAAAACTCTACCATCATTCATAGCATAGCCTGACCGGCAGCTTTAAATTGTCAACAGTTTGCAATCGTATTGCTTCTTCTCTATTTATTATAGAAACTAAATTAGTAATGTGACTTCTTGAATGTGAATATGACAAATTTTTTACATAAAAAAATGAATTTTATTTTAATATATATAATATTAATATAATTATTTATAAATGATAAATAATTAATACAAGGACAATCAGAACTACGTTTTTTTTGTATAAAAATATATTAAATAATTTTTTGACTCTTTAAATCAATATACAAAAATAGCTATTCAACTTAAAAATAGTATTTTATTTGTTCAATATAACTCTTTACTTGTAGTTATAAAAATCAAGAGTAAAAACTATATTTTTTTTGTTTTTTCCTCTTAACATTTCCCTTAGCTATCCTTTTAAAATAGCTATTAGTCACAACCATCCCCTTGGCCTTACCTAACCTTCCATTAGTAAACTGTTATTTATCGATCATTCGAACAAGCTACTAGCCACGAAAATGGAGGAACTAAAGCCAATGCCACCAAGCTCATGCCCTCTTACACCCTTAGGCTTCCTGGAAAGAGCTGCAACTGTTTATGGTGATTGCCCATCCATCGTCTACAATAACACCACTTACACCTGGTCGGAAACCCACCGTCGATGTCTCAAGGTTGCATCTTCCCTATCATCCATTGGCATCAAGCCAGGCCACGTGGTTTCCGTTGTGGCGCCTAACGTTCCTGCCATGTATGAGCTTCAATTTGCCGTGCCCATGTCGGGTGCCATCCTCAACAACATCAACACGCGTCTTGACGCTCGGACCATTTCCACACTACTGCGTCACGGTGAGTCAAAGCTCGTCTTCGTTGATTATTTGTCTCTTGATGTTATTCTTGAAGCCCTCTCTTTGTTTCCACCTGAGACTCCGTGCCCTACACTCGTCCTCATTACGGATGATGAGGAAGAAGCACCACCACCACCACCACCACCACCATCACTATCGGTATCGGTAGACTTTTGTACTTATGAAAGCATGGTGGATGAAGGAGATCCTGAGTTCAAATGGGTCCAGCCACAGAGTGAGTGGGATCCAATGGTTTTAAACTACACATCAGGTACTACCTCAGCTCCGAAAGGTGTGGTGCTATCCCACAGAGCAACTTTCACCATAACCATTGGATCCTTGATTGATTGGAGCCTGCCAAAGCAAGCGGTGTATTTATGGGCCCTGCCGATTTTTCACGCCAATGGCTGGAGTTATCCATGGGGTTTGGCAGCAGTTGGCGGTACCAGCATCTGTCTTCGTCGAGTGGAAGCCCCTACGATCTACAGCTTGATCAAACGGCACGGGGTCACTCACATGTGTGGTGCACCCGTGGTGCTGAACATGCTAACAAACTCTCCCATGGCGGAACCCCTGCAAAACCCAGTTCAGATTTTGACCGCCGGAGCTCCGCCTCCATCCACGGTGCTGTCCCGGGCAGAATCCCTTGGTTTTGTGGTGAGTCATGGATATGGTTTAACTGAAACGGCTGGGCTGGTCACTTCGTGTGCATGGAAACGGAAGTGGAATACATTCCCAGCAACTGTGAGAGCTAGACTAAAGTCAAGACAAGGAGTTCCGATCGTTGGCTTCACTGAGATGGACGTTGTGGATCCGAATACAGGAAAGAGTGTGGAGAGAGATGGGGTATCACTTGGTGAAGTTGTTTTGAGAGGTGGGAGCGTAATGCTAGGCTATTTCAAAGATCCATCAGGCACGTCGAAGTGCATGAAAGATGGTTGGTTTTACACGGGAGATGTGGGTGTTATACACTCAGATGGATATTTAGAGGTGAAAGATAGGTCAAAAGACGTGATCATTAGTGGCGGAGAGAATATTAGCAGTGTCGAGATTGAGTCGGTGCTGTATACTCATCCTGCCGTTAACGAGGCAGCTGTGGTGGCCAGGCCTGATGAGTTTTGGGGCGAGTCACCATGTGCGTTCGTGAGTTTGAAACATGGTCTGAGTAATAAACCTGGTGAGAGAGACATAATTGATTATTGCAGGGAAAAGATGGCGCGTTTCATGGTACCAAAAACCGTGGTGTTCAAAGATGAGCTGCCGAAGACATCAACTGGGAAGATTCAGAAGTATTTGCTCAGGGAATATGCCAAGGAACTGGATTCTTCGAAGGTAAAAATGGCAACTGGAAAGGTCGGGAGTTGTTTTTATCCGCCTCTATATTCTCCCAGATGGCTTCAAACACCCTTCATCGCCACTCCCATCTCCACCTCCATTTGCATCTCTATGAACAGTTTCAATCAAAGCACGTATTTTGCTAAGAAAAGAGGTTCTGAAATTATCAGTACCTTCCAGAAGAACCAGGCAACTGTACTCCATCAGCCACGTCATTTGTGCAACACCCTAGCTCGATTCCTCTGAGCTTCTTCAAGAATCATTCTTGAAACTTGAGAGGAAGTTGGCGAAACGGCCTTCCCCATATGCTCCAAATATTAATTACCTGCGATTTTATTTTGCGCATTGAAGTTTCCATTTTATCCCAATGGGTTTGTCAGTTATTCCAAAAACATCTATCATGTCTCTTTCACTCGCTACGGACAAAACGATCAAGAGATGGTAGCGCAGTACGTAGTAATTACCTGTGTCGGGAAAAGCACAGTTAGGGTTTTTCCTTCGACTAGCGACATGAACTGTCATTTCATAAATAAATTTAGCTATGTTTTTATTGCCTTCGTTAATTAAAACAGAGCTGGATGGCATGCTTGACTTTGTTAGATGATAATGGGGTCTTACTTATAAGTTTAAGTTTTTAGATAAGATGATTTTTTAACATGATATTAGAGTCTTATTGACCTAGCGGTCATGAGTTCGAATCTCACCACCTCTATTCTATTTGATTAAAATCAAGCACAAGGTGATGTTATGGGCCTAACACACTTGATGGGGTGTGTTAGAGAATAATATAAATCATATTATAGAACCTCACCTATAAACTTAAGTTTTTAGATGAGATGGTTCCTTAACAAATTTTATATTAAACCAAAATATTCGATCGATGTGTGCAATAACTGGTTTAATACAAAGTTAGCTGGCAATACAGAACCATGGAAAAATCAACATTATAAACGATAAGGGGATAATGCTTGCTTCGTCAATCTCTAAATAATTATGTTTTATTAACCACAAGAGATCGATCTCTTTTATACTATTTACGAAGTTAGTTGTTCCTCTCATGGATTTGCTTTTAGTATTATTAAACATGGGTTGGCATAAGGGGTACCCACCAACCTATTCTTTTGTTAAAGCCATGTTTTAAATTAGATTGGTAAGTAGGTGATTTAGTGTGATCTAGTTAACTTTCATCATAAGAATCTAATTTGATATTCATTTTTATTTTTTTTAAATAACATTATTTTTTAAATATTAAAACAATATTGTTTTGATTTGACTTGTATGAGTGTACTAATCCTGGTACCCGAATCATAAATTTAAACTTATCAAGGTTAGTTACTTTATTTTTTTAATCTATTTTATATTTAATTATATAATAATAAAAATAGACATTCAAGGGAAAAAAATGACTAATAAAATTATGTTGAAGATTTTTTTTTTGTCAAAATTACCTTTACTAATCCATGTTACCTCTTTTATAACAAGGTAGCATGTTCATTGAATAAAACGAAATAACAATAAAAAAATATTCATACAAACTACAATGATCTTAATTATAAAGAAAACAAATATCTTTCATTAATTTTTTTTCTTAAATATGCCTTTCTTTTTTATTTTGATGAAAATATGTTCTTGATAAAAAAAACATTGTTTTCTTAAGAAAAAAACACTATGATTGTGAAAGAAAGTTTTAATTAAAAAATTTAAAAATCATGAATCAATTATTTTTAAACACCTATATAAAAACTATAAAAATAGTAAAATATATGAAATATTAAAATTATATAAATCATATAAAATATATGAAAATATTAAGTTTGAAAAACTATATAAAATGTCAACAATAAAAAAAATTAAAATAGTAAACTATATATAAAAATAGTTTAGTCAATAACTATCGATGGTAAACACTGATTTTTTGTTTTGTTGTTTGTCGTTTTGTTTTATATTTTTTTGTTCTTATCACATAAGTTTATTGTATAGATTTATGATGTGCACATGTTAGAGTTTGTTTTAGATTATGTAAAATTTTATTTATATAGTTAATGCATTTAATTAATACATGACTATTGTATATAGGTTTGATATAAGTTGTCGTAACCCAATTTTTGGGTTACTCCCCAAAATAAAATAAAATGACAAAAATAAAATAAAAGGGGACGACGTGGGTAGAAAAATCAATGTGGCAATGGGGGTGCAATTGAAAAATCAATTGCGCGATTTATGGGTTGATTCGATTTAATCATCGACAAATTTAAAGTTTAATTATGATCGAGAATTAATTTAAGGTCCAATTGAAGGATTTAATTAAGTGCAAGAGCTTAAGTATACTTTAAATTGGTCAAATTAATTAGGGGCTTAGTCAATGAGAAATCAATTTCTTGAATTTAATTCGGGCTCAATTGATGAGAATGGAATTTTCGGAGACCGATTTGAATTTTTAAGTCAATAATGCCAAATCAGGGGCCAAATTGAACGAATTGAACAGTCAATTGAGGATTAAATCGTGCAATTGAGGGTTAAATCGCGCAATCGGAAACTAGAGACCAAAATAAAAAAGGGCGCGCACATTTAAGGTTGCTGTTGAAATTTTGATGGGGATACAATTGCATAAAATTAAAAGTTAAAAAATAATTGGGGGTGAAATTGAACCAATCAAACATTGAAGGACCAAATTGCAAAGTCAAAACTTTGCAACCCACAGCGCAGCCCACGGCCTCTGCAACGAATTTGCAGTCTGCAAATTCAATTTGCAGAGCAGCCTCTGCAAATTGTCTCTGCAATTCTTTGCAGAGGGGGCAGAGGCAAGAGCCGCCTCTGCCCCTATAAATAGAAGAAGAAAAAACGAATCAAAAGGGGGGGAAAGGAAAGAAAAAAAAAGGGGAAGGAAAGAAAACTGGGCAGGAGGGGGAAGAAGAAAAAAAAGGAAAAAAAGAGTTACGTAAAAGAGAAAGGTAACAGAGAGTTACGAAAAAAGAAGAAGAAGGAAATTGGCAGAGAGAAGGTCACGAAAAGAGAGAAGATTGACGAGAGAAAAATCACTTAAAATTGCACAGAAACAAACAGAGAATAGAGAGGAAAATCCACGTGAAATCTGTGAATTTTCATCTTCTTCGTCAGCTCTCTCTCTCTCTCTCCAGTTTCAACAGCCCCTCTCTCTCTAGAACCAGCTCCGTTGAGCTCTCTCTCTCTCCACCGTTGGAGGCCGTTAACTCACCCATTACCACCCTTATCACCACCGTAAGCCTCCCCTCAACTCCAGCTGCTCAGCTGACCTCTCCGGCGAAGAAACAGACACAGTCCCGACGACAGCAACGCCAGCCCAACAAAAGAGTAATCAAGAAAAAAAAACTAAAATTATTATTATTATTATTATTATTATTATTATTATTATTATTATTATGTTCATAATGAAAAAAAAAACAAAAATAAATTAAAGACTAAAAAAATCCTAAAAACTTTAACAAAAGATCAAACAAAAAAAAATGATAAAATAAAAATTATCAGGTGAAAAAAAATCATTTGACTTCAAAATTTTAAAAAAAGAAGAATAAAAAAACTAAAAGAAAGAACAAAGAGAGAGAAAAACAGAAAATATCATTTTTCAAATGATCATAGACACAAAATAAAATTTAAGAGCTATTTTTTTTTAAAACAAATACCATCTTAACAAATAACAAAATAATAAAAATTAAAAACCAAAGCTAAGAGCACACTTATATATACTTGGACAAAAATAGAGACTATTCCAGAAATATAAAAAAAATAAAAGGATTAAAATAAAAAAAAATTAAAAATATAAGGGCCAAAATAAAAATAAAATATATTATTAATTTCAATCAAAGGATAAAATTAAAAAAAATCAAAACTTCTGTACCAAATATATTAAGGTATTTAAACCCAATCATGAAATTAAAAGGAGGACAGAAGTGAAACCTAAATATGTAATTAATTTCAATCAAAGGATCCAATTGTAATAAATCAAAACTTATATAACAGAAATCAAGACCATACAAAAAATTAAAAGTACAGGGACATAAGTGAACAAACCATAAAACTAGGGGCATCTTCTGTACTTTAACGTGTAGGAGAGAGAAAACAGAAAAAAAAAGTTTAACCGACCATCGTCACAACGACGACCACTATTTGCCAAAACACACCACACCATGATGACGATCATGGTGGCGCATCGTCGGAGACGCTAGAAGCTCATTCTCCATGACCAGAGGACGAACAATGGCGGTCGCGTGCGGCACAAGTGAGCACAAATTTAGTCTTATTTGGGCGAATATTAGTATTTAGCTATTTTCAAAAAATGGGATATTCCCGTGGTACCCCTTTTTGCTAGATATGTTTTTTTGTCTTATATGAGGGCAGATTAGTATTTAGGTATTTTAAAAAATTATGAAATGCCCGTGAAACCCCTCCCGTAAACAACTCTTTTTTGAGGGCTAAAATAGTTATTTTACTGTATAAATAATGATAAAAAATAAATGAACCGGTAAACCGACCAGCCCAAAAACTGAACCAAGCCAAAAATATATTATTACAATCCACAGTGTTTTGTCTCATAATCTATTGTGAATTCCTAATCTCTTTAAGTTTATTTTATAATTTTAATAAATAGACTGTATATGAATAGTCAAAACTTAATTTAGAACTAAATAATCAAAGGAGAAAAAAAGTTTAGAAAATCATAGAATTAAAATTTATCATGTTTTTCAAAGAATGCACTATACTAAGAGGCATGGCGTAATGACAGAATACTTGTGATTTGCACAGCAGGTCTCTCTTATAAGAGCCTGAGACCACTAGAGTGTTACTCTATCATTTGAGTTCATAAAATATGATTTCCAAATGATGGATTTCCCTCGCTTCCAAAAAAAAGTTCACGCACAAAATTTGTAATTAGTAATTGGAATTAGTAAGAATGTAATTATAATAGTAAGAATCAAGTTCATGCACATAATCCTGATGGGTGCAACTTAGTAGCCCGATTCTAGATTTGTCCCCTTGAGATTACCAGTTCGAGTCTCACAACCCTTAGAAGCATTAAAGGCTAGTAATTGGTCATTCACTCTAGGGCACATGAGATTAGTCGAAGTGCGTATAGGCTGACACAGGCATTCAAAATAAAAAAAAAAGTTCAGGCAAATATTTTTTTTTTCTTTCTAAGCCCTTTAATTATAGTCTTGGAGTTGTCTAGTTTATCCACAAAAGAAAGGTATTTTTATTAATTTATTTTACATATTCTTAAATACAAGAAGAATGCAATTATGCATATCATTATTCCATGGCCCTAGCGTCCTATCCATCTTCTCAACAAATCCCACAAACCACTCCTCCATCAATCAACAAACTTTTCATTTGAGCAAGCATTGGATCTTCTTCTAACAAATTCTTATTCCATGATATTCGTAACTTTTTTTTCTCCTTTGATTATTGGATCTTCTTCTAAATAAAGATTTGGCTACCATATTAAGCATGTCTTTTCTAAGCTTACATAAAAAACTTGAAGATGATATCTCATATTAATTAATAAGATCAAATTATAACTTATATGATATTAGTAGTTATCACTTAATCACTATAGAATATTATTACCGCCTATTAAAATACAATACTTCATCCTTGTATTTTAAAGTGTATATTTGACTGAAACTTAAAAGTTACACATTAAAAGATAAAAGTATTAAAAAAAATAAAATTATTTGTAGTAATAGGTTTTAAAAATCTAAAATCGAAGTTTAAATAAAATCAGAATAAAATAGCATGTAATAAATATTTGTGAGATCCATTGATTATAGATAGAAAACAAGATAAATTGTTAGTTTAAAAAAATACACAACTCTAAAATATTTACCTTTTATTTTTCCCAACATAATTTAGGTAATATTTGGTATTGTGGTAATTTACGTTTTTTTTCCAATCACATTGAAAGCATTATTTGATTAGTCAAATAGCTTATGCTTTTTGCAATAAACCTCGTGTATGATTGTGTTTTAAATTTCTATTTGTAAATGTTGAAATAATATGATTTTCAAGAAGATCTTATTTTTATTTATTTTGCATGCAAAAATTCATCCTACAGTAATTTTAATTATTTATATACTTGTAATATCTGTTTTCTTAAAATATTAACTACAAGTGTTTTTCTTAAATCTATTTTTAAAATTACAATTATAAAAACTATCACAATACTAAATATTAAAACACACACTCAACATTTAACCTAGGTTAAGTGTTAAATTAGATGTTGGCATAATTTGGATATAGCCATGTTAGTCCAATGATTTCGGGCAAAATATTTGAAAGAATTTAGACAACGAGCAATTTTGATAATTAGACATATCTATTTGAACTAAAATCAGATAATCCTTCAAAGATTTGGGTTATATATATATATATAAACTAAATAATTAATGGTACTTTCTTTTTTCTTCTCTTAATCTGTTCATCCTTTCTTCGTTTTGTTTTATAGTAGTGAACCGCCTTAATTTTTTTCTTTTCATTTGAGAAATTACTTTTATTTTTCAATAGGTTCCTTTTGCTTTCCATTTAATAGGTAAACTTCGTAAAATGAAACAAAAATTAAAAGAGAAAAGAATTGTTTATTAAAGTTTTATTGAATGATTCTCATAATTTTTTTACCCAACAAATAAATATTTTGATAAACAATTGTAAATAGAAATAAAACAGATTTTAAAAAACACACTCCTATTTTTAAAAATTGTTTAGTTCAAACGTTTTAATTATTTTTTTAATTTGATGATATTTTAAAAATATTGTTGTAATTTATTTTTTATATAAATAAGTTTTGTTTCCATGATTTCCTTATAAAAAAATTATTTTTTCTTGGTTATAAAAATAACCTGTAAAATAAAATAAATAAGAATATTAAGATTAAAAAAAAATATGCATTTACTAATTAAAAACTTGATATTTGAAAAACTATTTGTAATATTAATATTATTTTTATTATATTCAAAATTTATTTTAACTTCTATCCGCAACGTTACCAAATTAATATATGCCATCCAAATTTAATGTTATGTGTTTCTTAGAATGTCTTTATTCGATTATTTTAATATATATTTACGCTTTACTTAATATTTTATCTTAGGCTTTGTATTATCTTCGCATAATTTATTGTAAAATTTTAGAAGCATCATTTACCCTCTTAATTTTCTTGAAACCATGCGGCCTTATAATTTTATTTTTCTAAAATAGAAACACTATACTACTAGAATTAATAGTTTTATCCACAAAAATATCCGTCGTATTTACACTCACTATCCATTGGTACTTATCTTACCGATAATCACACGATGGAAACCGTTCTTCGATAAAACTCTCATAGATAATTTATTTATGGGTGAGTCGGTCAGTATTTAATGTATTGATGGTTTTATCAACAAATAATCGAATTACCTATTCAATTTTGTTAGGAAATCCATTAATATATTAAATATATCACAAACAAAAATATTATCAATAATTCCATAGGTAACATTCTATCAGTATTATCAACAACAAAAATCATCAATAATTTAGTCGGTAATTTAACAGTAGCAGTGACATTTATAATCATTATTTTTCAACTCTCTAGAAAGTACCATTGGGAATTTCTGTTTGGAATTCCATCATTATTATTTTAAAAATATAGTAAAAAATAGTAAAAATAAATTAAAATAATATAAAATCAAACTATATTTTGAAGGAAATTACATTATATTAAAAATCAAATATTTATAAAAAAATTTATTTTTTTTACATTCAAAATTCAAATACAATAAATCTAAAATAAAAGCAACGCTAGAGATGGAGGAGATTGATCAGGATTGTGATACTAATAAGGAGGAGCATATGGATCACCCTAATATAATTGCATCTATTTTGAGCGAAACTATTGATGAGTTGAAAGATGAAGCAATAGAAAATTGCAAAGGAATACAACCAACGTCAATATTCCGTAAATCAAAGATAACAAGAGGAACTCTCACACTACAAGAAAAGGGGTGTATTTGCAACAAGATTTTGTTTAGCAACGGATCCGTTGCTAAACAAATTTTGGAAATTAAAAAAAAAACATATGGGTTGAAACGGATCTTCCGTTGCAAATTTAATTTGCAACGGAAGATCCGTTGCAATTTAAAACTATTTGCAACGGATTATCCGTTGCAAATTGAAATTAATTTGCAATGGATTTTCCGTTGCAATTTACAATTGCAACGAAAAAATCCGTTGCAAATTAATTTCAATTTGCAACGGATTATCCGATGCAAATTTAAATTAAATTGCAACGGAACATCCATTGCAATAAACATTTACAGCGGAAAATTCGTTGCAATTTAAAACTATTTGCAACAGATTATCCGTTGTAAATGTAAAATGCTTTGCAACGGATTGTCCGTTGCAATTTAATTTTGCAACGACAAATCCGTTGCAATTTAAAACCATTTGCAACGGAAATTCCGTTGCAAATGGTTTTATGCAGCGCACCGTTTTGTTAACTTAATTATATCCATCCTGCTTCTCTTCATCTCTCTCATTCTCCTCATTATCTCAGAACGAAAAATTAAGACAAAAAAACACTCGCCATCTCTACTGCCTTCAACTGTGATTTTTCAATTCTCTGGCCGTTCGAGCTCTTGTTCCTGATCTCCATCTTGCAGGCGTCGAGCTTCAGTTACCCAATACACCCATCACCACCAGAATGAAGATCTGCTTCAGGTATGGTCACCATTATTGTTTATCTGAAGTTTGTGCAATCTTTTTGTTGTTTTCTTAGTTTCTGGTTTTCTTGAAGGTATAAATGTGAGGTTTCGGAGGCTTTGCTAGAGGGGTTTGTTGCTTTTCTAGAAAAAATGAAATAATAAGAGAGGAGTGGCACTGTGTTTGAGGAAGAAGAGGTGGAAGAGGAGGAAGAACACAAAAATAAAGTGGAAGACGAAGAGGTGGAAGAGGAGGAAGAACACAAAATAAAGTGGAAGACAAAGAGGTGGAGAAAGAAGTAATAGAGGTGACGAGGATTGTTGATGTGTCTATTCCAAGGATCAATTTTGGAGCTGGCTCCATGATATCTTCTCCTCTGAAGTTTGAGGCACTCAAGGATGGTTCAAAAGATAGGCACTCAGTTTCAGAACCAGTAAATGAGTATGATAATGTGAAAGATTCAGCCTCTTCTAGACAATTAAGAATCCAGAACAACAGAGAGCTTTGCCAACAATTAAGAACTCCAACACCTGCAGAAAAAAGGGTTGAAGATCCTCAACCATCTCCAATTTTGACTGTAAGAGAGGATTCTACTCTAAGAATTTCAAACAAGGAAAACTTACCGCTCTAGAAAAATGTGCCTGTGATAGAATGTGGAAAAAATATTCATTTAAAATTAATTAACAAATAAATAAATTTGAAATTATTAAAAAATTAAAATGAATTTGCAACGGACATTCCGTTTCAAATGAATTTGTTATTGCAGAATTGCAACGGAACATGTCCGTTGCAAAGTCCGTTGCTAATAAATATTAGCAACGGATTCCTTTGGTGTTTGCAACGGATCCGTCCATTGCAAACACCCCTCTTTTATTGTAGTGTCAATCAAACTCAAAGTTTTATTCAATAAAATGATAGAAAAGCCGGCCAGAGGCTTTACAATTGAATTTAAAGCAAAACCCTAGACTAACACATGACGGGAAAGGAAACGACGCTAAACAATAAATTTACCATAAATGGAAAATTTGAGATAAATGCAGAATATGAAAGGCCTATAAACCCTTAGCAAGCAACAATTGACGAAAGTCAATTCGGACTCACGAATCAAGAGTTATGGTTAAAACGAAACCTTCCTAAAATAGCAAAAATGACGATTTCGGGGCCTTAATGATGGAATTTGGCCAAAAACTAGTGGACATCAGGGGCTATGCTGTTGAGTTCTTCCACAAATGGAGAAACGCATCGACTGGGTGAGTTTCGCGACAATCTGACGTCGGCGCCCTGGTTACTGAAATTCAGTTGCCTTTGAATTTCGGGTGCTCTCTCTTGAGCATGTATGCTTCCTCTACTTGTTCTACATCGAAAGATCATCCCTATTTTTTTTGTCCTTCAACCGAATATTATATATTTTCAATCAATTCAATGAATTTATATGTTAAGAACAAGAAATTGGCAAAAATCAGCATGCCATGAATTGTTGAGGGTGACTATCCACAAATTGTTGTTGCACCCCTTTTTTGGTGATCACTACTCAGCACATGCATCTCAGTAAAAAGCTCCATCAAAAATGGATTGCATCCAAAAATTGTAGCTTACAAGAAAAAAATGTTAGTTAAAAATATTAATAAAAAATTGATATAATTAAAAAACAATATCACCATCTACTTTGCATGCAAAAAAACACCACAAAGTTGTCGGTGTGTGCTACCGCAACCTCAAAAACATTGATTCTATTTTTACGCACCAACATGTGAACATCGCGTGAAATGCTCAGACATCACGTGCTCAATGTAATATGTCAATATAACCTCTAAGATGTATGATGACCTTAATTCCTTCTAGACTATCATGTAATTCTAGTATGAAAGCTCTCTTACTCGCATATATTTTTTTTTGTTTGTTTTGTTTCTTATACCAAAAATCACGAAACTTATACGGTACAAATGAATTATTTGGTAGTAAATAAAAAACAAAATTGTGATATTTGAAAAAATATTTTACCAAGGTAGCCAAAATTACCCAGTTGAAGTGTGATTCTCCTACACCTTTCTTGCAACATCATCATCAACATCCTCCCAATCAAATTTTTCCTTACAAAAAAAATTTAGAAAAAAAGAGAAAATTTTAGTAATCTCAATACACTAAACAAATTAACATAATAATAATATAATTTAAGTTCATATTCACCTCAAACCATGTAAACTATGCATTGACCTGCTATTATTAAAGGCCACTATTATTGTTCTCTTCACTTGAATATTTGTAAACTTGACATTTCGGTCGTTAAATGATTATTTAAAAACAAATTATCAAACAAAATTAAATTAAAAAAAAAACCAACATTGAAAGGTCTTCCTTCCATTGGGCCTAGTATTTACGGGTAATTGGATCCCACTATGAAGAGACAACCTCACAACTTTACGCCATCACACTGGACAACCCTGCATCATGGGTCAATGCATGTACCTATTTATGATCGACACCTAATAACTCGTGTTACTTAAAGTCATTGCTTGAGAACTAGAAGCAATCCTATCCTGAATGACATGCAATGAATTTCCCTCTAAGCATATACATAAATTAACAAATAAACAAAATTAAATGGTTCCTACATTTAAATTGTTTTGGCAACACCTCCCTATACGGGAGACCACTCAAAATTTACAAACCTATAAAAACACGTCATAAGCCACAAACCAATTGATTTTTCTCATTTTCTTCTAACAAATTTGTATAATCTAGTTTTATAGAATATTTTTATTTCTTTGTTTTAATATTTTTTAAATTAATCCTAAACTTAGGAAAATATGTTATAAATTTATATAAAAAAAAAACCAATTAAAAAATAAGAAACCTTAATTTCTTTATTTAATAATTTATCCAACAAAAAATTAGCAATTAATAATAATTGAAAAATGAAATTAAGTAATATTAAAACACATAACAATAGAAAATATTATCATTGATTGATCCATCAATAACAAGAAAATAAATTAATTTTTTTTATCAAAAAACACAAAAAAAAATCCATTAATAATAGAAAATGTATTAGTTAATAATCCATTAAGACAAGAGAAATTAATTAATCACATAAAAATTATCAATTAATAATGTATTAACACAAGAAAAATTAATTAATATAGTACAATAATCCCACACCAATACCATTAATAAGAAAATAAAAATACTGCAATAATCCCACATCAATACCATTAAGAACAAAAAAAACTAATGCAAAAAAAAAAAAATGCAAACAACATACAAAAAAAAAATGAAGAAAAAAGAGAATTCTTACCTTAAATTCATTATAAGTGAAACTAAGAAAAGAAAAGAAACAAATAACAAGTAAAAATTAGAAGATAAATGTTAATTAACAAAAACAAATAAGAAGTGAAAGAAGATGAGAAGAGAGAGACATATCTGGAACATTTAAAGGAGAAGAAAAGATAAGATAAAGATTGAACAAGGAGAGAAAGAACTAATAATGTGTCTGTGTCTATGTATGGGAGAGAGAGAGAAAAGGAGAAGTATGAAGAAGAAGATGAAATGTCCATGTGTTCTGGTTATGGTTTTTAAAATATATATAGAATCATCAACAGATAATAAAATATTAATAATTTTTAATTATTATGTCGTTAAAGTCATCGGTGAAGTCAAATGAAAAAATTTCCACTTGTAAGAAAAATTTTAGAAACTCCTTTAAATATTATTGATGACTTTTCATTCTATTGGTAAATAAATTAACAATAAATAAGTACAATAATTCATGGGAATACCATGTATGATGATTACAGTAAATAATGACAGAGAGAAAGGGAACATTTCTTGTTGCTACTGGTAAATACTAATAGATTTAATTTGTCTACATTACCTTGTGTACTGTTTGCAATGAACATTGTTAGGGAGAAAGGAGAATATTTTCCATTGCTACTGGTAAATACCGACTGTCGCGAAATTTTTTTACACGCTTCGCGCCCCACCATCCTTGTGATTTAAGGGACAACAGCGCGTGGTGAAAAGAGGTGAATGTTTTATAGTCATAAAAATTACAACTATAATTATCATGAGTCGCCACCTAGTATTACGATCATAAGGAACCTATTGGTCTGCGATAGTCTTGGGTAAGGAGACTTGTTGTGCAAAGGGAAGACGCATCACCCCAGTGCACCCTACCTAAGGTAAGCTGCATTGTTGTTTGATTGTTTTTCCTAAGTTAAAATTTTGTTACACTGCATTTTCAAAAACCATTTTTATTATCTATGGATGTACTTTACAATATAAATTTACACCGTAGTTAAAAAAATCACTTTTTATTATCTTAGGGTATACTTTACAATGTGAATTTACACCCTAATAGATAAAAAAAATAGTTATAATTATTTTTGATATTTTGGCCAAATTCCAACGGATAATCATAAACCGATTATGATATCCAATTTTTGTTTTTAAAACAATGAGAAAGAGGCAAAATATATTTTTTTTTGTACGAAAAATATGATGGGAAAAACCTTGGAATTTGGGCGGATGCATGAAAACAAAACATTTTTATGTTTTTTTTTAATTTTTTAATCTTTTTAGTAAAAATAAATAAATAATATAAAAATAAATAAATAAATAAATCAGTGGGCTGACTGTCCATCCCACTCTTGCATGGGTTGGGCTGAAAGCCTAGTAGACTGGGCCTCCAGTCCAGGTGGACTAGAAGCCCACGTCCCGCATGATGTTTGGGCCGAGCAGAAAGCCCGACCTGCCTCCCTCAGGCCTTGGCCCACATGAATAGTGGGACGCAAATTGCGTCCCACTACGCATGCAGCAGGTTGGATGAAGAAGACGTTGAACAAGGAGATTTTTCTAGTGTAATGAAAGGTGTACTTGTTAGTACCGTTGGGTAGAGGAGGTCGAGGTGATGATTCATGTGGTGGCCGAAGGAGGCGTCGAAAGTCACCGGGCTCACGTCACTGCCACTCCTATCGCCTCTGCTGCCTCGCTGGAGACTGTGGCTGAGTTTCTGGTGTTGAGGGGAAGCTTACAGTGGTAATTAGGATGGTGTTGGGTGGTCGTTCAGCCGCTAATGGTGGAGAGAGAGAGAGCTTGACCGGACTGGTTTTAGGAAGAGAAAACATTGTCAAACCGAGAGAGAGAGTTGGTTGCCGAGAGAGGTAAGGGATTATTATGTGATTTTTCATGATATCTCTTTGTTTTTTTGCTTGTTTTTCTTTGCCAAGATTTTCTGCAAATCTTCTGCAAATGTCTCGTCCCCTCTCTGCTACCCCTACTCTTCGTGCAAGCTGCAAGTATTTATAGGTAAGAGGCAACCCTTCGGTTGCCCATTGCGTGCACCGATGGGTTGCCTCTTCACCTAAAACTGAAGAGGCAGTGGTGTGCCTGCACTGTTCAGTTCAGGTGACTAAACAGTGCAGTCACGCATGATGATTTAGGAGAGAGTTAAAATACAATTTGGTCCCTAAATTTTAATTGGTGCAATCGCAATTGTATTCCTGTAAAAAATTCAATGTTAGCCTTAAATTTGCGCTCCTTTTTTATTTTGATCCCTGGTTTCCATTTTATGCTATTTGACCCTCAATTGACCATTAATCTCTCAATTGTTTTCAATTGGATCCCTGATTTCACACAATTGGCTTGCAAAAATTCAATTCAGTCTCCGAAAACTCCAAACTTCTCAATCGAATCCGAATTAAGTTCCATAACTCGATTTTTCATTGATTAAGCCCTTAATAAAATTAATATGACCAATTTAAAGTGTAATTAAATCCTTGCACTTAATTAAATCCTTTAATTGGATCCTAAATTAATTCCCAAACATAATTATACTTTATATTAGGTCATGATTAAATCAAATTGGCCTATAAAAAAAATAATTATGCTTTTCGACTTAATATTTACACATATTTAGCTAATGATAAATTATTTTTGCCCTAAAATTTGTACTTTTCTCTATTTTGGTACAAAAGAGATACGATCGGACTCTCGAAAACAACAAAAAAAATTACATTGATTTTTCTACCACCACCGACCTTATTTATTTTATTTTTGTTATTTTTGGGGTGGATTTTGGGGAGTAACCCAGAAATTGGGTTATGACACCGACAATCTTAATTTGTTGACATTACCTTATGTGATGTTTACAATAAAAATGGCATGAGAAGGGGCAATAGTTCCCCTGGCTATTGGAAAATGCCAACAAATTAATTTGTTGGTAATATTGTGTGTGATGTTAGTTAATTGGTATTTCCAGTGAAGTTAAATAGTTTTTGATGGAATATTTAAACTATATTATTTATCTATTCAACTTGCAAATACTCAACACAATTAGACACACAACACAATAACATTAATTAATCATAATTGTATTCTTCCATTTCTCCATCACAATCTTTGATGTTGATTTTATCGCAATCATCATATTTATCAACTTGTGTATGTTCATTGGAGCTCAAGATATCATTAAACTCCTCACCCTCAACATCAATACAAATATTATTGGAAATGTGAAAATCTGAATTCATTTCAGGTCATTAAACAAAGCAATTAGACATAAACTAATTCACCAAGTTGAAAGACATCATCTTTCTGTATGAATTATTCATTGTCGTCATAAACAACCTTGACATGACCCCTAAGTTTAGTTTTCACTATGGATAATCAGTCAACTCTTACACAATGGTTTACTTATCACCACAAATCGCTCTTTAATTGCCTATTTTGACGTCGATTGGGCATGTTGTCCAGATGATCAAAGATCTACAACTAGTTATTGCATTTTCTATGGTCCAAATCTAATGTCACTTATCTCCCCATATCCCAGACTCCATGAGGAAAGGGTAGAACTCATGCTTTGAGTTTGCTTACTTGATCAAGTTTGTCTGTCCTGTCTTCTTTCTTGCTTGCTTGATTGTTGTCTTCTCTTCACAATATTTTTTGAAATGGGTTGTCCAACATGTAAGAATATTAACAAGTTTCCACCCGATGTCACTTCCCCACCATCGCCATGTCTTGAAATGTGATTTATTCTTGTTGTAATTGAGGCTTGAAATAGAACACGATAAATGTTATAATCTCTTTAACAATATAGGCCTTGTATATAAAACTCTTAGTGTACGCCTTGTTTTTAACAATATAGGCTTCACATATCGAAGTCTTAAGTTTGAACAAGTACTTACATGTAATTAAATAAATGTTTTGATTTATGAATAAAAGACAATATAATTTAAATTATTATACATATGTCTGAATTGGGTAGATGTGTTTGTAACTTTTACCTCAAATAGTAAATTTATGGGTAGATGCTCAATCAAGTCAAAAAATGATAAAGGAAACATCATTTCAGGTTTGCATGTTGTCTGAATTATATTTGTTTCAAGCGTCTTCAAGTATTGTGTCTGTAACTTGTTGGAGAATATATCTCTAAGGAAGTGACCAATCTCCATTAGTGTATCCCATGTCTCTTTTGATAATAAATCCCTATAAGCTAATGGAATGAGTGTTTATATAAATATGTGGCAGTTATGACTCTTTATTTCATTCATTCTACAATCCTCCAAATTCACCAACCTTGATATGTTTGAGGCATGTCCATAAAGAAAACACATACTTTTAAGCCATTTGTAAACTAGTAGATCTGAATTCTTGTCCATAGTTAAGCTGGCTTTGGGATTCCAGACCCGTGACAAAACAAAGTTATACCCATTGTATCTTTGATGTTGCTCTATGTCTCCCCCTTCATATCCATAATTTTGTGGATAATGTCCTCATCACGTTTTTTTCCATATGCATAACATCAAGGTTATGATAGAGGAGATGGGTCTTCCAATAAGAAAGATCCTAGAAAATACTTCATTTTACCTAATTATAGGTCAAACCAAAACCAACAAACTTCTACTTATTGAATTGAAAACAATACACAATATTATTGTGCTCCTATAGCATGTTATGCATTATATAGTTCCTCGCTTAATGATTGCAGTTGTATAGCATCCCTTTCAACTCTTCCAATGAAAAAGTTGTTTTAGTTGTTTATCAGCATGAATGTGTTATCACTAGTGATAGTAAGAAAATTATGATTTGTTGTTATTTATCAGCATGAATGTCTTTTTGTTTTCCATACAATATGAACATGTTAGTTTTCTATGTATGCTCTACCTAGAAACAATTTTATAAGCAAGAATCATTGACAGTCCACATCAAAACTACCTTCGTCTAAAATTTTTGTTTTCTCAATACATTATAAGTCAAAGACTTGGATGATTACAACTACTTTATCTCATCAATCAATAGTCAATGATAAACATTTATTTTATGACCTAGATGAAAAAATATTGTCAGTAAAGTTCACAACAAAATATGACGAAAAAAGGTTGTAGGTATTTCCATATGTATTTATTGATTTTCTAGTGGTGATTCCCTAGGTAATGATAAAATTCTGATTTATTAATTATTTTAATGAAAATTCAAATCCAATCATAAATTAACTATTTTATAATTACTTTGTATAAGAAATTAAAAGCATATTTATTAAATGTTCATCGAAAAGTATTTCTAAGTAATAAAAATAATTTTAAAGTTAATCATTCCATCGGTATAGCCTTCAATAATAGTGGTATTTTGAGTAATTTCTATCCAACGCTCTGAAAAATACCAACAAAACATTTCAAGGTAGTACAACATACAAAAGTTTGGATACATGTCAATTTTTTGGTTTCCTAGCCTGAAGAGTTTCATAATATTTTAGCTTGTTTTCTTCAGGTAAAATGCTTTTCACCCATTCAAAAATTTTATCATAATTGATCTCACTCAACCCATAATCCGACTTGATGGTGAACACCATTGTCATAACTAATAATTTACTATGATTTGTGCAACCATCCCATAGTGGTTCATAACATGGTGACGTCTGCATTAGGTTCTTTGTCTACGATCAGGCATTCACTTGCAACATTTTGATTCATTCTTATCGTCTCCATAACAATATTCCTATAAGAATTATTGTTGACACCTACAACTCTATGCACGTTGCTAGAACTACAAGTTGAACGGACCATCCTTTCTACCATGATCTAGTGAGGAAAAAATTCTTCATGGACATACTAAAACCAATATTTTTCCATGAACCTTCTTATAGAAGATGCATCGTTACAACATCTCGGCCGATAAATGTTTTGTTTTTTCACGTTCTACATGGACATCTAATATTGCTTTCACTAATGTTTTCAAATTATATATTGCTAAGTTAATAAAACCTTGAACCTCATAGCAATAATCCATGTTACGCAAACCTACCTTAATTTTTTTTCTTAGATATTTTTTAATTTCTTTTATCAAACTCTTTAAATTATTTTATTAAATTAATATTTAAGTGATTGTCTACGTATGTCATTGTTTTTATGAAGATTGTCGCGACGATGATTTTTACACGCTTCGCGCCCCGTCATCCCTCTTTGGAGAGACAACGGCACGCGGTGAAAATGGGGGATTTAATAGTTATTGGGAGTCACCACCTAGTATTAAGGTCACTAGGAACCTATTGGTCTGCGAGAGTCTAGGGTAAGGGAACTTGTTGTGCAAGGGGAAGACGCATCACCCCCAGTGCACCCTATCTAAGGTAAGTTGCATTGTTGTTTGATTGTTTTTCCTAAATCATTTTTTATTGGTCTTTTCTAACATTCGACGTAGATTTCTCTCCGTGAGAGAATCTCTACCTCATTGCGGGTTGAAAGACTAACCAAAATGAATTTTGCACTGCATTTTGAAAATCTCATTTTTAACTATCCACGAATGTACATTACAATGTAATTGTACACCGCGATAGATAAAACAAAATAATTATTAAAATATTTTTGACATTTTAGCCGTCTTGCAAAGATAATTGTAAACCGGTTACAATATCCAATTTTCGCTTTAAAACATGGAAAAGATGCAACACATTTTATGAAAAATATGGTGAGAAAAACCTTGGAATCCGGCCGTATGCACGAAAACAAACATTTTTTGTTTTTGTTTTTCTTCTTTTTTTTCTTTTGAAATGCAATTTTTATATGTTTTTTTTATGCAACTCACACACCCATTCTCTTTTTTATTATTCTTTTTGGGTACATTTTACAATTACATAGCATGTACAAGAAATAAAAATAACAACAATTTAAAACAAACACAAACATAAAAAAAAAAATACAAAATAACCTCCCAGAAACACTGTTGACAGTTGAGGCAGCACAAGAGCACTGGTGGCGCGTCGTCCCACGTGCCAATGTCACTGGCGGCGCGTGGAACCACTCGCCGCCGCCGAAGAAATAGCATGACAGGAGGGTGTAGATAAGCCTTTCCCGTTTCTTCTCTCGCCGGTAACGGCCTTCAATGAGAGTGGGGGCTGTTGTGGAGTAGGTGATGGTTGTTGATGAAGGTTTTATGGTGAAGAGAGGGGAAGCCGTTGGCACAGAGAAACTGGCCACCGACGGCTGGAGAGGAGGGCTGACTGGAAGGGAAGGCTTCCAGAGAGAGGAGGTCACGGAGGGAGAAAAGAGAGGGAACCCGCGGGGTGGAGAGCTGACAGGAAAGGAGCACTGTCGGAGGGAGGTGGAGATCAGTCGGCCAAAGAAAAAAACGTGGGAAGGGGTTGCAGTTGCTCCCAAAGGGGGTTGGCGGCTGCAGCCCCTAAAAGAGAGAAAAGATTAGGGTTTCTTAGGGTTTTTGGGATTTTAGTTATTTTATTTTATTTTTGGGGTCCCCCCTTCAAATGGCAAAACTTCTCTATTTATAGAGTTAGAATTTACACATTTTTTTCAATTTAATTCTCTATTTTTGATTGGTGTAATTTGATCCCTAATTTGACCATTAAATTCAATTGTCTTCAATTCGACCCCAACTTTGCACAATTGGATTGAAAAAATTTAATTCGGTTTCCGAAAAACTCTAAACTTCTCAATTGAACCCGATTTAAGCTCAATTAAATCCTTGCTTAATTTTGATTTTTTTATCAATAGCCCTTAATTAATTTGATGTGACCAATTTAAAGTATAATTAAATCCTTGCACTTAATTAAATCCTTTAATTGGACCCTAAATTAATTCCCAAACATAATTATACTTTTAAACTGGCTGACGATTAAATCAAATTGGCTTATAAAAATATAATTATATTTCTCAACTTAATTTTTACACAGATTTGTCTGATGATAATTTTTTTTTTCTTAAATCTCTATTTTCCTCTTTTTTTGGGATAAAAGAGATACGATCGTACTCGCGAAAACAACCAAAATTTTCACATTGATTTTTCTACCAACGCCGACCCCTTTTATTTTATTTTTGTTATTTTTTGGTAGATTTTGGGGAGTAACCCAAAAATTGGGTTATGACAAAGATAATGGTTTTTTATGATGATATTGTTGAGTATTGTTTATTTAAAAATATTTGTATGAGCATGTTATATAAAAAAAAATTAAAATAATTTTTAATTAATATTGAATGAGAATAAAATATCTACAATTTTAATTTTCTTATTGTACATAATTTATATAGTTTTTTCATACTTATTATTTTCATATATTTTATAAATGTGTTTAAAAATGATTGATTTATGATTTTTCAATTTTATAATCAAAACTATTTTTCGCAATCATAATGCGTTTTTGCTTAATAAACAATGCTTGCTATAAAAAAAGTATTCTCATTCAAAATAAAAAAGAAAGGCATGTTTAAGAAAATATTGTTTTTAATTAAAGATCATTATTGTTTATATGAATATTTTATTATTGCTATTTTTTTTAAATGAACAATGCTACTAATAAGAAAAGTTATTTTGTTATAAAAGAAATAACATGAATTAGAAAATACAATTTTGTCAAAAAAAATCTTCAACATAATTTTACTACATTTGTTGTCTTCCCTATGAATGCCTATTTTTATTATTTTATAATTAAATATAACAAGGATTAAAAAATAGTTATTAAACTTATATTGTTTTAATATTTAAAAAACATGTTTAGGATTCAAATACTAAGATTAATAAGTCAATCCAAGTCAAATCAAAATTATATTGTTTTAATATTTAAAATTTTATTTTATTTTTGCAAAGAAATATCAAATTTTATTGTTTATTATTCTTTCTATACTTGTGATATGTTAGCAAGAACTGTCAGTGGCAATAAAAAAAATGTTTCTTTACATTATGAAGATGCTAGTTTCCCATGCGTTCTCCACCCAAATAGCATTCCGTAAACAAAAAAACATTAATAGTCCACATCAAAACTCCCTTCAACTGAAAATTCTATTTTCTCGATACACCATAAGTTAAAACCCCAGGTGACCACAACTGTTTCAACTTATCATTCAATAGTCGAAGTCAAACATCAATATTGCGGCCTAGACTACAAGGACTAGGTGAGAATATTTTTTCAAATCACCACACTACAAAGGATGGTGAGTGTTCTTTATTTATATTCATTTATAGAGTAAATGAATTAATTACAGAATAAAGAAATTGATTACAAATGAAATAATATCAGTTACAAAAGGAAAATAGAAGTAAATGTGTACAATAGAATAGCCTGCAATCAAGGATCAAATAATGTGTATATGTTAACCATGATTAAGGTTATGGATTGTCAACACTAGGTATGATCATTGATAAAAAGATGAACTTCAGCCTCATACATATCCCTGATAGCAAGTTGTATACCGTGAGTAACATTGACCGAGAGGAATAAGAAGTGATAAATGACCTGAATGGATTGAATCCAACTGTACATAAATAAGATGTACATTCCTTATCTCCATTGTAAATTGAGGATGCACATGGTTAAAGTGTTTTTATTTTTCACCATTAGAAGGGTGGATCATCACTCCATCAACTGCATCATATGAATAGTGTCATGTTATGTGTTCAACAATCTTTGATGACGTAAATAACCTCTACAGTCTAGGTGTGACTAGGAAGAATTTATAATTTTTATATGTGATAAGATTTTGTCCCATATCAATCTTGTGTTTATGAGGATGCTTACATGTTTTTCACTTGATCAATTTTATATTTTCAAGGTAGTATAACATGGAGAAGTTTGGACATATGTCAATTTCAAGTATCCTAGCCTGAAGGGTTTCATCATAGATTTGGTAGCATAGAGTCCATAATCTTACTTGATGGTGAATACTTGTGTCGCAAATGATAATTTACTATAATTTGTACAACATCCCATAGTGGTTCATCATAGTCTTTAAGAATATCAAAAAACCTAGTCACACCTGCATTAGGTTCTTCAACTATGATTAGGCATTCACCTACAACACTCTGATTCATTCTTCTTGCATCCATAACAATATTCCTATAAGAATTACTATTGACATCTACAACTTCATGCATGTAGCTGGAAATAAAAGTTGAACCAACTATCCTTTCTACCATGATCTCGCGAGGACCAAATTCTTCTCTGTGTGCATACCACCAACAATATTCCTCCACCACCAACATCTTCATCAATAACTTTTTTTTTTACACCTTTTACATGGAAATCTAATATTGTCTTCACTAATATTTCTCGGATTATATATTACAAAGTTAATATAACCTTGAATCTCATTGCAATAAGCCATCTTACGCAACCCTTGAGGTGATTCACGATACGTCCATGAACGGTCATCCATTACTTATACCAAACCTATATATAAGAATCATGTAAAAATTATACATTAACTAAACATATATAATTTTACATAATCTAAAAAAAACCTTAACATGTGCACATCATAAATCCATACAATAAATTTATATGACAAAAACTTAAAAAAAAACAGCAAACATCCAAACAAAATCAATATATTTTTAAAATATGCAAAACAAAATTAACATAATAAAATTAAATTTCAAAAAATATAGTAGATTTGCTTAATTAAAGTAAAGTGGAGAATAGTTCAAAATATCAAATTAGAACATAGATGCTCATAAGTTTAGTATTATGATTGTTGGATTTATTGTAAGATGTTGAACTATGATGAAATTAGGGGGAAAGGGTGGGAAAGGAAAAGATATAAAAGGAAGAAGGAGAAAGAGGGGAGGGGGAGAGAAGGGTCAAGTCAGGTTATAAATTAAAATCACAATTGAATTTATTGACATACTATTTTCATCGATAAATCCATAAGTAATTTTATCAGTAACAATATCACATTATAGTACTTCATAGATTTCCAAATCCCACTGTAATTCTGCTCGCCGATCCGTTGGTATTTACCAAAAAATTTCTTAATGAATTATCAATGTTGGTAAATTCGTAGGTAATTCTGTTAAAAACAATGTCATGTTATCGTACATTATAGGTTTTTCAATCCCATTATAATTCCCTCGATCTTTACCATCAATAGTCACCGACAAAACCACTATGTCAATAAAGGTATTGTTAAAATTACTATGACAATACCCATCGATAAATATCAACATAAATTATGATGATAACGCTCTGATGGTAATATTATCATTCAAATACTAACGAAATATCTTGTCGGTATTTCTGTATGAATCGGTCAATTTTTTGGTAGTGTTAATTCTAAATTTCATTTGTTTTATATTTAGTCCATAAAAGTTGAGAGAAACAAGAAAGTGAACGGCGAAAGGAAAAACTTAGAGAAAATAGTCAGCCAATCATATTTCAGCCATAAAAAAAGAAGCATATATTGGTTTCAATATATTTTTTTTGGATTAACGTGGGTGTCTAGGCCAGCTTGTACGCACCTCAACTAGTTTCACAAGCCCTAAACTTAATGGCCATGTAAGTTTCTTGTGACCATCATATTAGCAACCACAAGGCTCGAACTAAGACCACAAGGGGAGCAAACTGTTAAAGAATAATATAAATCATATTCTGGGCTCTTACCTAATAGTTTAAGTTTTTAGGTAAGATAGTTCCTTGACATGATATCAGAGTTTTGTTGATTCAATAGTCACGAGTTTAAAATCTCACCACCTCAATCTATTTGATAAAAATCAAGCACAAGATAATGAGTCTATGTAAGTTTCAAAGGCCAAAGGGCTTTCACTTCAGGGTGTGTGTTAGAAAATAATATAAATCATATTCTAGAGCCTCACTTAATAGCTTAAATTTTTAAGTGAGATGATTTCTTGACACAAACCTCTTAGTTTCAAACTCTCACTACTGAGTCACGTAGTAGATGGTTGTTTGAATGTATTTTAAATGGCTTGGAGTGGTGGGGTTTGATTGTGGCAGTTTTTCCTCTTAAACATGTCATAATAAGTACATCAAGACCTGTAAAGTTTTTTTTTATTAAGTTAGATTTTAAATTTATTGGGAAATTATAGCCTAATTTTAAGGTTTGAATTGAGGTTTCTAATGTGTTTATATTTTGCTTGTTCCGTCCGTAGTGAGTTAACGAGACATGATAGCTGTTTTTCCATGGACTAACTGACAAATCCACCGGAAGAAAATGAACACTTCAATGCACAAAATAAATCAACTAGATCAATTCTTAACCAACTTAATTTAAAACATGTGTTTAACAAAAGAATGGGTTGGTGGGTACCAGGTTATGCAAAACCATGTTTACTATACTTTAAAAGGGATCTCCTGTGGTTGATAAGACTTATATTTAGAGATTGACGAAGCAATCGTTATCTCCTTATGGTTATCTATTATTATTTCAGCTATTCGTTTAAAACATAAAGTTCATATGCTATATGTCTCGTATGAAAGAGAGAAGATAACTTTGTATTAGACAAGATATTGCGCACATCAAATATTTTGGTTTAATGTAAAGTCAATCATGCCATATAACTCTGTTTTAATTAACAAAGGCAATAAAACATAGCTATATTTATTTATTTATTTGAAATGGCAATTCATGTCGCTAGTCGAAGAAACAACGTATCTGTGCTTTTCCTCGCAAGTTATTTGGACAAAGGTAACTACGAACTGCGTTGCCATCTCTTGATTGTTTCTTTCGAAGTGAATGAACGAGACATGGTAGCTGTTTTTTCTGGACTAACACACAGATCCATTGGAAGAAAATGGACACTTCAATGCACAAAATAAATCGCAAGTAATATTTGGAGCATATGGGAAGGCCGTTGCGCCACCTTCCCCTTTAAGCTTCAAGAATAATTGTTGAAGCTCAGAGGAATCGAGCTATTAGAGTGTTCATGTTGGACAAAGGACGTGGCTGATGGAGTAAAGTTGCTTGGTTCTTTTGGAAGATGCTGATTTCAGAACCTCTTTTCTAAGCAAAATATGTGCTTTGATTGAAATTGTTCATAGAGATGCAAATGGAGGTGGAGATGGGAGTGGCGATAAAGGGTGTTTGAAGCCATCTAGGAGAATATATAGGCGGATAAAAACAGCTCACGACCTTTCCGGTTGCCATTTTTACCTTCGAAGAATCCAGTTCTTTGGCATATTCCCTAAGCAAATTCTTCTGAATCTTCCCGGTTGAGGTCTTTGGAAGCTCATGCATGAACACCACGGTTTTTGGTACCATGAAACGCGCCATCTTTTCCCTGCAATAATCAATTATGTCTCTCTCACCAGGTTTATTACTAAAACCATGTTTCAAACTCACGAACGCACATGGTGACTCGCCCCAAAACTCATCCGGCCTAGCCACCACAGCTGCCTCGTTAACGGCAGGATGACTATATAGCACCGACTCAATCTCAACACTGCTAATATTCTCTCCACCACTAATGATCACGTCTTTTGACCTATCTTTCACCTCTAAATATCCATCTGAGTGTATAACACCCACATCTCCCGTGTAAAACCAACCATTTTTCATGCACATCGACGTGCCTAATGGATCTTTAAAATAGCCTAGCATTACGCTCCCACCTCTCAAAACAACTTCACCAAGTGAAACCCCATCTCTTTCCACACTCTTTCCTGTATTGGGATCCACAACGCCCATCTCAGTGAGGACAACAGTCGGAACTCCTTGTCTTGACTTTAGTATAGCTCTCTCATTTGCTGGGAATGTATTCCACTTCGGTTTCCATGCACACGAAGTGACCAGCCCAGCCGTTTCAGTTAAACCATATCCATGACTCACCACAAAACCAAGTGATTCTGCCCGGGACAGCACTGTGGATGGAGGTGGAGCACCAGCGGTTAAAATGTGAACTGGGTTTTGCAGGCGTTCCGCCATGGGAGAGTTTGTTAGCATGTTTAGCACCACAGGTGCACCACACATGTGAGTGACCCCGTGCCTTTTGATCAAGCTGTAGATCGTAGGGGCTTCCACTCGACGAAGACAGATGCTGGTCCCGCCAACTGCTGCCAAACCCCATGGATAACTCCAGCCATTGACGTGAAAAATCGGCAGGGCCCACAAATACACTGCTTGGTTTGGTAGGCTCCAATCAATCAAGGATCCAATGGTCATGCTGAAAGTTGCTCTGTGGGATTGCACCACACCTTTAGGATCTGAGGTAGTAGCTGATGTGTAGTTTAAAACCACGGGGTCCCACTCACTTTGTGGCTGGACCCAATTGAACTCAGGATCTCCTCTCTCCACCATGCTTTCATAAGTACAAACGTCTACCGATAGTGATGGTGGTGGTGCTTCTTCCTCATCATCCGTGATGAGGACGAGGGTAGGGCACGGAGTCTCGGGTGGAAACAAAGAGAGAGCTTCACGAATAACATCAAGAGACAAATAATCAACGAAAACGAGCTTTGACTCTCCGTGACGCAGGATTATGGAAATGGTCCGAGCGTCGAGACGCGTGTTGATGTTGTTGAGGATGGCACCCGACATGGGCACGGCAAATTGAAGCTCATACATGGCAGGAACGTTAGGGGCCACAACGGAAACCACGTGACCTGGCCTGATGCCATTGGATGATAGAGAAGATGCAACCTTGAGACATCGACGGTGGGTTTGTGACCACGTGTAAGTGGTGTTATTGTAGATGATGGATGGGCAATCACCATAAACAGTAGCAGCTCTTTCCAGGAAGCCTAAGGGTGTAAGAGGGCATGAGCTTGGTGGCATTGGCTTTAGTTCTTCCATTTTCCTGGCTAGTAGCTTGTTCGAATGTTAGATAAATAACCTTTACTAAATGGAATAAGTCCTAGGGGATGATTGTGACTAATAGAGAAGGAAAATTATATTGCAACTGGTATGATCACATTGCTATCATAATATCTTGTATAGTACTGGAGAATATATATATGTGTGTGTGTGTGTGTGATTAATAGAGGAGAGTTGCAAACCGTTGACAGTTTAAAGCAATATTATGATACGGATAGTTGTTATGAAAACAATTTCCGTTGTGTAGCTTATAAAATATTGCTTTGAATTGTCAATAATATTCCTTCTCCTCTATTAGTCACAATCATCCCATGTGTAAAAAATTCCTATATATATTTTTTAAAATAAAATAACATGTTAATAGTATAAAAAATCTTTTAGCAATATTATTAAATTCAATTAAATGGTTTGATCTTAAAACCTACTACTTTCAAACCTAGCTTGAGTTTCTAATTAAACTATCTAAAACCTGATCCAAAGCGAATCAATTAATTTAATGAGCCCAAAGACAATTTGGATATTCGATAAAAACATGACATAACTTCTTTAAATTTAAAAAGACTATCATTTAAAAAGACTATAAAAAAGACTCAAGAATATATATAAAAAATCAAAATCAATCTTTCTTTTCTAAAAAGATTATCATTTATTAAAAAGACTATATAAAAAAATCAGAATAAATTTAAATGAAGATTGAAGAATAAAATGATGCAGTTTATTTCTAAGCCAATATAGAAGGAAAATTAAAATAAACTATCAACTTAAATATCAATAAACACATAATATAAAGGAAAAAATTAATAAATAAAAAACAATAAGAGAAGGAAAAAAGGTTCAAAATGAAAATCAAAAGGATTACTATTATAACTCACAATGCGAATAGATGCGAAGAAACAATATTTTTCCCATATCTTTTAATTTTAAATATATAATATATATTTAAAATAAATTCTAAAGAACCACCTATGTTATCTGAGTTTTTCATTTGAACCCTCTATCTAGCATTTGAACCCTCTATAAGAAAAGAAAAAAACATGAAACTAGGTGCTTAAAAGGGTTTTGATTGTGCAAAAAAAAGTTTAAGGATTGAAATAAATTTGCTTCAAAAACATTGTTATAATCCATAATTAGTTATAAGAAGTGTGAACAATAGAAGGATTTACAGTAAAAGAGTCATGTCATTTATATTATAGTCAATTTGATATGCTTTGTTTATTATTTTTTACTCAATCAAATGATTAAAAAAACATATTCAATTAATTGAATAGAATAAATGAAAAATAAAAATATGATGCATTGATACATATATTAGAAACGTTATCTAAAAATAACAAATTCTTTATTTTAAAAAGTATAGTTTACCTACACTAAACATAAAAAAAATACAGATGAACCAGAAAAATCTCTTGAAAAATTAAATACATAACTAAAATATCACAACCATTCAAAAGAGCTCTTTAATCTAAATATAAGTTTTTTATATATATAAAACAACATTAAATGAAAGAAAAAAAAACATAAAAGGAGTCAAGCTCAAGCATTGCCAACCTTGGGCCATAAAGATTAGGCCAATGTGTGGGCCTGCTAGACAAACATCTTAACTTGGTGTGTTTTTTCACTCCACTTAGGGTGAATAATATGTCATTTGCCCCATTTATGTTGGAATTGTTTTTATCATATGACGTGTCATCTACTCTTGGCTAGATGCTAGTCGCCACAACGATCGAAAAATTAGGGTTTAATAGTTTTTGACCTAAACAACTGTTTTTTAACCTATTTTTGAACAAAGTCATCCACAAAACACTTTATAAAGCGAGATAAACCTATAAATAACGTCAAAAAATCTCAATAACCGCTTAAAAAAACAAAATCAACCAGAAAGCAATAATAAACCTAATTTGAGATTTGTTTTTTGATGAACCCTAAAGGTAAAAAAACCTAATATTAATTCCTTTAATCAAATGAAACCATTTTACACAAAAGTTATTCATTTTGGTATCCTAAATTGGTGTCAATGATATGTTTCTCTCTCTACAATCAAAATTTGATGACCCCTCTCTCTCATCTCTCAACCATAAACTAAAGAATAACAAAATTAATTTTTCATATAAAAAATGAATGTAAAAATATTGAGTAATAAATTAATTTAAAAATATTGAGTACCAAAATTATATAATTTGCGTGTTTTCTTAATTTAAAGAGCAAAATATATTTGTTTTTTAATTCATGGCAATTCACCTATTAATACCGATATACTTAATCTGTTGACATTACAGTGTATGATGTTTATAATGAACAGTGTCGTGGATAAGGGAAGCAATTCCTTGGGTAATGGAAAATACCAAGAAAATTAATCATTTAGTAATATTGTGTGTGATGTTAGTTCGTTGGTGTTTCCAGCATTGTGAAATAGTTTCTGATGCAATATTTTATATTCATCCTCCAAATTCTTAAAACAGTTACAAACACAATGAAATAACATTAATAATAATATTACACAATATATTTCTTTTTCATTGAACAATAATTTTACAGTATTGTCATTATATTGAAATTAATTTCAAAATTATATTCTTCCTCATCAATTGATTTGTCTTCATCTCCTTCACAATCTTAAATGTTGATTTTATCATTATCATCATCTTTATCGATTGTGTATGATTGTTATAGCTCAAAATATCTTTCAACTTCTCAACATCAACATGGAAAAAATATTCTTGGTAATGTGAAAATTTGGATTTTTTTTTCTAGGTCATTAGACGAAGCAACTTGGTATGCATAAACTAACTCGCTTAGACACAATTGTTTTTTGTGAATTCTTTGTTGCCATCTTGAAAAACTTTGACACGATCCCTGAGTTTGGTTTTCACTACGGATAAACAATTATTTTTAAAGAAAAGGGTGTAAGAGATACATTAGTTTGAAAATAACATGTTTAGTGGTGTACTTACTAATAAAAGGTCTTAGTTCATCATAGTTACGAAACATATAATTATATGTTCGTATGTACTCTATTTATGATAAATATTTTCTTCCGACGTTGTTCTTTTAAATGGGTTGTCCAAGATGAAAGAATATCAACAAGTTTCCACTCAAGGGCACTTTCCCATTATCAACTAAGGCTTGAAATAGAATAATATAAATGTTATGATCTTTAATATATTGAAGTCTTAATGTGCACCTTGTTTTTAATAATATAGGCCTTGCATATTGAAGTCATAGGCTTGAACAAGTACCTACATATAATTAAACAATTGTTTTTGTTTATGCATAAAAAGATAATATAATTTTAATTATTATGTATATGCAATTCTTAACCACTCAAATGGATTCACCATCAATATTAGATTGACCCTCCAACTTTTGCCTCATACAATAAATGTATGGATAAATGCTCCACTGACTCGAAAAACGATAGAGGGATTATCATCTCAAGTTTGCACATTGTCTGAATGATATTCGTTTAAGTCTATAAAAACATGGTTGATCTCCATGAGTGCATCTTATATTCTTTTAGAAATAATAGACTCATTAGCTTGCAACCTAAAAGATGTTCGTTAGGACTTGTTATGAGCAACCAAGTTGTCACCAGGTTCTTGTGCACTTCCTATCATTTAATGATTTACCTCTATAGACAAGTTTTATTTTAAGATATTTTATTTTTTCATGTCATTGATTTCTTGATCTATACTATCTATCTTTCTTATTTATTTAGACAACTAATTGATTATAATATTATTGACTCTCTTTATCATATTTTAATATAATTTATTTTTTTGCCAAAATTGTCAATATATAATTAGTTAAAAAATAATTATTTATGATTTTACGATCTGATTTGACAATAACTTTTTCGTGTAGTGTCAAAAATATGAATTTAACAACCTTAATGTTAGTAACAATAACAACGTACTGACGAAAAAACTCCATTGGTAATATCGTGTATGATGTGTGAAATGAACAGTTACAATGAGAACAATTCTGGAATATATTGATGGAATTAATCATTTATCAATACCGTGTACAATATTTCAAATGACAAATCCGGGTATAATATTTCTAGTGATGTTGAATGGCCTTGATCCTTGCAGGATTGCAACTGCAACAACCACGAAGATGAATTCTATGCATAATTCCAGATTCGAGGCAGTGGGTGCATTTCACATGGTCTGAATTGTTTAACAAAATGGACTTGGTTAGGATATTGGTTTTTTTATAAAAAAAAAATGACCCGATTTAATTAATGAATTGGACTTTGATTAAGATAGAGTGAAAATAAGTTTTCCAATATATATAAATATATTTTGTCAACTAGATGATGCAGTGCAAAACCTTCATAGAAATTCTATTCCAGTTGAGATGAGAATTGATTACAGTTGAGCTTTAAATGTATATGATGCGGTCCTCAATTGCTTCTTGAAGTGGACTATTTCAAACTGGAAGCTCTCGAGGGTCAAGGAAGGCTAATTTTGCAAATGCCTCTTTCTTTTCTTTTTTTGAAAAAAAAAAAGTTATTGCTGAAGTGGTATTGTTGATTTCGTCAAAAGTTCCCCAAAAGTATACGACACTTGCCCCAACAAAACTTTGATGAGGCATTTGACCAAAACGTTATTGCTTAAGTGATTTCGTCACAATCTTTTCTTTTTTTTGAAATCAACATCAAATGATTTGTACTCATCCATATCACAATTTTAATGTTGATTTCGTCGCTATCATTATCGTCATTGAATTGTGTATATCTACTGGAGTAGAATACATCATTCAAGTCCTTAGCGTCAACATCAATAAAAATATTACTCGTGATGTAAAAATTTGAATTTTATTACAGCTCATTAAACGAAGCAACTTGGTATGGATCAACAAACTTGCCAACTTTATAGACATGATCTTCCTATGTGAATATTTTATTGACATCTTGAAAAACCTCGACATCGACACGACCCCTAGCTTTGGTTCTCACTACGGATAGCAAAAAAATCAACTCTTAAACAATTCTTTCTAAAGGAAGGGGTGTATGTGTAATAAACTTGTTGACATTGTTTGGTGAAAAACAATGACATCGTAGACATTGCAAATTCTAGATTTGGAAATAATTTTGATCAACTCATGATGAGGATCTACTCTAACTCCTCTGTTAGTTGATTCATACCAATAGCATTTTAATAAAAATACTTTATTTTGCTCGTAATGATATTGTAACTCAATGACCTCCTTTAACTTACCATATTAGTTAACTTCAAACTCATTGGAATTAGATCCGTTAACACAAACCCCATTGTTATGTTTATCTGCCATGTCCAATTTCTTTAGTATGAAACACATGTTCATTGAAAAATACTCTTTGTATCACTTAACCTTTCATTCAACACCCAAAATTAGTAAATACAATGTATCACTAACATTTCTTCTAGTTTATAAACCTCGTACATGAATTATACATATAAATAGTTAACGAGAAATATATAATGAAATGAATTATGTTGAGAGAAAAAAGTAATTACAAAGTAGTAACATATGTTCTGAACCACGTGGAAATTGTTCATCTTGTAATAAAGAGATTTGAAATTCAGTCAGTTGTGGGTTTCGGGATAGTAAAAATTGATGATGTTATCTATGAGGAATTCAATAATATATCATTTTATGATATTTATAACAGAATAATTATTTGAAAATAACATGTTCGGTAGCATTCTTACTGGATAAAAAGGTCTTATTTCATCGCAATAAAAAAACACACAATTATGTGCTTGTGTCAATTCTACTTCTAACAAATATCTTTTTATAACAACAGCTGGGTCATCTAGGAATATTAACAAGTTTCCACTTGAGGGCATTTCCCACTATCGTCATGTCTTGCAACGTGGTTGATTCTTGTTGTCAATTGAGGCTTGAAATAGAAAGAGATAAATTTATGATCTTCTTAACAATATAGGCCACGCATATCAAAGCCTCAATGTGCACCTTGTTTTTAAATTTTATCTTAAGGTTGTAAAGTACCTACATGGAAATAACTGAACAATAAAATATATGCATGAAAAATAATATAATTTTAATTATTGGGCATGTATAATCAATAACCTCTCAAATGGATATATCCATTTATATTGGACTCGGTCTCCAACTTTTGCCTCATAAGGTAAATGTATGGATAAATGCTCCATGAAGTCAAAAAATAATGGAGGAAATATCATCTCAAGTTTGCAAATTGTTTGTCCTACATTCGTTTCAACTTCTTCAAATGTTGTGTTTGTAACTTGTTGGAATAGATATCTCTATAAAGGACTGATCTCCATGAGTGGATTTAATATCCTCTTTGTTAATATATCTTGGTAAGCTAATTTAATAAGTGTTTGCATAAACACATGATAATCATTGTCGCACCTATCACGAGAGTGCGACGTCGCGACGACTCTCTCTAGGAGGGGATTCATGTTAAGTTTTTTTTCTTGTGTGTGAAAAAGGGAGTCGCCACCTATTATTATGGTCACTAGGAAACCTAACTGGTCTTTTAGAGATTCTAAGGCAAGGAACTGGTTATGAAAATGGAAGATTTTAGCACCCCTAGTATGCCCTACCTAAGGTAAGTTGTTTGGTGTTTTGGTGTGTCTTATGATTGTTATGGTGTTGTGTAATAAATTTTCCTCTGATAGGTTTGCTATGATGAATAGACTTGAGTTCAAAGTCTAAAAGAAAGTATCCTTTGCCAAATGGATCATACCTTTAGATATGTTTGTACAATGCGAAGGAGAACTGATGCAGATCTCTTGAAATCTGTGCTTGATTTAAAACAAATTTACAACATATGAATTAAGAGATAACTAGGATAGAAATCCAAGTGTTTCAAGTGTTCGGGACTCATAAATCGCAAGGAAGAGGAACAAAAAATTAGAAATCTAAGGAAATTCATAGCGCTTTAAAAACCTATTTTTACTTTAATTTTTCATACTATCACGACTTATAAATCGTGCAGTCAAAAATTGAAATGTCCCGAATTATAATCAGGGCTTCTTTCAAAGATGTGTAAATAAATAAATAATAATGACTTATCATTCCTAGAAAAATATTTTGAATATTTACCACGTAGAGTTTCTTTATTCAAATATTAACAATGAATACTAGCAAATTATCCCCATTAATATTTTGGATATTAACCCCTTTGGAAAAAATTTACCTAAATATTAACAATGAATAATAAATGAATTCCCACAAAAAAGAATTTTGTATTTTTGAATATTGGCCAATACCCTTTGAAATTTACAAACATGTTATAAAATGCAAAAAAACAAGAAAATAATTTGTGTTTATGAAATCCATACTAAAAACACATTTTCTTTTAAACTTTGAATATTGTTTTTTTTAAAAAAAAATGAATGTTCAAGATATGTGAGGGTATTATAAGTATGTATGAAAACAATTTTTTTCTTTATATATATGTATAATTTTTGCATTGCACTGAAAGTTAGGTATTCTAAATAAAAGATTAGTATTTTTTACAATATAAAAAATATAGACTTTAAAATAAATGTGCTAGAAAATCATAAATATCTTTCTTTTTATTTTATTTTCTTAGAAGAAAAAACAAAAATGGAAGAAGACCGAGTTGGTTACTTGCCCAAACAAATGATTTGGCTGGGCAAATAAAAGGCATGCGTGAGTTAGTTATTGTTCAAGTGAATTATAACTAACTTGAATAGTAAAACAAAGGCATGAGTAGTGAATGTAATTTAAATGCAGAGTGAAGAGGAATGTGTGAAACTTACCTAGCAACTAACGGGCGAAGACGATAATGCTCTAGCTCTTGCACACTTATTTGGCTCCCTGTCTTTCTCTTTTTATTGGTGCTATCCCTTGATACGATGAAGACAATGATGAAGGTGTGATGTGTTGGTTAAATGAATGTTGTTCCTCACAATGCCGAGCATCCCCATCTGAATTAGAGTATGAAATAAGAATAGCAGGCTCTAAGACCCAAAAGGTTTAGATCAACTCTTTAACATGTCATGAATGACAAAATAAAGCAGGGATGGTCAGATATTGCACGAAGTCATGTCATAATCAAATTCTAAGTTGGAACAAAAATATGGTATTAGAACATAATTGCAACAATAGCTAAATTAGTGCAAATTATGAGTGATTTATCCACTCTTAAAGACTAGATAAAGAAAGAATGAATTTAGCATTATGAAGATTCTAAATTAATTTAAAAACTGTCACAATTGCAACAACAAAGGAGAAGGATAAGAAGAGCAGAAGGAATAAAGATAGGGTTTGATAAAAAAAAATATATTCTCTACTCTTGTGAATCGTCTAGTAACCATAAGCTAAAGTCCTGCATTTGGTTCAAAGGGGATACACAAATCTCCAGCACGTGGGGCCTAGAAATGAGTAAAAATAATCATGACTCTTCATTCTATACAATTTGAAATCCTCCAATTCACCAACCTTAAAATGTTTGAGGCATAACCATCAGGAAAACACAAAGTTTTAAGTCATTTGTACACTAGTAGCTTTGAATTCTTATTTAGGGCCAAACTAGGTTTGGATTTCACAACCCGTGATTCATCATAAACCAACTCCATATTGTTACGATAAAAAAACAATGTTATATCTATTATAGCCTTGATGTTGTCCTTGGTCTTCCTTTCCATTTACATCACTGTATTAATTTTTTTCTCAGATACTCTTTTTTCTATATGCATGACATCAAAGTTACGGTGGAGAAGATAAGTCTTACGATAACGAAGCTCCTCGAAAATACTTTGTTATACCTAATTGTCAATCAAACTAAAACTAATAAACTTTTTTTTACCGGATAAAAAACTATACATAATTTCACTATACTTCAACACAATTTTACCTGATGGTAGTGGCAGTGCAATATCCCTCTCAGATCGTCAAACTCGTCCAACAAACGATAGTTTGTTGTCAATCGTCATCGTGAATGCTTTGTAGTTTTTCATGGGTACTCTACCCTAAAACTATCCTTAAACAAGAAAATCATTGATAGTCAACATCATAGCTCCCTTAATCTAAAAATTATATTTCCTCGATACATCATAACGCCTGGTGACCACAACTGTTTCAGTTCATCATTTGGTGGTTGAAGACAAACATCAATATTGCGGCCTAGACTATAAGGACCGGGTATGATCACTAATGAAAATGTCACGACGGCGATTTTATATGCTTCGCGCCCCGCCATCCCCGAGGTTTGGGGGAACAACGGCGCGCGGTGAAAATGAGGGGTGTTTTTATAGTCGTAAAATTACGACTATAATTATCAGGAGTCGCCACCTAGTATTAAGGTTACTAGGAACCTGGTGGTCTGCGAGAGTCTTAGGTAAGGGGACTTGTTGTGCAAGGAGAAGACGCATCACCCCCAGTGCACCCTACCTAAGGCAAGCTGCATTGTTGTTTGATTGTTTTCTCTAAGTTTGATTTTTTGTCTTTTCTAAAGTTCGACGTAGATCTCTCTTCGTGAGAGAATCTCTACCTCGTTAGGGTTTTGAAAGACTAAACAAAAGATATTACACTATATAAAAAAAAAAACATTTTTTTTGCGGGTGTACTTTACAATGTAATTTTACACCGCAATAAAAAAAATCTTTTTTAGTATCTCCAAATGTACTTTACAATGTAATTTTACGCCGAGATAGCTAAAACAATTTTTTTTATATATTTTTTGGCCAAATTCCAAAGGATAATCATAAACCGGTTACGATATCTAATTTTCGTTTTAAAATATGAGAAAGATGCAACATATTTTTTACAAAAATAAACATGGAAAAATCTTGGAATTTGGCCGTATGCACGAAAACAACACATTTTGTTTTGTTTTGTTTTTTTTCTAAAAATGTAGTTTTTATGTTTTTTTATATGTTTTATTTTGCTTTTTCTATTTTTTTTTAAAAAAGGAAAAATAAATAAATAAATAAAACTATGGGATGGACTGTCCAGCCCTGATGGGTGGACTGTCCAGCCTTGATGGGCCGAGAGGCCCATCTCTTGGTGGGCTGGTCTGCTGGGCTGGGTCGGGTCAGCCCAGCCCGAATAATAAAAAAAAATTAACGAAGAACGTGCACAGTGCAGAATTAACACTGTCCACGTTCATGAACAGTAAATGGTCGACTTCGACGTGAGGGTTACCTGTTGATACAGCCATGTAGAGGAGGTCGAGGTGGTCCTTCCTGTCATGGTGGTGTTGGAAACGGAGGCCTATGGTGGCCGTAATGAGCTCTGAAGCTGCTGGACTGATGCTGGAGTGGCTGCCTCTGCGTCATCCCTGCTGTCGCTGCTGCTGGCCGGAGATGGAGAAAATGATCTGTCTTCAACTGATGCCTCTGGCGTGGGGATGAGGAAGGAGAGGGTCGTGGTGGTCAAATGGATGTCCGTTGCTGCGCTGCCGAAGGAGGAATTGCACCGGGCTGTTGCAGCGTGGGGAGAGAGAGACCGTCGGGGAAGGAGAGAGAGAGCAGGTACAAGGCTGAGAGAGAGAGAGAGTTGACAGTGCAAATGGAGATGGAGAACTGTCTCCGGCAATGGAGATGATGGGCTGCTGGTGTTGGAAAGTGAGAGAGAGGATGCTGCCGGAGTCACTCTGCCGGTGACCAGAAAAATAAAAGTGGAGTACCAGTGATTTGCTAATATTCTACTTTGTATTCCCAGTTTGCTACTGCCCTCTTTTTTCAGCCTTTTCCCTTCGTTTCCTCTTCTGTTTTTTTCGTTCCAGTGTCCAATTTTTCTCCCCTCGTGACAGTCCAGTTTCAAAATTTCTCCCCCCCACCCCCCTTGCTTTGATTTCTCCTGCCTATTTATAGGCGAATGAGGTAAGGTGCAGGCATAGGGTGGGTGTCCAGAAATGGTGTTTTAGGAATGGTGTGGCATGGTAGGAAACATGGGTGAGAGTGGTGGCAGGCATGGCCAAGCATGGCTGCTGGAATGGCCAAGCATGGCTCCGGTGAGGGCCTTTTTTTTAATTTGAAATAAATATGTTGTGACAAAAAAGAGTTTTTCAATTGAAAAAAAATCAAGAAGAACGGTGTTTTTATTTTTAATTTTGGCTTCCGATTTCACCCAAAAAGTTTCGTCAACGAAAAATTCCAATTGTCTCGATTTAACCCAAATTAGGCTTCCAAACTTGATTTCTCGCCAATTAAGCTCTTAATAAAATTAATTTGACTCATTTAAAGTATAATTAAGCCCTTGCGCTTAATTAAATCCTTCAATTGGGGTCTCAATTAATTCTGAAGCATAATTACACTTTAAATTGGCCGACGATTAAATCAAATTGACCCATAAAAATATACTTATGTCTTTCGACTTAAGTTTTAAGCAGATTTATCCAGTAATAAATTACTTTAGCCTTGAATCTGCATTTTTCTTCATTTCCGGGTAAAAAAAAAGGTATGACCGGGCTTTCAAAAACGTTCAAAATTTCCACATTCATTTTTTTGCCGACACCAACCTCTTTTATTTTATTTTTTTATTTTTTAATATATTTTGGGGAATCACCCAGAAATGGGGTGATGACAAAAAACATGAACTCTATCCCCACACACATCCTTAATGGAAAATTGTATACCGTGAGAAGCATCAACTGACATGAAAATGCAACAGAAAATGACTTGAATGGATTGAATCTATCTGTACATAAACCAAAATACACATTCCTTGTTCCACTGTAAATTAAGCATGCACATGGTTAAAGTGTTTTTAGGCTTTAGCATCGGAAAGGTGCATTATTACTCTATCAACTGCATCATATGAAAAGTGTCATGTCATGTGCTCAATATTTTTTGATGACATGAATAACATCTACAGTCTAAATGTGACTAGGAAGAATCTAAGCTTTTTATGTGCGATAAGATTTTGTCCACTGGCAGTATTGTGTTTATAAGGAGACTGTGATGTGAAACCTAGCGGAATTTAATGGTATTCGCGACTCCAAGATCAATTTATTCCAAGTTTATTGAGATTTGAATGAGCCTATCACAATAGAAGACTTACTCCAAGGCAACAAGACTATAAACCAACTTGATTACAATGCCTACACCTAGAGAAGAGCAAAAGAAGTATAAATTCACAACAATGAATGGTCAATTCTTTGAAAAGTTAAAACATCAATTAAGAAACAAGATTGAGCAACCAAAAAGTTGGCTACAATGCTGAAAATATTATCCAAAAGTCTGCCCTAAAATTATCTCCAAAGAGTATTTACACTCCAAGGCCAAACCCTAGTTTTCCTAATATGCTTTACATAAATCAAATTTACATAACAATCACCCCAAGGTAAAACTAGGCCAAACTAATTAATATAAAAAGTCTAAAACCCAAACAAATTATCTCCTCTCAAAATAATTCAAGTTTGATAGCCCACTTAATTAAAATAACACAAGTTTGTTGTTTTCGTATTTTGTCTGGTAGCATCAAGGCCCAACTTAAAATGGTTGGTTCTCTCTCGTTTTAATAAATTAGAAGGCGTGCCATATACCATTGTAAAGGTATGGAATTCTAGTTTACAGAACAAGTAAAATAATATCAAAATTCAATCTATAGCTCCACTTATGACTAAAAGAGTAATGAAAGGCCAAATTGTCCAAATATAGTCTTCTTCTCCCAATCCTTGTGTAATGGTCTTCGTTCCACCAACAAACCACTCTTGAACATGAATTAGATTAATCAAAGCTTGCTCTTTATTATTACAAATCCTCTTGCAGTCCACCTTAGCCCATGTGTCTTGAAGAAGTCCATTGAAAGCTTCTTTGAATTTCTGAGCCCTAAGCCTAGTAACTGGACCAACTAAAACCTCCTGGAGATCCTTTAATGGTTGGATCACATCATCCCATCCCTCATAAAAAGGATTGGACCTCAAATCATCACCTACATCAAATGAAGAAAGATAAAAAAAAAACATTGAATGTAGCACTGACACCATACTCACCTGGTAGATCCACTTTGTAGGCATTATCATTAATCATTTCTATGATCTATTAAGGACCATCTCCTTGTGGCATCAACTTTGATCTTCTTTGTTCAGGAAACCTTTCCTTCATCATATGCACCCAAACTCAATCACCTGGTTCAAATCTCACTAATTTTCATCCCATATTGGCTTTGTTTGCATATTGTTTTTCTTTTCTATTTGTTGCCGAATTTTTGCATGGAGATCTTTCACCACTTGTGTTTTTTGATTACCATCAAGACTAACCTTTTCATCAACAGGCAAAGGAATCAAATCTAATGGTGTCAAAAGGTTAAAACCATAAACAATCTCAAATAGGGAATAATCAGTAGTAGAATGCACACTATGATTATATGCAAATTCAATGAATGACAAACAATCTTTTGAATGATAGCCCTTAACAATTAGATGAAAGTCAAGTTAATAACTTCAATTTGGCCATCTGTTTGTGAATAAAAAGTACTAGAATATAAAAGGTTTAGTTCCTAACTTACCCCACAAAACCTTCCAAAAATAACTCAAAAACTTAACGTCTCGATCGGATATAATGCTCCTAGGAAGACCATATAGCTGAATGACCTCTCTAAAGAATAGGTCAACTATATTTATTGCATCATTTGTTTTATGGCAAACAATGAAATGTGTCATATTACAAAAACTATCCACAACAACAAATATAGAATCTCTCTGTTTCCTAGATGTAGGTAGACCCAAAATGAAATCCATAAAATATCAACCCAAGGCTACTTAGGAACAGGCAAAGGTGTGTATAGTCCATGAGGTGTTACCCTAAACTTAGCTTGTCTACATGTTATGCACCTATCACACATTCTTTGCACATCTCTTTTCATATTAGGCCAATAAAAGTGCTCATGCAAAACCTCCAAGGTTTTAGTAATTCCAAAATGCCCCATTACACCTCTCCCATGTGCTTGCCTCATAAGCACTTCACTTAAAGAACAATTAGGCACACATAACTTATTTTCCTTAAACAAAAATCTATCATGCCTAAAGTATTTATCCTTGAACGAAACCTTGCATGTGTCATAAATAGCACATAAATCAAGATACAATTCCTTAATATACTCCAATTCTAGTAATTTAGTATTAAGAAGAACATACCTTCGCGACAAGGCATTGACGACCACATTTTCCTGACCTTGCTTGTATTTAATCACGTATGGAAAAGTTTTAATAAACTCAACCCAAGTAGCATGTCCCATAATTAACTTACCTTGACCCTTTAAATGTTTCAACGATTGGTAATCAGTATGTATGACAAACTCTTGGGGCCACAGATAATGTTGCCAAGTCTCCAAAACCCGCATGACTGCATACAACTCTTTCACATAAGTGAGATAGTTAAGAGTTGCACCATTGAGTTTCTCACTAAAATAAGCAATGAGCCATTTTTCTTTCATTAAAATTGCTCCAATACCTATTCCTAAAGCATCACATTCAATCTTAAAAGCTTTATTAAAATCAAGTAAAGATAGTAAAGGTGCCGAAATCAACTTTGATATTAACAAGCTAAAAGCATTTTCTTGTTCTTCTCACCACTTGAAACCCACAACTTTCTTAACAATTTTAGTTAATGGAGAGGCTATCGTACTAAAGTCTTTAACAAATCTACTATAAAAAGTAGCCAAACCATGAAAAATCTTAACGTCTATTATGGATTTTGGTGTAGTCCATTCTTGAATAGCTTTAACCTTAGGCTCATCCATTTCTATACCTTTTGCACTAACCACATATCCAAGAAAAACAATCTTATCCATGCAAAAGTCACACCTTTTCAAATTAGCATATAAGGACTCTTTTCTAAGCACATCAAGAACTTATCTCAATTGACTTATATGCTCATCAATCTCCTTACTATAAATCAAGATATCATTAAAGTAAACGACTACAAACTTACTAATAAAAGCACACAACATATGATTCATCAATCTCATAGAAGTACTAGGTGCATTAGTAAGTCCAAAAGGCATAACCAACCACTTATATAAACCATATTTAGTTTTAAAAGCATTTTTCCATTCATCCCCTTCGTTCATCCTAATTTGATGATAACCACTTTTCAAATCAATTTTTGAAAACAATTTAGAACCATGTAATTCATCCAACATATCATCTAATCTCGTAATGAGATTTTGATGTTTAACAGTAATGTTATTGATGGCTTGACAATCCATGCATATTCTCCAAGTTTTGTCCCTTTTTGGAACAAGAAGTATTGGAACTGCACAAGGACTCATGATCTCTCGAATGTATCCTTTCGACATAAACTACCCCACTTGCCTTTGAAGGTCCTTAGTCTCTTCAAGATTTCTCCTATAAGACAACCTATTTGGTATAGATGCTCTAGAACAAAGTCAATTAGATGCTCAATACCTCTAATTGACTGCAAACCACTAGGAATGTCATCCGAAAAAACATCCTCAAATTCCTGCAAAGAACTTTAACAACACTAGGAACACAAGAATCTAAATCATCTAAGTTAAAGAAAACCTTGTTATACACAGGTAAAATCATAAACAAGTAAGAAAGATAGGTAAGATCATTAGATTTTGCAAAAAAATTAAGGTGTTTCCCCACTTTTTGTACACACTTTTCTTTTCTCCCCATTTCTTTCTTCTTTCCACTCATTTTCTCTCCACTCTTGGTCTTTTTTTCATTTTTTTTGTTCTTGGACATGACCCTCCCCTAATGTCCTAAGGGCCGAAACTTTGTTCCCTTTTGTTTTTAACTCATGGCTCACTTTGTTTTCTCTCTTCCTCACATCCTCACCATGTTGTTTAGCTTGTTTTTCCATTTTGGCCAAGTCTTTTTGCTCCTCCACTGTGGCCAAAATATGTTGCTCTTCCTCGTAAGCCTTCTTCAATTGAATTTGATCTTCATACACTTTCTTTGGTGAGAGTGAGGCACGTGTATAAATCCTACCATCCTTCTCTAATGAATACTTGTTCTTAAACCCATCGTGCTTGGCTTTTCTATCAAATTGTCAAGGTCTCCCTAGTAACAGATGAGTAGCATGCATAGGCACAACATCACATAACACTTCATCCTTATATTTGCCTAGTGGAAAAAAAATCATCACCTGTCTATTCACCCTAACAACACCATATTCATTCAACCATTAAAGTTGATAAGGCCTCTCATGCTTTATGATATTCAATCCCAACTTTTTAACCAAAGTAACACTAGCAACATTAGTACAACTATCACTGTCAATGATTATACTACATACCTTATCATTGATTAGGCATCTAGTATGGAAGATATTCTCCCTTTGTTGCTCCACATTATCCTCCTTAGTTTGAACACTAAGTGACCTTCTAATCACCAAAACATTATCACCAACAACATACTCTAAATCACTAGCATCCTCAAGTGGGGGCATGTCATCACAATCAAACACCTCACTAATGGACACAATCTGTCCATCATCCCTTAGAATCATAACTCGATGATTTTCACATTCGGATGCATAGTGTCCTAATCCTTAGCACTTGAAACACTTTATATCATGATTACATTTCGGTTGAACTTCTCCCTTAAGTTTTTGATCATTGGCCGAAACCTACTTCTTCATGGATTTAGGTTCGACAACTTTATAAGTCACCAAAGGCTTCAATGACGCACTACCCTCTCTCCTATAATTCATCTTCCAACCCGAAGAAGACCCTGTATATGCTCCAAATCGTGTATTACCCTTCCTTTTCAATTATCCTTCAACCTTAATGGCTAAGTGTACTAACTCCTCCAAATCAACATATGATTGCAACTCCACAACATTAGTTATGTCTTTATTCAAGCCATTCAAAAACCTAGACATTGTAACTTCCTCATCTTCATTAATATTACGTCTAATCATAGCCACCTTCGGATACTCCTCCACACTCTTATTACCTTGTGTAATCATTTGTAAATGATTAAACAATTCCTGATAATAATGTTTATGAACATACCTCTTCTTCATTATTGTTTTCAACTCCTCCCATGTGCTAACTGGTTTTTCTCTATTCCTTCTTCTTTCTACCACCAATCTCTCCCACCAAACAATGACATAGTTTGTAAACTCCAATACAGCTAACTTAACCTTCTCTTATTCAGAGTACCTATGGATGTCAAAAATCATCTCTACCTTTTTTTCCCAATCTAAATAAGGTTCTAAATCAGTTTTTTCCTTAAAGGTTAGGATTTTAACTTAATACTACCCAAATTTCGGTCTATATCTCCCAAATCATCAAAATCCCCTTTATGCTCAACATCCTTATGTGGCCAAATATGTCATATCCTTGACCAATTCTCATACCACACTCCCCTATGTCTACGGAACCCACCACCAAGGTTAAGATCATCCTCGGCTTCATCTGTAGAGTTCCAACAACACTCTCCTTCTTCCTAGTTTCTCTACCCCTTTTACTACGTCCTCCATCAGACCTAGTCTCTAATTTTTCAATCTTAGTCTCTAAGATATTCAAATTTCATCTATTGTTGTATTCTCGAAAGCCCATCTTCTTGGATTTCACCGTTCGTTTGTGGCACACTATTAGAAGATGTTATTTAAAAAAAAAAACTACATGAAAATCATTAGCAATAAAAACAACACCTCAGACACTCGTATTTCACACAAATTTATAGGCTTTTATATCGAATATGCTCCCTATGCCCTTTTCCTCTCAAATTGCCTTTGTTTAGTTCTTGAAATCACTTAGCAACAATTCAGGGAAAAAAACCAACTATATAGTGAATTTATAAATTTGATATAGACTCTAGAAGCAAGAAATTACGAAACTAACAAAACTAAACTCAATGACAAATTTACTAATAGCAATGCAGATTTGTACGAATAATATAACGATTTGAAGACACAAAAAGAAAATAAAAAAAGAGCTAATAATTACAAATTATCAAGAACTAAGGATTTTAATTCAAGAAAATTCCAGATACTTAAGAAAATCAACAACGTACCCAAACACAAACAAGACTACTAAAAGATTCATGAATCAAGACTCACCAATTTCCTAATGATTAAGGTTTTCTCAAGCATGTATTCAGCCAAAACATTTTTTTTTTATGCAGCATCAATCAAGATTTCAAGATCAAGCCTCCTTTTTACATATATATATATATATATATATATATATATATATGTGTGTGTGTGTGTGTGTGTGTGTGTGTGTGTGTGTGTGTGTGTGTGTGTGTGTGTGTGAATAAATTTTGGCAAGAATAAAACAAAATCAAGAACTTAGGTGTGTATGCAAATTTTGATTAAGGAAACATAAAAACAAAAAGAACACTAACGTATGATTAAGTGTTCAATAAAACAATAAAAGTAAGATCCCTATATATATATATATATATATATATATATATATATATATAAGTGGCCAAATCTATCAAGAATCAAATAAGAAACAATAAGGACTCAAATTGAAGGATATAACTTATGATTAGATCAGCTCTGATATCAACAGATGTGAACCCTAGTGGAAATTAATGGTATTCACGACCCCAAGATCAATCTAACCCAAGTTTTTTGGAATCTAAATGAGTTTATCACAATGAAAGACTTGCTCCAAGACAACAAGACTATAAACCAACTCGATAACAACAACTACACCTAGAGACAAGCAAAAAAAGTATAAATTCACAACAAAAGGTCAATTAATTGAAGAGTTGAAAGTTCAATCAAGAAACAAGATTGAGCAACCAAAAAGTCAGCTACAATGCTGAAAATCTTATCCAAAAGTCTGCCCTAAAATTATTTCTAAAGAGTATTTATACTCCAAACCCAAACCCTAGTTTCCCTAATGGGCCTCGTATAAACCCAATTTAAATAATAATCAACCCAAGCTAAAACTAGGCCAACTAATTAAAATAAACAATTCTAAAACCCAAACATATTATCTCCTCTCAAAATAATTAAAGTTTGATAGCCCAAATAATTAAATAAGACAAGTTCGTTGTTTTCGCATTCTTTTTGGCAGAAGTAAGGGCCAACTTAAAACGAATCGTTCTCTTTCGTCGTAATGAATTAGAAGACGTGCCATATACCGTTGGAAAGGTATGGAAGTCTAGTTTCTATCACAACTAGAATAACATCAAAATTCGATATATAGCTCTAGCTACGACTAAAAGAGTAATGAAAGGCCAAACTGTCTGAATATTATCAAGGCTTGCTTTTTATTATTACTAATCCTCTTGAAGTCAACCTTAGCCCATGTATCTTGAATAAATCTATTGAAATCTTCTTTAAACTTCTTAGCCCTAAGCCTAGTAACTGAACCAACTAGAACCTCCCATGGATCCTTTGATGCTTGGATCACATCAGGGTGCCCACAAGCTTTGCACTCTATCAACTTTGAATTTTAAAGGTAGTACAACATGCAAAAATTTGGACACATGTCAATTTTCTAGGATCCTAACCCAAATGTTTCATCATAGATTTGATAATATAAAAGTTATATTTCAGCTTGTTCCCTTAGGGTAAAATGCTTGTCGCTCATTCAAAAATTCTATCATAACTAGCCTCACTCAACCTATAATCTAACTTGATGGTGAACACCTGTGCCACAACTGATAATTTTCTATGATTTGTGTAACATTCCATAATGGTTCAACACAAGCTTGAAGAAGATCAAAAACCTTGTCGCGACTGCATTAGGTTCTTCAACCATGATTAGACATTCATCTATAACACTTTGATTCATTCTTATCACACCTATAATAATATTCCTATAATAATTACTCATGATCTCTATAACTCCATGCACGTGGCTAGAAGTAGAAGTTGAACCAACCATCCTTTCTACCATGATCTTGTAAGACAAATACTTCTCTATGTACATACCAACACCCATAATAATATTCCTACAAGAATTACTCATGACATCTATAACTCCATGCACGTGGCTAGAAGTAGAGGTTGAACCAACCATCCTTTCTACCATGATCTAGTAAGGAAAAAATACTTCTCCTTGTGCATACCAACACCAATATTCCTCCATAAATCGTTTTTATAGAAGATGCATAGTTACAACATCTCGATCAATAAACTTTTTGTTTGTGCACCTTTTACATGGAAATGTAATATTGCCTTCATTAATGTTTCTTGGATTATATATTGCTAAGGTAATAAAATATTGAACCTCATTGCTATAATTCATTCTATGGAACCCTTTAGATGATTCACGATACATCCATGAATAATCATCCATTGCTTATATCAAACCTATATACAATAATCATATATTAATTAAATAAATAAACTAAATAAGTACAATTTTACATAATTTGAAACAAACCCTAACATGTACATATCATAAATCCTTACAATAAAATTATATGATAAAAAACTATAAAAGAAACAACAAACACCAAAACAAAATCAATATACTTCAAAAATATGCAAAACAAATTCACATATTAAAATTAAATTTTAAAAATATGATAGATTTGCTTAATTAAAGTGTTGAATTCTAAAAAATATCAAATCAGAACACAAATTCTCATAAACTTAGTGTTGTGGTTACTAGATTTGTTGTGAGACGTTGAACTATGATTAAATTAGGGGGAGGGGGTGGTTGGGTTTGCAAATGAAAAAATACAGAAGGAAGAGGGGTAAAATAGGCAAGGGGAGAAAAGAATCGGGTAGGGTTATAAACTAAACAATCACCAATGAATTTACTAATGTAATATTTTTGTTAGTACATATATAGATAGTTCTTTCAGTAACAATATCACGTCATCATACTTTATATATTTCCAAATCCCACTGTAACTCTACTCATCAATCCGTCAATATTTACCAACGGAATTCCTAATGGAACGCATTGGTAATTTTTTTGGTAGTTCTGTCGAACACAATGCCATGTCTCATACATCATAGATTTTTCAATCTCATTGTAATTCGATCTTTACCACCAACAATCACCGACATAATCATTCTAAATGGCTTAGAATGCATTCGATCTTTACTACCAAAAATTTACTAATGGAATGTATTGGTAATTTTTTTGGTAGTTCTGTCGAACACAATGTCATATCATCATACATCATAGATTTTTCAATCTCATTGTAATTCGATCTTTACCACCAACAATCACCGACATAATCATTCTATCGATAAAGGGGTCAACAAAATAACAATGACAATACTTGTTGATAAATATCAATATAAATTGTGATGGTAACGTTCTGACGATAATATTATCAACCAAATATTGATCAAAATTGTTTGTTGATATTTTAGTATGAATTAGTCGATTTTCTGGTTGTGTTAGTTCTAAATTTCATTTGTTTTATATTTAGTCCATAAAATTTGAGAGAAACTAAAAAGTGAATGGACAAAGGAAAAATTTAGTGAAAATTGTCTGCCAATCATATTTCAACCATCAAAAAAAGCTGATATTGGATTCAATGTATTTTAAATGGCTTAGAGTGGTGGGGTTTGATTGTGGTGGTTTTCGCACTTAAACATGTCATAATAGGTAATTATAGGCTAGTTTTAGAGTTTGAAATGTGGTAATTCAGGTTTCTAATGTTTTTAAGATTCGTTTTCATATTAAAAAAAAGTTTAAAACATTAGGTGTTTTCAGTCTCAAACTCTAAAACCGATTACAAAAGCCAAGTAGAAATCATGTGTCCTTTACTCCAGAAAATGACACATGCCCTCCAATTAAAAAAAAAAGAAGCATGTAGGCCTAACTTTCTAGGCCTGTGTACGACTAGATTTTTTTCTTGGACCAGGCATGCCTGGTCTTTTCTTTGGATAATTTTTATTTTTTTATAATAAAAATAATTTCGTTAAATTATTTTATTAAAATATAATTTAGTGATTGTCTATGATAGTCGTTATTGTCATGAAGATTGCGGTTTTTTTATAATGATATTGTTGATTATTTATTTTATGAAAACTTTTGTACGAGCGTGATATATAAAGTTTATTAAAATAAGTGTTCCATTAATATTGAAAAGAGTAAAATATCTACTATTTTAATTTTTTATATAGGTGTTTAAAAATAATTGATTTGTGAGTTTTTTTTTTATTAAAATTTTCTATCACAAACATAATGTGTTTTTGCTTAAAACCAATGCTTCTTATAGTAAACATATTTTCATCAAAATTAAAGACAAAGGTGTGTTTAAGGAAATGTGATTTTTAATTAAAGATATTTTTTCTTTATAATTAAGATCATTATAGTTTTTATGAATATTTTCTATTTCTTTTTTATTCAATGAACTATGTTGTTGTCGTCCCTTTGAATGTCTATTTTTATTATTGTATAATTAATAAAAAAAATAGATTAAAAAAATAAAGTTATTAAACTTGATAAAGTTTATGATTGGAATGCAAAGATTAGCAGGTCCACCCAAGTCAATTAAAAAAATATTATTTTAATATTTAAAAAAATAATTTTACTTTTAAAAAAAATATCAAATTAGGTTTTTACTAGAATAACTAAGTTCGATGAATGATATCACTAGATCACACTAAATCAAATCTTAACCAACTTAGTTTAAAACATGGATGACCTTTATGCCCAACCATGTTTATTAATACTATACAAAAAATACATGAGAGGAACAACTAACTAGTATAAAATAGATTATAAAAAATAAAGTTATTAAATTCAATCAAGTTTACGATTTGGATACCAGGATTAGTAGGTTGATCCAAGTTAATTTAAAATAATATTGTTTTAATATTTAAAAAGCAATATCCCCTTATCGTTTATAATGTTGATTTTTCCATGGTTCTGTATTTTCCAGCTAACTTTGTATTGGAGCAGTTATTGCACACATCAATCGAATATTTTGGTTAAATGTAAAGTCAAGCATGCATGCCATCTAACTCTGTTTTAATTAACGAAAGCAATAGAAACCTAACTAAATTTATTTATTTGAAATGACAGTACATGTCGCTAGTCGAAGGGAAAAACTAAATCGCAAGTAATATGTGGAGCCTATGAGAAGGCCATTGCGCCAACTTCCTCTTTAAGCTTCAAAAATAGAATAATTCTTGAAGCTCAGAGGAATCGAGCTTCTAGAGTGTTGGACAAAAATAGAATAGAGGACTTGGCTGATGGGGTACAGTTGCTTGGTTCTTAGCAAAATATGTGGAATGGGAATGCAAGTGGAGGTGGAGATGGGAGTAGGGATAAAGGGTGTTTGAAGCCATCTAGGAGAATATAAAAACAACTCCCAGCCTTTCTAGTTGCCATTTTTACCTTCGAAGAATCCGTTCCTCGGCATATTTCTAGTGATAACAATGAAAAATCTAGACATTAAAGTACCACCATACCTTAGCATTAGACCTTTGTTTTTGTCTTTACTGAGGGTATTTAAATAGTTTTATTGTGCACAAATATGAATACCCTAAAATACCCTCGTCTACTCCCCCTGTGTTTTGCCCGAGGGCAAAGACGACATTTCACTGTTCAATATCAGTCAAAAAACCAAAAATACCCCCATCCAACCTATGTCTTCTTATTAGCACCCAAGGATAAATCGGTAGTTTTATTATACAAATAAAATCAGAAAATATCAAAATACCCCAGCTCAATCTGCAAATCACATATGTTTTCTGGAAATATCCAAAATACCCCCAGTTTTGAAGATTAAATTTTGTGGCGCAATGAGAAAAATGATAATTTCATTGAAATTAACTTTGATCGGATGAAGTGAAACATTGATTGTTTTTATATATATCTATAATATATAATGTTGCTAGTTACTTTCAAAATATTATACAATTAATTTTATGGGTGAGTGCAGGTAGTTGAAATCTCTGTATACATACCAACATATATATTTCTCCATGAACCCTTTATATAAAAAATGCATCATTACAACATCTAGATCGATGAACTTTATGTTTTTGAGCCTTCTACATTGACATCTAATACCGTCTCTACTTTCTCAGATTAGATATTGTATAGTTAATAAAACCCTAACCCTATTGCAATAATCTATCATCCATAACCCTTGGGTGATTCACGATATATTCATGAACGATTCTTCATTACTTATGTCGCGACGGCGATTTTTGACGCGCTTCGCGCCCCGCCATCTCCCCTTGATTCGGGAGAGACAACGACGCGCGGTGAAAATGGGGTTGTTTATAGCCGTAAAATTTACGACTATAATTCTAAGGAGTCGCCACCTAATATTAAGGTTACTAGGAACCTATTGGTCTGCGAGAGTCTAGGGTAAGGAGACTTGTTGTGCAAGGGGAAGACGCATCACCCCCATTGCACCCTACCTAAGGTAAGCTGCATTGTTGTTTGATTGTTTTTCTAAATTAAAATTTTTACACTGCATTAAAAAAAACATTTTTTTTATCTACGGATGTACTTTACAATGTAATTTTACACCGTAGTAAAATTTTTTTTTATCTACGGGTGTACTTTACAATGTAAATTTACATCATAGTAAAATTTCTTTTTATCCGCGGGTGTACTTTACAATGTAAATTTACACCCTGATAGATGAAACAAAAATATTTATAATTATTTTGATATTTTGGCCAAATTCCAACGGATAATCATAAACCGGTTACGATATCCAATTTTCGTTTCAAAATATGAGAAAGATGCAACATAATTTTTACGAAAAATATGTATGGAAAAATCATGGAATTTGGCCGTATACACATAAAACAAATACATCTTTTTTGTATTTTTGAAATTGTTTTTAATAATAATAGTAGTAAAAAAAATAAAAATACTTTTTTTTGTCAATTTCTATTTTTTTAATTTTTTTAATTTTTTTTCTGGGCTGGGCTGTCAGCCACAGTGGGCTGACAGCCCACCCTGAGTGGGCTGGGCTTCCAGCCATCATGGGCTGGAAGCCCAGAGTGTTTGGGCTAGGGTGGCCTGGACCCGGTCCAGCCAACTGGGCTGGGCCGAGAGGAGCCCACTCACCCACTCGGTGATACATATAGATATATATGTTACACAGTGCATGAAAATGCACGTGTACAGTAAAGTGGTGGTCGGCCGACCACCACGAGAGGCTCACCTTCCACTGCCGTTGGGTAGAGGAGGTCGAGGTGGTTGTTCTAGTCGTGATGGTGTCGGAAATGGTGGCCTCTAGTTGCCGGAGTGGTCATCGGAAGGTGACGTTTTTTAGATTTTTTCTCTTGGGTTAATTTGATAATTTTTATTGTTTTTGTTGTAATAGTAATGATGATTTTAGATGTTAAGACTTTGATGTTACTGTTGTTATAATATGGTGTGTTGATTTGTTTTATTATATTAAAATTTGCATATATAGATATTATATTTTATTTTTTGAAATAGCAAATCCTATTAATTTTTTTAATCCCAACAATTATAAAAATTATTTGCCCAGCCCGCAACGTACTACGAACAATTTTTTTAATTTTCATGTGAAATGATTTTATTTTCAGCTAATATGTTTTTGTGTTTTATCATTTATTTTATTTTTTTGTTTGATCTTTTGTTAAAGTTTTTAGGATTTTTTTAATCTTTGATTTATTTTTTTTCCATTATTAACTCAATAACAACAACAACAACAACAACAACAACAATAATTTTAGGCTTTTTTTCGTGCTTACTCTTTTGTTAATGTTGTTGAGTTTTTTTTTCCACGGGATAATCAAATAATTTTTATTATTTTCTCTTTTGTTGAGGTAGTAGTTTTTTGAAGAAATTAGCTCTTAAATTTTAGTTTGTGTTTATGATCATTTAAAAATTGATATTTTTTTCCCTCTTTATTATTTCTTTTAGTTTTTTATAGGTTTTCTTTATTTTCAAGTCAAATGATTTTTTTGACTCATAATTTTTGTTTTTTTATCATTTATTTTATATTTTTTTTAAGTTTTTAGGCTTTTTTTAGTCTTTCTTTTAATTTTGTTTTTTTTATTATTATGAACGCAATAATAATAATAATAATAATAATAATTTTAGTTTTTGTTCTTACTTATTTTTTTGTTAATTTTTTTGTATTTTTTTTCTCGAGATAATTTAATAATTTTTATTGTTTTGGCGGTAATAATAATGATAATTTTAGATGTTAAGACTTCTATTTTACTGCTATTATAATATAGTATATTGATCTGTTTTATTAAAACAAACTTTATATATATAAATATTATATTTTAATCTTAACAGCTATAAAAATTATTTGTTCGTAACTAGTTCAACACTAAAAGATTATGTGACATTAGTCAATGAAAGACATTAACGTCTATGATGTCATCATGGATCAGTCAGTTTCAAAATACATATTTATTATTTAGGAAAAAAAATCATATTGCACCGATGCTTTTGTCATTTGACAATGTGTTACTAGACTTTGGGAAGGAAACTTCCAAACTGGGGAGTCCTTTTGTCATTTTTTTTCTCCAATGTTTATCCCAAATAATTTTTATTATTATCTTTAATTAATTGACCCAATCCTATCGGTATTAATCTTCATTCCACAACTTCCCAGAACTCAGAACAAAAGCTAAAAGTTCATTTGGTAGAAAAAAATGGATGAACTGAAGCCAACCTTAGCAAGCTTATCTCCTCTCACACCGTTAGCTTTCTTGGAAAGAACTGCTACTGTATATGGTGATTGCCCATCTGTCATCTACAACGAAATAACTTATACGTGGTCTCAAACCCACCGTCGATGTCTCCAAGTGGCATCCTCTCTGTCATCCTACGGCATCAAGCCTGGCCACGTGGTCTCCGTTGTCGCCCCCAACATCCCTGCCATGTACGAGCTTCAGTTTGCCGTGCCCATGTCTGGTGCCATCCTCAACAACATCAACTCACGCCTAGATGCGCGTACCATTTCCATACTCCTGCGTCACAGCGAATCAAAGCTCGTTTTCGTTGATTGCCTCTCACGTGACGTCATCCTGGACGCGCTGTCTTTGTTCCCTCCGAATACAAAGCGGCCTTCTCTCGTCCTCATCGCCGATGATGCTGAGGCAGCAGGATCATCTGTAACCCGTGATTTTTGCTGCTCTTATGAAAGCATGGTGGAGAAGGGTGATCCTGGGTTCAGGTGGGTCCAGCCTCGTAGTGAGTGGGACCCGATGGTGCTAAACTACACGTCGGGTACAACATCATCTCCTAAAGGAGTAGTCCATTGCCACAGAGGTATTTTCACCATCGCCGTTGGATCCTTGATTGATTGGGGAGTTCCAAAACAACCCGTGTATTTGTGGACCCTACCAATATTCCACGCCAATGGTTGGAGTTATCCTTGGGGGATAGCAGCCGTTGGTGGGACCAACATCTGTCTCCGTAAATTTGATGCTCCGACGATCTACAGCTTGATCAAACTACACGGCGTCACTCACATGTGTGGTGCTCCTGTGGTGCTAACCATGCTAACAAACACTACAAATAACGAACCACTTAAAAACCCAGTTCAGATTTTAACCGCCGGAGCTCCACCACCATCCGCCGTGCTATTCAGGACAGAGTCATTAGGTTTTGTAGTGAGTCACGGATACGGATTAACTGAAACAGCAGGGCTTGTGGTGTCTTGTGCATGGAAACCAAAGTGGAACACATTTCCAGCAAGTGAAAGAGCTAGACTGAAGTCAAGACAAGGAGTTAAGATTGTTGGGTTCACTGGGATTGATGTTGTGGATCCCAAATCAGGAAAGAGTGTGAAACGAGATGGGGTGGCACTTGGTGAAGTTGTTTTATCAGGAGGGTGTATTATGCTGGGTTATTTAAAAGACCCAGTCGGCACGTCAAAGTCCATGAAAGATGGCTGGTTTTACACAGGAGATGTGGGTGTTATGCACTCAGATGGTTATTTAGAAATCAAAGATAGGTCAAAAGACGTGATCATTAGTGGCGGAGAGAATATTAGCAGCGTGGAGATTGAGTCAGTGCTATATACACATCCTGCCGTTAACGAGGCAGCCGTGGTGGCTCGCCCAGATGAGTACTGGGGTGAGACGCCGTGCGCGTTCGTGGGTTTCAAGGACGGGTTGACTCAGAAACCTAGGGAGAAGGATATAATTGATTTTTGCAGGGAAAAAATGCCACGCTACATGGTGCCTAGAACTGTTGTTTTTAAAGATGAGCTTCCCAAGACATCAACTGGGAAAATTCAAAAGTTTGTGTTAAGAGAGATTGCTAAGGGCATGGGATCCTCAAAAGGGAGTCGAATGTAGTGTTTAATCGAGAGATTTTTGGTGGGAATTCCGATGACTGTTGCTCTTGGAATAGTCTCTTTCATTTGGATAATACAGAATTATGAAGGATTGTATGATACGTAACGTTTCCCTTTTTTATTTTTATCAATTCATTTCAAGCAAAGTTATGGGAACATGCTTCCAAACTTGTCTAGGTTGTAATAATGCATGTGGTCATCTTTTTTGTTCTTTATATAAGATAATCTTTTTTGTTCTTTATATAAGATAATCTTTTTTTTATCCCATGGAAGCATGTGATAATCTTTCCAATCAAAAGGTACAGAGATATGTTTTAATAATCAAAGTTCAATAATGCTACAACACGAAAGTAAAGTTTAATGAAAAGTTCAATAACAAATCATATGGCAAATGCAGTGATTTCTGTCGACTGTTGGGTCATATTTGCTGCTACTTTAAAAATTGCAGATAATACAAGATGAAACTTCAATGATAACATCATTAGTATAGTAAGAGAGATAGCGAAGACAAATCCACCAACATCATTAAAGATTATGAAGGATGATTGCAGTGGGCTACATTAGTTGTTCAAATATGTTTGGGCTCATTTGTCTTTTAACAATTTATGTGACACAGTATAATTATTATTGATGATTTTTCTTGAAGCCATTAAATTTGTTTTGTTAATATTTTTTAAACTATATTATTGGTGTAAATATTGGACATTCGATGTGCCTTCGAGGTCTTTTTTTATTTTTTTCTCTCCACTTTTCTTTATCCTTATAATTTATGGAGAGAAAGGAGAGAGAAAAAACAAAAACATTAAAAAGTTCCTAAAGGTATATTGAAGCACTAGTGATGACACCACTAGTATCAATAGAAAAATTCAATGATATCAAGAAAAGTCACCAACAATGATCAGAGTATATCACACAAGTTGTTTGAAGATAAATGAGCCCTAACACATTTAAACAGTTTGTGTGACCTACTTTGATCACCATTTATGACCTCCATTGGTATTATAGGACTCATCACATTGATATATTTTCAATTGTATTGATTGTGTCGTCATCAGAATTTTAATGTGTCTCTCAAATCTATTTCCTTCTTTCTTTTCTTATATTAATCTCTCTCCTCTCTTTTTTTCTGGTAGATTTTATAGGCCATTTTTTAGAAATTCAAAGAGTCAAAATAGTGAGTTATATACATGTGTGAGTTATATTTAATATGTGATATTCTAATTTGTTCTACTTTTCTAAAAAAAAAAAAAAACTCTATAACTTTGTTTGTTTTTTCATTTCTAAAGTACAAAAAAAATAAAAAACTTCTCTAGCAAAGTCAATAAAAATCCTTCACATGTTTGAAATAAAAGAACCACATGCTAATGATAGATAGTATAAGATAAAAATAAAATATTGTTTTTTGAAAGCGTCACATGCTAATAAGTGATTATGGGAGCAATATTTTTAAAACAAGGATTAAAATGTATTTATTTATTTCTTGTGATAACTCAATCTTATCATTTTGTTAAATGGTGAGGAAACATACACTGAATTCCTATTTAAAGAAAGAAAAATTATTTTAACAAGTTTTAAGAGAAAAAAAATATAAAAAGGTTTACTTAAAAGAAAAACAATATTTTTAGATCAACTTTATATATAAATCAGAACCATATCTTTCTCAAAATTATTTTGATTGTATATTTATGCACTAATTTAATGTATTCAAATGTATTTACTAAATTCTACTACTTAATTGTTCACGTCTAATTACTATAATTTTATATTTTAAATAGTGACTTGCTATCAGAAGAAAAACTACATAAACTAACATGTCATTTAGCTTTTCATATTATTTTGTGTAAGATTAATTAATTAAATCCTTAAATATCTTACATTTTAAGCAAAAAAATCTTCTTTTACCTCTTTATTTTTCTCCTAATGCAGTCGGTCAAATAAATCATTAGATAAATAGTTTTTATTCATGCCATTTGTCAGTTGGAATGGACCAAGATAGTGGCTACAAGAATAAAGTTATAAGCTAGGATCCTATTCAAGACCAAGGATATAAGCCAAGGATATAAGTTGGCTCTCAAAATATAAAGTAGAAAAAATGTGGTCAGAATGAATAGCTGAGTCAACATGGTTTTGAAATCGTAATCCTTCCTAAGCTAATTGACTATGAGAATCACAAAATAAAGCCTTTCATCTGGTCGTCTAGGTGGTTATGAGTACCATCAGGTATGTGAGACACTTGTTCTTCTAGTTTTTCAAGAGCCACTAGTGGTGTACAAAATATCAATGATAATGTTGTTTCCCCTATTATCCAGGTTCATAAAATTTAACTTGACTCCTTTATCTCTTAGAATTAACTAGCCCATGTGCAAATGTTGTTCACATGGAATCTTTTCTTTAATCAATTTTTAAAATTTTTATTTGAATATATGCTGATATAATCACCAACTACACCGAGGACCCCTTTGTCAGATTTTGCAGCGACATTCATGCCTTCATACTTTTTGGGCCATGACACTTACCCTGATGACTAGGTATAGGTCGCACACTTCAATGTCATCTATTCTCAAGACTAATTGATTCGACAAGTGAGTTGTTACACACTTCTTAATGGATTTTAACTTTAATGACCATCGTCCTACTATATTAATCGACCAACAAACTCTATGAGTTATAGGTTAGTGCATAGTTGGGAACTATAACTTGACTTCAAGTTTATCCCGCATCACTAGTTTTGCTTAATAAAAAATATCCCACTTGGAGCTCTTGATTCCATGGTATAAATCAATAAATTAGTTTCATCGTCCCATCTATTTAGAATTTGAGAATAGGTAGAGGGATTATGTTTCTGATGCCTCTAATAATCAGGTTTACTTGATTGAATTCACATTGAACTTCAACTATCTTGAAAGAAACTTCAAAGGAAACTAGTTACAAGATGGTTTGATTAGTCTCTTACATCTATACCTAAGATCTTGTGTAATATCAATATTAAACTTACACTGCTTTAAAAAGGCGTGAACTAGGTCACTCCACTTCTTAACCCTCGTGTTATCTAGGGTCATATACCAAGTTAATGTTGAACCTATAAGGGTGTATTGGAAGAGGTGAATAAAAAACTTGTCATTATATATGACTTTTTTAATCATCTTATTGCAGTACGATCTCAAGTGCATGTTAAGGCATTTCAACCCTGTATACTCGACAAACCCCAGTATCCTAAATTCTTTGGGTACCCTAACATTCAACATTAGGTATATTTATACTTCCCTGAATGGATCGTATTTGTCAAATCCTTCACATCTTTTCCCAAGTAACTTATTTATTGTGTTTAACATGATCTTAAAGGTAAAGATGTGGGGTTCATTCCTTGTAAGATCTAATGACCTTTCATATAGGTACAATAAGGTTAGTTATTGAGGTGTTTGCTATTCCTAGAAGGATAACAATAAGATTTGTGCCCAAATTCTATGGCTCGTTGGTAGATAGGCTTGCTATCGGTGGTAATGGAGGCAGTTGTTGACCGAATGTCCCCACTCATGATTGTGCTTATAGACCTTGCTTGAGTAAACTAGTTATTTGAGCCATGTTGTTTTTAATATCATTTAACACTTTTTAGAATGGGTTTCAAAGTTGGCCTTCTCTTAGTCTTTACTTCTTTTTTGAAGTCTAGTTTGTGGATTTTAGTGGAGAGATCTATATCTTGAAGGCTTGTTATTCATATTCAATTAATTATAAACAATAGGTGTGTACGAAAACAACTCAATCAACTTGCTCATTCAAGATTTTTAGGTTTTCTGAGAGTAACATATTACTTCTATTCAGCAAAATGTTTTTTGTATCAATCATCTGGTTGTGATGCTCGAGGAGGTGAAATCTCTCTTCCAGATGCCTTATCTTGGTTCTCTCATTATCAAGCTCCCTCTTAAGTGAAATGATTTCATCCTGATTTTGGTCCAATACGGCTTTAGAGTTATAAACTACATTTCCTTGACTTTTGCTTCAACCAACTCACTCTCAATCATCACATGCTCTTTGTACAACTCTTCATATTTTTCATTTTAGATTTTTGAGGCGTATCTACCATCTCTTGGTAGTCATTGAAGTCAACTTTTAGAGTTTCTAACTTAGTGTTGGTCCGATTCATTTTGCTCCTGACATCTCATGCTCTCATTTGGCTTGAGTTTTAACCTCATTTTCTCTTCATAATTTATCCTCTACAAACATAATCTTTTTTTCTTTTCCTTTCAGTTGTTGTTCCACAAATTTTTTCCACTTTTTCTTCTATGAGTATCTCTATTTTTTAGGGAAATCATAAGTGTTGAACCAGTGTTTACTTCCATTTAAAGTTGTTTCAGTTGTTTTCTTCTTTCAAATTACTGATCTTTTCCTTTTTGTTAGAGAATAATATAAATTATATTCTAAAACCTCACCTAATAACTTAAGTTTTAAGGTGAGATGTTTATTAACATGATATCAGAGCGTTGTTGACCTAACAGTCATGAATTTGAATCTCACCACTCCCATTCTATATGATAAAAAATCAAGCACAAGGTAATGTAGGTCTGTGCAAGTTTTAAGCTCAAAGAGTTTTTACTTGAGAGGGTGTGTTAGACAATAATATAAATAATATTCTGGGGTTTCATCTAACAATTTAAAATTTTAGATGAGATGGTTTCTTAACACTTTTAGTCATATCTATGACCTGTGAAGTCTCAACCTAGAACTTAAAAGTTATAGGGATAGTTGCCGAAGACAAATTCATCCATATTGGGTATTTTTCACCAGTAACTAGTTTTTATCAAACCTCTGTTTTTCTTGATTAATACAAGGCATTTCCAATCCTTATTGAGTCAACAAAACCTGTATTTTACCATTCCAAGAACCAGACAACTTGCTTCACTTTTATACATGTTTATGTAAATTTCTTACATCCTGTAAAGCAATGTAATTAACAAAGGTAAGTTTAAAGAGAGAAGAGATGCTGCTTTATCATTAATGAAAGATCTAAATATAATTACAAATGCTAATTGGTTTAGCATGGAGATCGATTCCTAAGGGATTTGCACTGCAAGAGCTTATTAGCTCATCCAACATGATAGAGTCCTATACATAGTTGTTGTAGTTATAGTTATTATGCCCCCTCAAGATAGGCCACGATCAGAGAGGCCAATCTTGTCACGAAGGAATTGAAACTGAGAGGTTAATAGTGGCTTGGTTAGAAGATCAGCTAGCAGGTCAACAGAAGAAATATGAGCCACTTGTAGCCTACCAGATTATAGTTATCATGTCCCCTCAAGATAGGCCACGATCAGAGAGGCCAATCTTGTCACAAAGGAAATGAATCTGAGAGGTGGATAGTGGCTCGGTTATAAGATCGGTTAGCTGGTCAACAAAAGAAATATAAGCCACCCGTAGCCTACCAGATTGAACTTGATCACAAATGAAATGGTGATCCATGACAACATGCTTCATACGTGAATGAAATACGAGGTTAGAACTTAACTGAGTGGCACCTACATTGTTGCGATAAATGACAGGAGAAGAGGATAGAGCAACACCAAATTCTTGAATTAGTGAACAGACCCAGCTTAGTTTAGCACCAGTAGATGCAACTGAACGATACTCAACTTCGGATGAGGAACTTGTAATGGTCTTTTGTTTATTTGAACTCCAAGAAATTAAGTTACACCTAAGGTAGACAAGATATGCATTGATGGAGGAATAATCATCCTTGTTGCCAGCCCAATCAGCATCCGAAAAGGCATGAAGCTTGTCAGCAAAAGCATGAAGAGAACTGGGAGAATCACGATGCAGAAAGAGACCTTTGTCAAGCGTACCAAGAACATAACATAGAATACGCTTGACAAGAACCCAATGTGTATCATTTGGACTATGCATGAACTAAGACAATTTATTGACAGCAAAGGACACATCTGGTCGTGTAAGAGATAAGTATTGAAGGTTGCCCACAACCTCACGATAAGTGGTTGGATCAGTTATGGGTAAGCCAGACTGTAAAGAAACAGCAGAGGCAGTGTTGGGCAGGGGGTGAGAACTGGTTTGGCCTCTTGCATGTTCAGTCGAGTGAGTAGATCAGTGATGTACTTGTGTTGAGAGAGTAAGAGGCCATGTTTGTGAGGGAGAACCTTAACACCCAAGAAGTAGGAAAAGTTACCAAGGTCCTTAAGAGAAAATCGTTTGAAAAGGCTAGAGACAAATTGGGAGAGAACAACATAATTGCTACCAGTGAAAATTATGTCATCTACGTAAACCAATAGATATAAACATGATGAACACTTTGGAAGATGAGTAGAGATGCATCAACATGAGAGTTGTGGAACCTAGAGGCCAACATAAAGTGGCGCAATTCATTATACCAAGTGGAAGGCGCCAGTTTAAGCCCATAAATGGCTTTTTGGAGTTTGCAGACAAAGTTGGGTTTATCATGATCAATATACTCAAGTGGTTGTGACATGAACACAATTTCTATGAGGCAACCTTGAAGGAAAGCATTATTGATGTCCAACTGCTTAAGAGACCAACCTCGGCTAACAGTAATACTAAGTACCAAACGAACTATAGTTGGTTAACAACTGGGCTGGAAGTTTCATAATAATCGATCCCGGGATGCTGGTGAAAACCTTCAGCAACAAGACGTGTTTTAAACCGATTAATGGAACCATCAAAATTTATTCGATAAAGCCACCTGCATCCAATAAGGTTAGTAATACCAACAGGGGGAACGAGTTCCCATGTTCCATTGTGAACAAGGGCATCATATTCCTCAGACATAGCTTTATGCCAGTTGGGATCTTTGAGGGCTTGGGAAAAGGAAGAAGGTTTGGTGGCTGAGTTGGATGATTTGATGGTGTGAAGTGTGAGCTTCTGAATGGGTTTCTTAATATTGTGTTTGGACCGAGTGATCATGGGGTGATGAGAAATGGGTTAAGGTGGTGGTGGTGGTATGAGAGGTGTGGGTAAGATAGGGTGAACAGGAGAGGAAGAGAGAGTACTTGTGACAAGGGTTGGGAAGAGGAGTTAATGTTGTTGTGCTGTGTCTCAGAAGTTGAGGAGGATGGTGGTGGACAAAGTTAAGAGCCCATGGAGGAAGAAACATTTGCATGGCATTGTAGAGATGGTGCAAAGAATGCCAGCTGCTGAGGTGTAGAAGAGATGGTGATGATGGAAGGGACTGGATAGGGAACTAGAACAGGAGTTATAAGGGAATACAAATTCTACAAACTGTACATGACGGGAAACATGAAGTTTACCTGTAGATTTGTCAAAACATAAATATGCACTTTGAGAAAGAGAGTATCCAAGAAATAGTATATAGTATATAGTTTTTTATAATATTAGTTGTGGATCCCAATAGTCTTTTTTTTAATTCAATTTTATAATATGATTGCATTCAATATTTTTGATATTCCTAATCTCTAAATTAGACGGAATCAATAGATTTTATTAAAAATAAAATTTATGAATTAATTATGCCCATAAATTGATTTGACTTTGAAAAAAAAAACTTACACTTCATGGACCCTGTCATAACCCAATTTCTGGGTTACTCCCCAAAATCCACCTAAAAATGATAAAAATAAAATAAAAAGGGTCAACATTGGCAGAAAAATCAATGTAGCAATTTTGGTTGTTTCCGCGAGTCCGATAGTATCTCTTTTGTCCCCAAAAATAGAGGAAAATACAGATTAAAGGCAAAAATAATTTATCATTAGATAAATCTGTGTAAAAATTAAGTCGAGAGACATAATTATATTTTTATGGGCCAATTTGATTTAATCGTCGGCCAATTTAAAAATATAATTATATTCGGGAATTAATTTAGGGTCCAATTAAAGGATTTAATTAAATGCAAGGACTTAATTATACTTTAAGTTGATCAAATTAATTTTATTAACGACTTAATCAATGAGAAATCAAGTTCTTGAATTTAATTCAGGTTCAATTGAGAAGTTTGGAATTTTCGGAGACTGAATTGAATTTTTCCAAGCCAATTGTGTGAAATCAGGGGTCCAATTGAAGACAATTGAGAGTTTAATGGTCAATTGAGGGTCAAATAGCATAAGTTGGAAGCCAGGGACCAAAATAAAAAGAGCGCGCAAATTTAAGCCTAAGATTAAATTTTTCACGGGGACACAATCACACAAAATTAAAAATTAAAACCAATTAGAGATGCGATTGAATCAATTAAAAGTTGAGGGACCAAATTGATTTTGTTCACCCTTCCCACAATCATCGCAGGCGTGACTGCACTGTTCAGTCACATAAACAGTGCATGCACGCCACCTGCGAGCACAGCGGCAACCCATTGCTCCACGCAATGGGCAGCCGAAAGGTTGCCGTCCTCTGCTATAAATTTGCATGCATGCACTGGAGAGCAGGGGGGAAACGGGGAAAAAGAAAGAAAAACTGGGCAGAGAGGTGAGAAGAAAACAAACGAAATTCACGTAAAAATCAGAGAGAAAGAGTGGCAGAATTTCAGCAAAGAGAAGCAAGAAAAACAGAGAAGATTGACGAGAGAAGAATCACGTAAATTGCACAGAAAAAAAAAAAACAGAGAATACAGAGGAAAATTCACGTAAAAATTTCTGTTAATATTCATCCCCTCGTTTCTAGGCTCTCTCTCTCTCTCCTTCACCTCTCTCGGTCCGTTTTGTCTCTCTCTCACTAAAACCAGATGTCGGCGTCTCTCTCTCTCCTCTAGCAGCCATCAGCTCCGGCCACCACGCATTGTCTAGAAACCGAACTCCACTCTCAGGCAAAGAAATGGTGACGGCTGCAGCGACTGCAACACAAATCCGGCGACTTTGGGAGCTCCCTCCGACCACCACAGGCCACCGTTGACGACGCCACCACCATAGGGATCATCACCTCGACCTCCTCTACCCAACGGTGCTAACAGGTACACCTCTCTTCACACTCGAAAAATCACTGTTGATAGTCTCCTACCTCTTGTCGCCTGCATGCAGTGGGACGTAATTCGTCCCACTGTGCATGCAGGCCGACTGTGTTGAGTTGGGACGGGCTTCGTGCCCGGCCCACATGTGTTAAGGAGGTGGGCTGTTGCAGCCCACCCGGAATGGAGGCCCAGTCCATGAGAGGTGGGCTGACAGCCCACCTATGCTTTTATCCCAGCCCATTAAATTTGGGCTTTAGCCCATCTTGGTTAGCCGGCCCATTTAGTTGGGCCCAACCCCTTTTTTTTAAAAAAAAAATTAATTACAAAAATGCATTTTAAAAAAAATAATAAAAAAATGTGTTGTTTTTGTGCATACGGCCGGATTCCAAGATTTTTTCCATCATATTTTTTCATAAAAAAAATATTTTGCATCTTCCTTATGTTTTAAAACAAAAATTGGATATCGTAACCGGTTTATGATTATCCGTTGGAATTTGGCCAAAATATCAAAAATAATTTTAAATATTTTTGTTTTATCTATTAGGGTGTAAATTTACATTATAAAGTACACCTGTGGATAAAAAAAAAGGGTTTTATCTATTAGGGTGTAAATTTAAATTGTAAAGTACATCCATGGATAAAAAAGGGGTTTTTAAACTACGGTGTAAATTTATATTGTAAAGTACATCCGTAGATTAAAAAGGTTTGTAGTTGCGGTGTAAATTTACATTGTATAGTACACCCGCAAACAAAGAAAATGTTTTTTTTGAAAATGCAATGTAAAAAAGTTTAACTTAGGAAAAAACAATCAAACAACAATGCAGCTTACCTTAGGTTGGGTGCATTGGGGGTGATGCGTCTTCCCCTTGCACAACAAGTCCCCTTACCTAGACTCTCGCAGACCAATAGGTTCCTAGTGACTGTAATACTAGGTGGCGACTCCCGATATTTATAGTCGTAAATTTTACGGCTATATATCACCCCATTTTCACCGCGCACCGTTGTCTCTCCAGAGAGGGAAGGCGGGGTGCGAAGCGCGTAGAAAAATCGTCGTCGCGACAGACTCGACTGATAAAATAGGAAAATTAATCAATCATAATGATAGAAATGTTTCTTGAATACGCACACACACACACACCGTTTTGTAATGTATTTTTAAGTTATTTTAATAATGTACGAACCTTAACTAATGAAGTTTTATAGCCATAATTGTGTTGTATTGTATTTGAAAATATTTTACTTATGATTTTATGATTTTTCTACCTACACTATTCAAGCTGTGATTTTATGATTTTTATACAGAAATATTTTACATATGATTTTATGATTTTACAATCCGATTTTACGATCCGAGCTCAATAGCCAATTCCATGTCGTGTCAAAATCACAATTTGAACAACCTTACACCTAACAATATCTAAAAATTAGGAATACTAAGGAGGTGTTTGACACTGCGTTTGAAAAGCGTTTTTGAAAAACAAAATTGTATTTTTATTTCTTACTTTAATTTTTTTTATGGTAATCCAGTCAAGATATTGATTCATAATTTCATTGTTTCAATTAGTTAATCCCTATTGGAATTATTATTTTATTATTTATGAACCGTAACACTAGAAAAGTAAATAGTGAATGCACATGAATATGTTTGGTCAATTTGTTTTTTCTTTTATTTTTGTTCTTGTTCTTTTCTTCTTGTTTGTTTAAAAAAGAAACTTGGTAAACTCTTGAGTTAACTGATCTGACCAGGTATTTTGTTTTCTTTTTTGATTTTGAGCACAACCTATTTTAGTCAAATACGAGCGAATTTGCCCGCGCGCTGTGCGGAACGTTTTTTATATTTAAGAAACTGGTTGATTTTATGCGTGTTATAATTTTTTATTTTAATTTTTAATTAATAAAATTTTAATTGATAGAATTTGTTAGAAATAGGTTTTTTCCCCACCTAAAAGTGATTGAATGTTGCTACTGTTAAAATTGTTTTAATAATTATTTAATCGGTAGATTATACAATTGGAATTGAAAAAATTATGTGATTGTTGTGTATGTTTTATTTGTTTCATGAATTCTTTCATTAGCAATTAATAAAATTACAATCATTAAATTGTAGCACATATAAGTGATTTGTTTTATGCAACAAACAATTTGATTGAAGATTTTGTTTTAATTACTTTGGCAATAATTTAATTGGTAGATAGTGAAACCACAATTGATCAAATTTAATTTTGTTTTTTATTTTATATTTGTTTTTGCTCTTTTGTTTAGTCAATTTGATAAATTACAGTTTTGTTATCTACCAATTAAATTATTAAAAAGGCACCAAATATTACTGGTATGAAAGAAGTCTTAGAAAAAATACACTTTAGTCCCATATCTTCAAAGAAAACATAAATTATATGATTGCGTTGCCTTAGTAAAATTAACTTTTGTTATTTTATAGCTTTTGGTTGAGTAAATGGGAAACTATTACTGGATTCTAGTAGAAGAGAGAGAAAATATCCTTGAGACCGATTGAAAACACTAAAATAGGTAATATTATATGTATTTTTTTTTGCACCTTTAAAAATCATGAAAAACAAATTGGTTTTTATGAGATGAGTTTTTGGTTTTTTTTAAGGCCATAAATAAGTTCATCACAATTTTTAAAGTATTTTGTAGGTTTTTTGGGTCAAAATAAATTTAAAAAAGAGTTATTGAGTAAGAAAGCACAAGTCATGATTTTTCAGCAACTATAGTGACTGGAATATAAACAAATAACACTACAAAAAAACAGGCCAATTTGCAACGGATTGATCCGTTGCAAATAACAAGGAAAGCCGTTGCTAATATTAATTAGCAACGGCATTTGCAACGGACACAATCCGTTAGAAAAACATGGTCATAAATTAAGCTTGCAACGGATTATCCGTTGCAAGTGAATTTGCAACGGATAATCCGTTGCAATTTCTTCCGTTGCAAATACACACTTTGCAACGGACGAAATATAATTTAAATTTTAATATATTTAAAATCTATTTTTAATAAATTTTAATTTTAATTAATTACAACTAAATATTTTAAAAGCACTAGCAAATATTGAAATATTATTAATATTTAAAATAACATAAATATGGTGGAAATAAAAATTATTATAAATTAAAATTCTTAATACACTACTGATTCGATTACATTTACATGACTAAGTAAATAAACGTGGAACCTTAATACACTACAGATTCGATTATATTTACATGACTAAGTAAATAAACATGGAACTTAAAAATATATATTTTAAAGTGTTTAAGGCAGAAATGATCTACGATGTTGTTGATGAGAGGAAGATGGACCATTATATGGCATTTGAGGTTGAGGTTGAGGTCGAGGTTGATATACTGGTGCCATTGTAGGTGATGGCATCGACGGAGCCATAGGTGATGGCATCGACGGAGCCACAGGTGTTGGCATACTTAGACCCATATGTCCTACCAAGAGTTTAAGACAATCTTGAATGGAAGAAATTTGAGTTTGCATTTGATCCAATTGCTCTGGATACCGTGTAGTAGTTGTGCTTGGATATGATGAATTTATTGAGTAGGTATGTGAAGAAGAACTCACATCAACTTTAGATTTAGGCATACGGGGTGCACCATATACTCGACCCTTTCTTACTCCCCCTGAAGCCTCACACCAAGCTGCTCCATCAAAAGAGGGATGATTGTCCTGATCAGGTCCATATCTTGCAACCATCTCATTTCTATATTTTTCCTGCAAATAGACAAGTCCATGTCAAAATATATTAATTTGAATATGAATGATATTTCATATATATATATATATATATAAAAAAAAAATATAAGTACTTACCACCACTGTTTTAGACCGGTTATCTACAAATGTGTCGGTCTCATTTGATTTTTGATGCAAAGCAGAAAAGACCTCATCCCAGGGAAGTTCTTTCCCCCCGGCCTGTTCTTGCTACGAACATGAAAAAAAAAGAGTAAGCAACAAAAATATTAAACAAATTAAATTACAAGTGTTGAACAACAACATTTCGTACCATACTAGCTCGATATGATGCAAATGACACCGAGCCAGCAGAATGGGTACTTATTTTCCCATCTGTTTTCTTCAATCGATTTTGTTTTGAAGTTTTGGATCGTTTGCAAAATCTATCGGTGGACCAAACATCGTTGATCATCGTATTCCAATCTTCATTTTGGATCCAAACAGGTCCTTTATCCAGGCAATCGATGATATTTGTGGTACCTATTATTGACATAGCTTTATTTCGAGCTCTTGCCAATTGTTGGTTCAAGGAAATTCGAGCTTTATCTTCCCATATTTTACGAACAATTGCTCCATCTTCTTCCGGGAAGGCATATTTTTTCTATCAAATACATACGACAATTAATAAATGTTAACATAAACACACAGATCTCAAACAACCTCATCATTTAACAAAAAACTAGTATCTCGTGCCAATCATTTGCAAAACATCTAGTTATATCAAGTTGGATCAAAATTCCACTTATGCAAGGAAGCATAAACTACATTGGAGCTCCATGCTAAAATAATACATTATAATCGATCAAGTGTGCTTGAAAACAGGAAAGTCAAAACACATATTTAGACCAGATCCAAAATCCCCATTTCCGTGTTAATATCAATTGCATGCTAGCCATTGCAAGAAAAAGAAGATGAACATATAGAAATGGCCCTATGTGCCACAAAAAGAATAAAACATGGACCACAACCAAAACCAAAGGAAGAAACTGCTCAACACCATCTACACCTAGCATTTACTAAGCCAGATACCTCATAGCATCCCCAAAACAGCAAAAATCCATTAAGTGATCACTCAATCATTCAATCAGCTAAACCATCCCCACAATCCAGTGGAGAACACATCCCGAGCCATATATCAACATAATCGCTCCATAATCGACACAGATACAAATTCATTATTCTTATTAATCATAAAGAAAACTACTCCCTCAAGAAAACAAAGTATCCATCAGCCAACTTCACCTAAAAATCATGATACTTTCAGGGAAAAAATTCCAAATCAAGAACAAAACCAGACCCAAATCATAAATCCATATAAATTATCTGTATGTAAGCTAATTCCAACTATAATACAAAACCAAACTGGTCAAAAACACATCAACAAAACATCTAACCAATCAATCCATCATTCAAAAAGCTTCAAACTTTCCCTTCATTTTCCCAACTACTAAACAAACAAGGCAAATCAATTCTCAATAATCATTCAACTACTGTTAAACATGATTGTCAAATCTCCCTCAAAAATAGTTAACAGAAAAACATACCTTGAACTCCTTAAACAGTTCATCTTTACACATAGCATCAACTTTATCCCAAGAGTGCCATGGCCCCTTGAAATTAGTTCTCAAAATTATTCCTATTTCTCGGCCACATGAAGCGTTATTGAACCTGAAAGATTAAAGTAACAAACTTTCAGGAACAATAATGACACAAATGATAACTATCTAATAAAAATATTATACTTACTCAGATGTTCCATACAAACTCAGTTCTTTTTTTCCTGACATTGGATCGATTGTCGTGTCAAAACTCTTCCGTTTAATGCATATACTGCTTCGAGAACAGTTTGAACCATGGATTGAATGGAGGCAATCCGGATCCTCTGAACATCTCATGTTACTACCTTCTTTTGACTCATAGAATTCTCTACCATCACTACCATCTTCATCAACTTCATTGCTAATGGCATGGTCATCACCAACACCACCGCCTCCCGCATAATCTTGATGTACATTAAATTCTCTGAACATGTTTGTATCATCTCGCGGGACACCTTGTGTTGCTAACAAATCTTGAAACCCGAAAGCTTCATGTGCATTTAACCTCACATGATCCTCTTGATGAGGAAATGTACTTTCAACTCTGTGTGTATAATAATCATGTAATTGATCAGGCTCGGGTTGGTGAGAAGATGATGCGTTCGTATCCATGGTAGATGGAGTTCTATTCGATCTGGAAGCGGACCTATCACTCCTGGAATATTTTAATATAGATCCACGTCTAGACATCCTACAACAATTGGATTGTCGTCAATAAGTATTGTTCAATATGACAATAATAAGAAATATGAACAAAAGAATATTAAATATCATAAGTTAATATATCAATTAAATATAAGAAATACAAGCAGCATGCTAATCATCATCATCATCACATAAATATAAGTGTGTGCGGATGCTTTTGAAGATTGATGACATTGTTACTGTCAGGTAAATTGAAATTGAAGATGAAATGTGTTAGGCGTCTAATAGTATCAATGATGTATTGAATGTGTGGTGTGACCCTCTTATGAATGGGGCTGTTTTTCCTTTTGTTTTCCTTTCCTCTAGAACTATCCTATGAATGGTTTATGGTTAAAGAATTTTGGTGGTATATGCCTTGTTTCTTGATGTTTGGTTTATTTTTTGATATTTTGTGCTATTTTTTCTCGGAGATTTCATTTACTCTTTCTCTGCATTTAGCTTTCCTGACCTTTGATCTATATAGATCATGGTATTCAATTTGCATATTACATCTGGTGTGCTGCTGAATAGACTTGGATTATTCTAGCTAAGCATCTTTTCATTAAGTAAAACTGTGTATTCAGTGTTTGTTGAGTTTATTTCAACAAACATATGATAATATATAATTTGAGCAAGATGATGGTCGCGAGGTTCCCCCTGATGGTGCCATTGTGGGAACTCACGACAATGATGACAATTGTTGCAGTAGTGCATGTTTGTGCAAATTGCATGCAGCTAAAGTCCAGTATTAATGTTACCTTCAGCTCCAATTTCTAGCTTCAACTTTTTTTTTAATACCCATCATGGTCGTCTTGCTAGATAGAACCACCTCACCTAGAATGTGTTTTGTGGATGACATTTTCCTGGCTTTTAGTGTGGTACAGATCAACTAGAGGTTTTACATAGAGGGTATGACATTATTATCAGTTAATGTACAGTAACTGAACTGCCCTGCCAGTTAAAAAACAAAGGTTCAAGTCATAAAAAAATATGTTTTGTTGGTAAAGTAATCTGGGAACTGTTAAGTGCAACTTTTTTTGTGCGCCAATGGATCTCCACCAAACAGTACAGGTAGAACTTTATCATAACTATTGTTGGAAAACCATCAGGGAAACATGAGCTAAGATCAGTCATGGTATCTAGGATTCCCTTCTTACCCCTCAACGATCGGGGCAAATCAGTAGCTCAACCTCAGTCGTATTTTATGGCCCTGAAGTTCAAGGTGATTTGGTCACTCCTAGGGCTGGTCATGCTGGTGTAACCATTGGTGAGAACTGGTATATTGTTGGTGGTGGAGACAACAAAAATAGTATGCTGTAACGTTTCTTTGTTTAATTGTATCCTACCATTGGATGCACTCACCACTGTTCTCTAAAATTGGTAATTCCAACAGGTGATGACGGACAGGTTGCCCAGAAACCCTTGTGTTAAACATGTCTAAGCTAGCTTGGTCAGCATTGACAAGTGTAAAAGAAAGAGATCCACTTGCTAGTGAGGTCAGTATTTTGTGCGTTAAGCTTTACTCTAATTTTAGCCATCTGTTTTATTTAGGAGAATTCTTGGACCAGAAGCAAGACATTGTTAGTACATCTTCATTATTCAGGAAAGCTAGATAATGGATAGCAATTTCATAGGTCAAAGATTAATAATTTGAATAGGACTGAAAACTATCAAAATCAATTTAAAGACAGGGGCGTATCATTCTGGATCTCATTTAAATTATATGGCTATAAGCTAACCATCAATTTGAAGAAACTCCCAGATTCAGACATTAATTCACCTCCTGATTGTAGGTTTAGACTCCACATGATCTTTTTATGGATTCCATGCTCGCACAACTGATTTTGATGGCAATTTTAAGCTGTGTAGAGAATTCATAGTTGCTGTGGAAACACAAAAATCTTGGTGGAATATTATTAAAATGATTAAGAAACATGTATGCTAATTATGTGTCCAACATTGCTTAGTCAACTGTAATGTTGTTCTAGCTTAGTTGTGATTGAATTGACTTGGGAGTTACTTCTATGCTTGCAAAATTTCTAAATATAATTTCAAATGCAGGGACTTAGTGTTTGTTCAGCATTAATCAATGGAGAGAATCTAAACCCACATCAAATAGCTCCCATTTTAATCAAAAACCCACATCAAAATCAAGGTCTTAAACACGAAAACGAGTGTATTTGTGTCTAGCTATGCTTAAAAATTGCAAGAAAATCTAATACAAAGTCCCCCAAAACTCCCTAAACCCTAAACAAATTTAGAAACTAAGCAAATTTAGAAACTGAGCAGAAATTTAAATTTTGAAATGGTGACCGTACCTTCGTTGTGGTGGTGATGGGCCTGCTGGGTGGATGAAGCTCGTCGCCGGCGAGGTGGTGTTCCAAAGGTGCACGGTGGCGTTGCAGTGGCTGGGGCTATTCTGCCTTTGCTTCAACGGAGACCAGCAGCTGGGTTGCTGGTGCAGAGGGGAGGATTCCAGTGATGACGAGGTGGTGTAAGGTGGTGGTCGGAGTTGATGGCTGATTTTGCTGAACCGAGAGGGAGAGAGGGTCTTCTGGTTTTAGAGAGAGAAGGTGACCGAACCGAAAAAGAAGAGAAAAAAAAGAAGAATGGAAAGAGCTGATGAGCAAAAGATGCAACGGAGATGATCGGTTAATGTGTGTAAATGTGAGTAAATGAACAAATGACCGGGAACGAGGAAGACACTGGATATTCAATTTAAAACGGTAAAATGGTACGTTTCATCTTTAATTTGCAACGGATTAGCCGTTGCAAATGCAATAGAAATTCCGTTGCAGTTGCAACGGATAATCCGGGAAAATCCATTGTAAATGCAATAGAATTGTTTTTTATTAAAAGGATTAAAGCAAACAATATATTACCCACCTAGTGAAACGAAAAAAAAAGATGCGGTCATGTAATTATGGAGATATGGTCTCTTTTTTAATTTTCTAAGCTCAAATCTAAAACCACCCTTGAATGAAAATCTTTTCAATGTAAAATTTATTTTTTATAGAGCGCAAATAAAACATAGAGAAATATGGAATTTCGTACATCTCGATTGACTGATTGCTGAGCAGTGGTAAATAGCTATATCACATTTTGGATTTTGAAATCTTCACAGTAGAAATTGTTAAGTAATCATCTCACTTAAAAGCTTAAGTTTGTAAGTGAGGTTTCATAATATGATTTATATTATTCTTTTAACACACACCCTCAAGTAAAAAGCCCTTTGGGCTTGAAACTTGTACAAACTCACATCACCTTGTGTTTAGTTTTTATCAAATAGAACGAGGGTGGTGAAATTTCGAACTCGTGATCCGCTGGGTCAACCAAGGCTCTAATACCATGTTAAGGAATCATCTCACCTAAAAAGCTTAAGTTTATAAGTCGAGATCCCATAATATGATTTATATTATTCTTTAACAGAAGCAAAATTATCAAGTTGATGCTACTGAATTAGAGCATGGGTGGATTTGAAGTTTGTTTATTTCACTAGCAGCTCTTTGAAAACTAAAACGAGGAAAGGATCTGATTGTTATTAAAACGCAGCTAAATGATCATAAAATTGGTAAATTATGTAAACAACTAGAGATAAACTCTCAAAACAATAATACAAACTTTGTTCTAGGGGCATTTATTTTAAGGAGTATTCTTCTTAAATACTTTTTTCACACATCAGTAAATGAGGGTCATTTGCTGGACGTTGATGGGGTAACAATCTCTTGGTGGTCCATTAAAGGCTCGTTGGGCTAGAATTGCATTGACACCCTCCGTTGGATGGAAGGCATCCCAAAAAACGGAGGTATTCCTGTTTGAGCAGGGAACCACCCACGGGAGACATGTTATTTGGCCTTGGTTCCTACCAATCCCACAGCAACCTTTATCCACAACACTGAATCCTGAAATTACAAACATCCTCGTTGATTAATCGTAAGAAAAAACCTTGTAACTTGAAGCCATTGTCAGAACTTTGTTTCAAATTTCAGTAAACGAAAAGAAATTCTGAAGCATGTAACATTTCTTACCATAAGTATTAGGGTTATTCAGGATGTCACCAACTGCACCATAAGTATTTCCATATAAAAACATTGCACCAGGATGCGTGTTCAGTTGATCAACGAGTGATTTCAGGCCTTCATTGTAGGTTCCAAGTATTTGATTTACATAATCAACACATCTATCTGGGGGAGCAGAGGCTCTTTGGTTAGGGATGCAACCAAGAGGTCCGATTCCTGCTAGCAGGAATTTCCTTAGTCCTAGACTATAAAGTGCCTGCAACAAAACAGAATTTTCGATTAAGAGAACAGAAACTAAATTGGTTTATGAAAGCTACTGTGTAAAAGCAACCGATTATCGTCAAGAGTGGCGTAATGACAAATGACTTGAGATCTACACAGCAGGTCTTGAGTTCAAGTCAGGATGTGCACCTCTTGTAAGAACCTGGGACAACCGGGGTTTTACTTACTCACCTAGACCCACAAAGTATGTTTTTTAAAGGATGGGGTTTCCTCGAATCCAATGAAAAAAAATGCAACCGAGTATCAGAAATCTCAATTACCAAAAGCTGACGCGTGTAGTGATTGAGCAGAAGATTTGCAAAATCTGGGGGATTATAGTAGTAGCTGGAAGAGTAGATTGAAGGCATGAGGTAATTGTTGATGTAGTCATTGCTTCCAAACACTAAAACAGCAACAGATTTTCCCAGGTACTCGGTAAGATTCCCTCCACTCATCAGTGTTCTTATTTGATTCAGAGTTGTCTCAAAATTCAGGACTTGCTGGCTCAGGCTATACCTCTGTCCCTGTACCCACAATCAGGATCATTTATACGTATCAAAAAATCATGTAAAACTGAGTTTCAAATCATCACTAGCTAGTTGTTCAATTTGTTTCAAAATGCTTATGAACATCTGTAGGTGAATTACGTAGTGTTGCCCGGACTCATCGAGGATGCCAGCAGCTGCTGAAGCGTAATTCACTCCACCAAGTATTCTGGACCCAGCTGTGTTAGGATCTGCAAAGGCTGGAGGATAGGGCACTCCCAGATTCTCACCTGCAACCGTGATTTTTTATTAATACGAATAAAATATTACAAAGAAGAAAACATTAATGGACTGTAAATTACCAAGAATATCAACGAAGGTTTTCCCATTGGAAAATCTCCCAGTAGGGCCAAAATTGTCAACACCGTAAGGGAAGTAATTGGCTTTCGCAATGCTGCTGAGATAATTGTTGTTTCCAACATCAACCAACGAATCTCCAAACACAAACAATGCTGGAACTCCTGCGGACTCGACAATCCCATTTGAGCAGTGTAGGAAAAGCATGAACAACTTCATAAACCAAGAACGTTTAATGGCGGTAGCCTTCATCATTGATTTTACCAGCCACCTTCAGTCTGCTATATCTTCTAAGAAATATAAATAAGAGAATTTAAAGTTAAGGGGCACACATTGATTGTTTCTGGGATGAACAACATTATAAAGGTGGGAGGATGCAGTGGAGATGATAAGCATGCATAAGACTCTGCACATATTGAAACGGTTACGAATGTAATGTCAGAAAAGGTAGTAAATCACATGAAAATGCAACTTCAGTCCTGGATTTGAGTTTCCCTTTTCAACGTCTGTTTTCCTTTTTCTTCTTTCATAGGCTGGAAAATTGTTTTCGACGCAGAAGACAAAACAAAACTGAAGACAGCAAGAAAGAATGACATAATGATACTAAAACAGGTTTTTCATGCCATAACACTGATTTGTAATTTATTTCTAAATAATTATCTCTAATCTAATTTGTTAAAAGTGGTTTAAATATGTGACAAACTGATGTTTGCAAAGTAAGAACTCAGAATCCTAACTAAAACTTAAATATGAAATTACAAATGAAAATTCAAAAATAAAAAGGAATAACACCTAAATTGACTCAAACAATATCTTCATGATATAATTTGATGAGGTTCTTCTAGAGCTCGGCCAGTTATAGTCATTTTGTATAAAAAGGAGTTCTCATCTTTAGAAAGAGTTCTCAATGCTAGTTAGGAATTCATAGTCATTATCCTCATTATCTAAGTTCTTAATCTCAATGAACTAGGTTAATTCTTCAATTTGTTTATATATGTCTTATATCACTAGTTTTTAAATGTCAGTTTCTCAAGAAAGAAATTCCTCATGCCTCTTACATAAGGACGTCAAATTCTACAATCTTTTCTAACCATAAGTTTTTAGTAGCACATAAATAACTAATATATAAAAAAAATAAAAAAACAAGAAAACAAAATGCAAGAATGACAAAATTGATTCCGTATGAGAACTCTAATTTTTTACTTTATTTCTAAATAATTATTTCCAGAATGAGATGTATTTCTAAAAATTTTACAACTCCATAAATAGTAAAAACTAACCTTTTTAGGGTAGAAAATTCAAAATCTTAATTAGAAAAGAAAACATAACATAAAATTTAAAATTAAGCTAAATTTCCAAAAGTAAAACGAAATTACCAAAAACAATTTTAAAAAAAAATCTTTAAGGCCTAATATAAGGTCTCTTATCTAACTAGGCTTATATAATCATCTAAACAAAATTTGAGTTTGATCTAATAGTCAGATCAAAAGTTATGACCTTTTATATCAAATTGTTTGTTTTGGCACAAACATACCTCTTTTTTGTGTTTTGCTTTCTCACTACTCTATAAATTAGTATGTCAGGTTATCTACATGATCCCATAGTGATAAATCTAAAACTTAACTATTAAGAACTATCATAACTCATTTATGTGTTATTTCCCTAAAAAAATTAAAATTAACACCAAATTAAGTAAAAAAAAAGGCTGACGTTGTGGAAAAATGAAGTTGGACGGATTCGAGAGCCATATTGTACCTCTATTATGCCCAAAAATGAAAAGAAAATACAAAGTCAATGCTAAAATAAATGATTATCAGATAAATCAACATAAAAATTAAGTTAAAAGACATAATTATATTTTTAATATGCTAATTTAATTTAATCATGGGCTGAATTAAAATTTAATTATGTTTGTGAGTTAATTTATGGTCCAATTAAAGGTCATAATTAAGTGTAAGGACTTAATTATACTTTAAATTGATCAAATTAATTTTATTAAGGGCTTAGTTGGTGAAAAATAAGTTTGGGGACCTAATTTGGGCTCAATTGAGACTATTGAAAAAAAATTAGACTAAATTTAATTTTTTACCAAGTTAATTGGATGAAATTAAGGGGTGAAAATGAAGAAAAATTGAAAAGTTTAATGATCAATCGAGGGTCACATTGCATAAATCTAAGACCAAAGGACCAAAGTAAAAAAGAAAGCGTAAATTTGAGGCTGCTATTAAAGTTTGGTGGGGATAAATTGCATAAAATTAAAAGTTTAAGGTCAATTAAGAGCATAATTAGAATTATTATAAATTAGACTTGTAAAAAATAGTGTCATTCTTTAGAGTTCGAAGGCAACCACTGCTAAGTTCTGTATCTTTGTTTGATATAGTGTAGACATGTTGGAACATTAGAGGCATCAATGGCCTCCAAAAACAAAAATATGTTCGTGATTGGATTAAGAACAATAAACTAAGCCTGTTTAGTTTGATTGAAACCAAGGTTCAAATTGCTAGGCTAGATACCTTGCAGATTGGTCTTGACTTGAGAGACTGGAGGTTCATCTCCAATGCTACGGGTCATGAAAAAGCTAGAATTATCGTTGGGTGGGATCCAGCTATTTTTGATGTGCACTGTCTTCATTTTACTGAGCAATGGATGACTTGTAGGGTGCTTGGCATCCACCAGCAGATTGATATCATAGTCACCATGGTGTATGGCCATAACACCCCAGCAGCTAGACAAGCCATTTGGGACTACTTGAGGATGCAAGGGGGGAACTTTTCATCGCAGCCATGGCTGCTAATGGGAGATTTCAATGCCACCCAAAAAGTCACCGACAGTAAAGGAGGAGATACAAACTGGTGCAGTCATAAGTAAGAATTTGGGGTTTGTATGCAGCAAGCCGAGCTTCATATTGTCCCTTACAGAGGGATAAAATTCTCTTGGCACAATGGGCAAGCTTGTGAGAACATGATTATGAAGAAGCTAGACTGGGTTCTTGGTAACACAACTTTTGCTAAGGATTGGCCTGATGCTTATGCCCATTTCCTTCCAAGAGATGTCTCTGATCATAGTTCTATGGTAATTCATCTCAGTGAAGACCATTTCCATCCGAGACCTACGTTCAGATTCCTTAATCTCTGGTTAGACAGGGAGGACTTTATGCCGCAACTAGCTAGAGTTTGGGAGCAGCCTGTTCATGGGTCCCCTTTTTTCAAGCTAACAACAAAGCTTCAGATGGTCAAAGTCAGCTTGAAAAATTGGCATAAGCACAACCGAACACACATCACTAGCCGTGTGTCCAAAGCGAAAAGGGATTGGGCTGCAGCCCAGGAGAAGCTTGATGGGGATCCTTACTCTGAAGAGGCAAGTGCAGTAGAAAGATAAGCAATTATCAATTACCAGCAACTTTGCAGAGATGAAGAATCGTACTACAGGCAAAAGTCAAGAATCCAGTGGCTTTCTTTAGGGGACAAAAATACCTCTTTTTTCCACAGGTCCGTGGTCCACAGGAAAATGCGAAATAAAATAAAGGGCTTGGATGATGGGCAAGGCAATACGATTCAAGACCAGCAGGGGATGGGGAGACTAGTCGTTGCTTTCTACAAGGACCTAATGAGGGATACATCGAGCTCTATTTTGATTAATGAGGGCCAGTTCCCTAATCCCATCAATGAAGCTACGAAGCAAGACATTTCCCAGGCCATTACCAATGATGAAATTAAGCATGCTTTGTTCACCATCCCTGACAACAAAGCCCCTGGCCCAAATGGTTTTTCAGCCATTTTTTTCAAGCAAAGTTGGAGCATTGTGGGTGAGGACTTCACGGTAGCAGTCCAGCATTTCTTTCAAACTAGCATGCTGCCTAAATGCATAAATGCCACTACCTTAGCTCTGATTCCAAAAGTGGAGAACCCCAGCTCTCTTAATGATTACCGGCCCATATCGTGCTGCAACGTCATCTACAAAACCATCTCCAAAGTTCTTGTTCAGCGCCTTAAAAAAGCTCTGGAATGCGTCATTGGGCCTTCCCAATCAGCCTTCATTCCGGGTAGGCACATTGCAGATGCAGTCCTTCTCTCCCAAGAGCTCATGCATAATTATCACCATCAAAATGGTCCTAAGCGTTGTGCCCTAAAGATTGATCTTCGGAAGGCGTTTGATACCATTCGATGGGATTATATTATTGCGGGGCTCCACCGAATAGGCATCCCTCCTGCAATGGTGCAATGGATTGCAGCTTGCATCACCACCCTTTATTTCTCCATCAACATAAATGGGGAGCTTCAGGGATGCTTCAAAGCCTCCAAAGGCATCAGACAAGGCGATCCCCTATCTCCCTACCTCTTTGTGCTAGCCATGGAAGGGCTCAGTGGTCAAATTGCAGCGGCAACTAGTAATCTTAGCTTCCATTTCCATTGGAGATGCAAGGCCAATAAAATTACTCGCATTTCTTTTGCCGATGATCTTTTAATGTTTTGTCATGCAGACTTAGGCTCGGTCAGGATTATCCAGCACGCCTTGCTGACCTTCATGCATCAGTCTGGGCTTAGTATTAACAAAGAGAAAAGCTCTCTTTTCCTCACGGGTATTAGCCCAGATGTGCAAAGGGAGATACAGGAACTGTTGGGGTTTCAACTCAAAACTCCCCCAGTAAAATATTTGGGGTTCCCTCTTGTTACTACAAGGCTTACTAGAGGAGACTGCAACCTTCTTGTGGAGAAAATTACAGCTCGCATCCAGCTGTGGACTTCATCCTCTCTCAGCTATGCAGGCCGTGTTCAGCTAATCAAGTCTACCCTCTTTGCAATGCAAGTGTACTGGTTAAGCCTTTTTATCAACCCAATGGCAGTTATTACAAGATAAGAGACTATTATGGCTCGTTTCCTTTGGAAGGGTCCTGCAATGGGAAAGCATGGCGCCAAAGTCTGCTGGAAGAACATCTGTTATCCTCTTAGAGAGGGAGGTTTGGGCTTAAAGATACCTCAGGATTGGAACAAAGCAGCCATCCTCAAGCACATATGGCGTATAGTCACAAAAGAGAGTTCCATTTGGCCAACCTGGGTTCATTCTGTGCTCCTCAAGGGTCGTAGCTTTTGGAACCTCCCCCCCCCCAGCTCGTGTCTCGTGGACTTGGAGGAAGCTTCTGGACAGCAGGAAATGGTGCAAGGGGCTTTTCTTTTCTAAAATAGGTGATGGGGTGGGAACCTCTCTATGGCATGATTTTTGGCTGCCTGATGGTGAAAGTCTTTCTGAGAAACCCCCCCCCCCCTCCCCCCATACTCTAGCTACCACTTGTCTGCCATGGAATGCCACTGTGGATGCAATAATCATAAATGGGAGATGGTCCTTCCCTTCGGGGCATCGAGACTTACAAATAGCTTGGAATTCAATCACTTTTCAGACAAAAGTGGATGCTAGGGACTCAGTTGCTTGGAAGGGGCATAGCACTGGGAAGTTTAGCATTGCTTCTGCCTGGGACCTCGTGAGGAAGAAGAAGCCTCAAAACGCCCTCTATGACCTGATGTGGTACCCAGGCCATGTCCTTAGGTACTCCCTCATGCTTTGGCTAGCTTCCCTTGGCAGGCTCTCGACCATGGACAGACCCCAGATGAGGAGAAGCGTGTGTAGCAGAGATTGCATTCTCTGTGGTGTGGAAAGGGAAACCCATGAGCATTTATTTTTTAACTGCCCTTTCTCAACTACAGTTTGGGACAATGTCAAAGCGCAGGCTCAAATCCATTAGCCTTCGAAGAGTTAGGTGCATCTGCTGCGTTGGGCAGCCACAAAATTCTCCTCAAAGAAAAGGTTCATCAATATCCTAGCAAGGAATGTGCTAGCCACAACGGTGTACTTCATATGGACCGAAAGGAATGGGAGGATTTTTCAAAACAGGCACAAAGCAGCTGGCATCCTCTCCCAGGATATTATCTCGCAAGTTAGGTTGCTTTTGACGGAGCACAAATTCCCCATTCCAAAGGCCATCAGAGCCAGATGGAATGTCTGACTTTGCTGCTGCTTGGTTCCTCTCGTCTGTGTCTTCTTCGAGCTCGGTGCGAGATTTGGAGTTCAAGGTTGCAGCTCAGTCTGCATGCCTCAGTAGCTTAGGTTCGTATAGGTTGTGGGCTTAAAGTTTGCGGCTGGCTGTTTCTTTATTAGTAGCAGGTTTCCTTTCAGTTTGGGCCGCTTGTTATGGGCCCCAAATGTCTCTTTCTTCCTCTTCCTGGGCGCTGGGCTAGGTCTGTTAGCCCGTTGCCTTTTTTTTTTTTTTTTTTGTAAGGCTTCGGCCAGTGCTTGTTTCTTTCTTTTCCCAAAGCGGTCGGCCGCTTCCCTGCTTTGAGCTCAGTCCCATCAGATCGAGTTGCAGGCCCTATGTATATTTTTCCCCTCTTTTAATCCACTTGAACTTTGTTCAAAAAAATGTCATCATCTTTATCATTGCAGAAGTGGAAGAGATGATCTGCAAAAACCATCATCTGCATATAACGAGTTGCTAAAAGCCATTTTCTTCCTATAAATACATGTAGTGTTTTAAGAAGAAGAACCAAGAAAAAAGGAGAGAGAACAAAAAGAATAAAAAAAAAATAACAGAACTAAAGAATAGAAAGAAAACAAAGCAAAAGAAAAAAGGAGTGGGAGAAATAACAGAGTTGCCCTCCTCCTGTTCCTTTGTCTTCTCCGGCTCGTTTGGCTGTGGTGGCAACATCAATCACTCCTTCTTCTCCGACGATAGTGACAACAACAACAACTTTTTCTCCTCCAACGGCAATTTATGTTTATTAGAGGTAAAATTCATAGGATAGTTATTTGAATTTGGTCTTGACACTGAAGCCTTACTCAAGCTTTCCTTGTTTCTTTCAATTACAAAATTTAAATTGATCCACCACAAATCAACTATTTCCACAAACATCTCCACCATAAATAATCACTAATATTTCTACCAATTCAATTAATATAAATAAACAGAATTGAAAACAAAAGGAAATCATGTGTATATCATGAATTAATCTAAAATAACATATGTATCGACATACATTTGCAAGTTGAAAATTAACTAAGCAATTCACATATAAGGATTAGACTGCTAGAAGAAAATATTCACGCGTGGAATGAATAGTGGATGTAACAAGAAATTTTGTCCATTCGTCGATAGGGAAGGGAGGCATGCGAACCACTTTGCTTTAAGCATAACTCGTTTTTATTGTTTCTTGTTGGTATGGACAGTGTTATTGTGCACGTAATTTAGTTTCGGATACCCGTCATTAATTATAAAGATAAAAGAGAATAGAGGTTAAAAAGGTTATGGTTGTATTGGGTTTTAAAGGGTTGAATCATTTTCTTTGTTGGTTGGGTTCTTATTGTTTCTGTCAAATTTTGCTGTTTCTGCTTGTGAGGGGTACTGTAATTGTTGGTGGTCATGGACTGGTTCTCATTAATCAAAAGTCGAGGTAGAAAAACACAATGGGTGGCATTAAGAGGAGAAGAAAATTCGACAACTTAAAGACTTTGATGGCTAGGTGTTCTTAATTTTCTTTTCTTTGAATTGTTTTTTACTAAATCTTTTATTGGCTAAACTCGTACACAGGTATTTTCTTAAATCTCTATGTTGTGTGTCCATATCTATTCCTATTTTTTTATCGTCTAGATCCTCTGCAAAATAGAAAAAAAGCTAAATTGAAAAAATAATGTTTGATAAAAAAAAATTTCTCGAACATTAATTGCTAATAAATTAAATTTCTCTTTCTAACGTGTATAATTTCTTTCAATATTTACCAATCTTGCTTGAGCTTCCAAATTATTATTTTTTTTTGCATAACTCTCTTTGATTATTTTTTAGTCCTTACACTTTTTAGTTCCCTGTTCTGATGTTTTTTTCTTTCACCCATAAACTTGTTTTCTTCTCTTTCTTTTTCTTATTATCATCATCATAATTAAATTAAATACAAAAAAAAAATGAAATTGGATGGAAAATATAATTTTTAAAAATATATAGAAAAATTTGGGTTAAAAATGGGTTGTATCAAGATTCCTTTGGATTGCACCATAACAATCCATAATATATTTTATGTCATACGTTACAGTAAAAAATATAGATGTCTTGTGCTTTCTTTTTAAATCTAATTTAATAAAATTTAATTTTAAAATGTATAATATATGTTCAAGCCAAGGTTATCCTCTTAACCTAGAACTCTTTGTTCTCCTACTAAATTCATCATGAATATTTTTACCAATGGATAAACAACTTAGACATCAATAAAAGATTTTGTGGGTGTGATTCGATTTTCTAACTAGTGGTGAATTAATGGTCAAACATTACACTAGCTAGTTGTTTTCAATCCTAATCATTTAACTTGTTGCTTCTTGTATTGTTTTCCCCCTTTATTCATGATAAGCAATTTTTTTAACTCTAGTAGACCTCTCATGACGATAGAGCACAACTGAAAGGTTTCTGACTACTTGAAAATTATAGTATGAAACTTTCATTGATAAGGAAAGAGTGTTTGTCAATGTGTTTTAAAAATATTTTTTTTTAAAAAAAAATTATTTTAAATTGGTGTTTTTAGATCATTTTCATGTGCTGATGTCAAAAATAATTTTTTAAAAAATAAATAAAAATAATATTTTAATATATTTTTGAATGAAAAACATTTTCAAAAACAACTTTAGTCATCTATAATTGTCAAATGAAATGATATTACAGTATTTGCCATATTTAAAAGATAATGATGAATTTTGTTTAAGAACATGTAAAAAAGAAGTTAGAGATTCGGGAAGCATATATGGTTAGATTGTATTTGCTCGTCCCTTATAGTGCAAGTGTTGCATGAAAACCATGAAAATGACCTCCATGGTGCAAGTTGCCCATTATTCAAAGAAGCAGTGGATTGCCAAATATTTTATTTAGGAAATGGAAGAAGGTTAGTTGATTAATCCACATTTTGAAGTCCAAGACCCATTTAACAAAAATGTAAAAAGGGAAAAAAATCAAAGAAAATGTTCTAAAAATACATGACGAATATCTACTTCCACCATTCCACGTTTTTTTCTCTTCTATTTTCGAAAAGGGAATATGATTTCATTTAATTTGAAAGGAAAAAAATATTTTTTAATATGAAAGTAGCTCATTGTAGTGTATCGTTTAACATAAATTAATGATTCTAGAGTGATAAAGTCTTTAGAATGTTCTTGGTCAAAGTTATTATAATCCAGAGATTCTTATTATGTCAAAGTATTATTTATAAATGTTATTGGTCAATGCTATTATCATGACATGCACGATGTCTAAGACAATGGGTTTGCCTCCTAAGATGTGAAAAAATATTTTTAGGTGTAATTATAAAGTTATGATTATATAATTCAGAGTCTCCACCTAGTGTTATGGTTGCCTCCTAAGATGTGAAAAGAATATTTTTAGGTGTAAGTATAAAGTTATGATTATATAATTTAGAGTCTCCACCTAGTGTTATGGTTACTAGAAAACTTAATAGTTTGTGAGAGTCCACGTAAGAGGATTAGTTGTACAAGCAAAAGACAAGGCGACCTCAGTGCACCCTATCTCAGAAAAGACAAGGCATCTTGTTCGTGTGTTTTCTAGGTCAAATTTTTTCATTCATTGGTTCTAATCTAATGTCTAAGATAGATTTGTCTTCATGAGAAAGTCTCTACTTTTATTGGGTCAAAATCTAATAATTTAAAAGCCTAAATTTTAGCATGAAGTTTATTTTTGTATGTTTAATACCTTGAATATTAATTAAATAAAAAAAAGTAGTGAAAAAAATATTTTTAATATTTTTTTTCAAAACCAAACAAATAATCATAAAATGATTATGATATCCATTTTTGCATTTTTTTAAACTTGAGAAAATTGTGTTCTTAAGAAATACTTGGAACAAATTTAGATTTTGGTCATTTGCATAATTTTTTTTATTAAAATAAGGATTTTGTTTTTATTTTATTTTTAATTTCAAAAAAAATCAGGTATTTTGTATTGGGTTCACATATTACATTGTATGTCTACGACATGATATTGAAAACAATTGTAAGAACCATGTGAGAAAATAATTTTTTAAAATAAATAATGCTTGAAATGTTTTGATCTCTATTATTATATTATTATATGGGTGGGTTGGACCCACCTCATCCATATGGGTCAAACCTAATGGGTTGGGATGGGCTGCTTAGCATCCCAATAAACATGTCCTATATTTTTATCTTGAGTTGGCGCCGACCTAACCATTTTTCTATTGGGCTGGGGTTGACCCAATCATTTTTGCTAGACCCAGTTGAGGTCTACGTGGTCACTAGCTCAAACTAGTAACACCGTCGGGGGGGTTGAGCATTGTTGGAAAATTTGTTTAAGGAAATTTGATAGTTTTTTACCAACTTTGCGCTCAAATTTCTTTATGCTTAGTGTATGGTATCCATCCTTATTTACAGGTAGTGGAAGAAGTGTTTTTTTGTTGTTATTGGAGATAAATTTTGGCCCTTCATATATCCTAAAGAGATCTCAATCGTTGGCTCAAAATACTCATCATGGACTGTTAGATTTTGACAACTCAAAGCTACTTGAGTTAGCTTTTTAGGATGGCGTCACCATGTCTATAGTGTTAATTAGTCATAATGGACCATATTGAAGTGTAGTACAACATGAAATCATTATATTGATATATGTTTTGTCAAATTTAATGAAGAGATGAAGTATTAAATGCATCTTTGCCTTATAAACAATCTTTTCTGGTAAAAATGAAGAAGATAAATAGAGATTATTCATGTTATAGTAAGCTAAAGCCTTTTGACTTTTTGTTTTATTTTGCCTCCAACTTTGTTTGAATACCTCTAGTCGTTGAAAAACATTTTAACGAAAAAAAATTAGTTTGACCTAAACTCTTAACGAAAAAAAGTAAAAACAATCAATTGGCTCTTTGATTCAAGCACTTCTGGCCTCTTCCACCGTGGCTCATTTGCCAACAAACACATGAATATTTCCGGCACAAATTCAGAGAGATCATAACTCCATTTTTGTTTTCTTTGTTGCAATAAATATCAACACCGATAGCTCACCTGTTACCGAAGGATTCCTTTCTCCTTTTTCTTTTTTATTTTAGGTTGTAAATATGCAATAGTAGATTTATTGGTTTGTCTGTCGGTGCATAAAAAATTAGCTCTTGGACTTCTATGGGACCGGTTGAAATTATCTAACTGTTTGGGAGTGTTCGAATCTTTTCCGGGTTCTTTTACCGTAAAAACGTAGGAGACAACAAATAGTTGGCTATCCCGGAGGAATTTTTTGATTTTTTATACTATTATGAAATAATAAAATAATTATATGATCCTTTAGATAAGATAAAAATCAAGAGTTATCGATGAGGGTATTTCTAGTTTTCAAATGTTCTAAATAGTACAAATACAGATATATCCCTCGAAAAGATAAAAATTTCAAGAGTTGATAGTAGAGGTGTTTAGGTAACTTTATGTTTTTTATTATTTTTTTTTTGTTGGTCGGATGCGCCGATGATTTTCTTCCTTACGCTTCTTTCAAACGGAGCGTGTGACATCATGAAGTAGTGAAAAATATTCATTTAGCGTCTCAACGGTTGCATCGTCATATCTTCTTTCACATGGTAGTGCGCGTGTCGTATCATGGTGGCCAAAAATTTGATGGTAGTCAATTGTTCTTTTTCCCTTTTCTCTCTCCTGCAGCCTAAATTACATGGAAGTCCCCTTGGTTTATTGTATTTTCAGTTCAGTCACTCCTCTGTTGATTGTTTTGTTTGGTCCTGATTTCTTTTCTGAAAGTTTTGATTTGTTTTAATTTTGTCCTTCAATTGAAATTAAGTATATATTTGGCTTTCATTTTGGTTCTTATTGTTTTCATTTTGGATTTTTTATTCCTACGATTGAAATTGATCGTATATTGTTTTTTCATTTTGATCCTTATTATTTTAATTTTTTTTTATTTAGTTTCTTTAATTTTTTGATCCTTCAAAATAGTCCTTATATTTTGTCCATGTTTATATGTATATGCTCTTAGTTTTGGTTTTTAATTTTTTATTATTTTCACTTTATATGTATATGCTCTTAGTTTTGGTTTTTTATTTTTATTATTTTTGCTTTTGTTGAGGTTATGTTTTTATTCAATTTAGTTCTTAAATTTTCATTTTTGTTGGTGATCATTTCAAAATTGATATTTCATTTTTTTCCCTTTTTTTTATTATTATTTTTATTTATTACTCAAGTCAAATGATTTTTTAAAGATAATAATATTTATTTATTTTGTCCATTTTTTTATTGTTTTCTCTTTTATTAAAGTTTTTAGGATTTTTTATTTTTCAGGCTAATTTTATTCTCTATTATTTACACAATAATAATTTTATTTTTCTTTTCTTACTTGCTCTTTTGTTAATGGTTTTTAGTTTTTTTTTATTCTTTGGGGTAACGTAATAATTTGTATTGTTTTAGTACTAATAAAAATAATAATTGTACGTGTTATAATCATGGTAATAATAGTGAAGATAACAATTGTAATTTATTGTAATGGTTATTGTACTTATGATTTTAATAATTATGGTTTTGATGATAATAATAATAACAATAACTCATAAAATAATATGAAGAATATCAATAATGACAAAAACAATTATAATAATGATATTTATAATGATAATAATACTAATTATAATTTAAATGGTATTAAAAAAAATATGAACAGAAGAAGGTAAACCCTAAACAGAATTGTGCTAGATTTTTTAACATATAAAAAAATATTAAAGGTGCTAGATTGTTTTTTATGATGCTATACATCTAAGCAAAATAATCAACCTAAGAAGAAGTTTTATTAGGTAATGTCAAAAAAACTAATTATAGGATAATTTTTTTGTGCTTAGTGCTAATGTTAAATAATATAATTTTAAAGAAACTTGGGTAAAGAATTAAAGACAACTTTGAGTTACAAGAATTTTTAATGGATACAACATCGAATGATAAATTATTAGATTTGACCATTATATATAGAAAAGTTGTAAAACAATAATTTCTTAATAAATACAACATCGGATGATAAATTATTTTCAATTATTATTCTCATTGTGATTCCTATGATTAAGAGCAAAAAAGATAATAATATTATCAACATAAAAAATAGTATTTGATTTGGAGAACAAAGAAAAAAAGTTAAAGGACAAAAGCAAAATTTATACTATTACCATTATGAATAAATTATAATAATCGCTTGGATTATAATAAAATTTATTGTTTAACATTTTCCGTTTAATACTAATGTTAAGTCATAAAATTTTATAGAGATAAGATAAAAAAATTAAAAACAATATTAAGCCATAAAAGTCTTTCAAATAAGTTATTTGGGATATTAGATTTGAAATATTATATGTAGAGAAGTAGCAAAATTTAATTTTTAATAAATACAACACCGAATGATAAATTACTTGAATTATTATTCTCATTGTTATTATTATGATATAACCAAGTAAAACCAAAAACAATATTAGCAACATTAAATTTGATATAGTGAAAAAATGGAAATATTTGAAGAGCATAATTAAAGGACAAAAATAAATTGGTATTATTATCATTATAAGATATTACTATAGTACCAAACACAATCTAAGTTAATGTGTTATTTTCTTTCTTGTTTGCCTAAAAAAACTTTTGATTATTTAGTTTTTTATAGTAATTTTATTATGGATAAGGTGTTGAAAATAATGATAAAGATTATTTTGAAAATATTGTTTCGTAAAATATGTTAGCCTAATTATATATTTGATATTTTTTTAATATTAATGCATTAAAATATGTAAAAAAATATGAAGTAAGATTTTTTTTAATCTCACATTAATTTAATCTTATTATTCTGAAATAATTTTAATATAATAATATCAACAATAAATCTTAAAAAATATATTTTAATTTGTTTTAAAATAAAAATCAACTTAAACCAAAATATATCAAATCATACATAAACAAAAAAGATGAAAAAAACACAAAGATAATAGATCACTAACAATAGAACATTCACTAGACGTGCATAAAAGATTGTTTTACTCTCATTTCACACCATTAAAACTAAATTTAATTTTTATTTTAATGCAAGTTGCATTTAATACAGAGACAAATAGCAGTAAAAACTAAAAGTCAAAACTAAGAGTATAGATACATAAATACAGAAAAAACAATTATCCCAGAAAGACCAAAAAAATTTAAGGGATGGAAACTAAAACCAAAAAAATATATATAAGAACCAAAATGCAAGAATAAATTTGCATATGTTGAAACAAGGCAAAAAATAATTTCTCCAATGGCTCGTGTGTATATATATATATCAATGCATGTTTGTGCTCTTTTCTTATTACCATTGGAAGAATAAGCAAGGGAAAAAGAGAAATTGTTTACTTTAACATACCAAAAAGAAGAAACACATGATTTATTGTTTGTGGCAATAGGTTATATTATAAAAAACTTGTCTTTTTTTTTCTTTGCTCCTCTTCTCTTTAAGCTCACTTACTTCTCTCTCTTCCTTTTCTTTTGTGAGCTAAAATGGAATTCTAGGATTTTTTTTTCTAGAGATTTGATGACTTGAGAACATCATAGCTTTGAAATTTAAAACAAAATTGCTAAAAGGTTATGTTGCTTTGGCTTGACTCCTTGATGCTTGAATGGATGAGGTTTTGTATATTAGCTTAGAGGTGTTTTGAGTGGAATAAAAGAAGGTATTTTAATTGGATAAGTGAAGGTAGCAACTAGGGTTGACGAGCTAGGTTTTATTTTTTATTTATGGTTGTTCTATTGATGGTACCTTATTTTTAGCCAACTATAGATCTTTAGAGGGTTTTATAAGAGAGTGAATAGGTTTCTAGAGACCTTGATCTGGTAGCATCTAATCCTTCAATTTTTAGAAGATAACACTAAAAAATATATGAAAAAAAAAATTGCATGGCTATTAAAATAAACTATGCGATTATAATATTTTTAGGATTTTCCATATTAAAAATATTATAATATTTTCTTTACTATACAATTTTTAGAACATGTGAATAGGTTTCTAGGCCTATATTCCTTTTTATTCACATAAATTGATCTTCACTTAAAGGCTTTTTTGATATATATATATATATATATATATATATATATATATATATATATATATATATGTTACTTGGTGTTTCGTGCTTAAAGAACTTAAGTACAATATTACCTTTTCATAATAGGATCCCTTAGAAAGTGATGTCTTATTTCTATATGTTTTGAATAAGAGTGCTAAATAATATTATTAAATAGACTTATTGCACAAATATGTTATTACACTTAATAGGTATATAATCAAACACAAGTCCAAAGTCTTCTAAGGTTTGTTTCATCTATAAGATTTGAGTATAATAACTACCAAGCTCTATATATTATGCTTTAGCTATTGATATGATTACCGAGCTTTGTTTCTTACAACTTTGTATGTTAGTGATGATCCTAGAAAATAAAAAGTTTCACTAGTATATATTTCTATGAACCTTACACCCAACATAATATAGGGTTAATTATAAGAGAGAACCAATCATATCTTGACATTTGGTGATGTTCATATCTATACCATATATTTCCTTACCATGTTTAGTTGATATATTTTGTTTCCTAATATTTGGAAGATCTTTGATGCACTTTTTTTGGTTGACAAAGATATGTTTTTTTTTCTATTGTTGAGTAAATATTATCTAAAAACCTACACGTAAATCAAGATTAAGGTTTTTGATACCCAGACCTTTATAGGTCCTTTATGGTTTATGATGGTTCTATGGTTCCTTATAGAACCTAAGTCATTGAATAAACTCTTATCCTTCTTAATAGGACATGCATAAATCAAATGACCCATGGTTTTAAGATAATTGCATGTATGGTTAGAGTTATAAGACTATTTGTCTTTAACAAAATAATTTTTCAAATATTTTTGATTCTTTTAGGTTGGTAATATAAACTTTGTTTTTTGTTAAAAGCACACCTTTCACTTGAAATCATGATTTCTAAAATATTAGAGCCTTTGTAAATTTAGCCAAGGTGGTGTTCAACTTATCAACTTTTTTTTTAAAAAAAAACTTAGCTTTTTCTCTTCATGTTGGTTTATCCTCTAACTATCATCAATTATAATACATGCTTTATTTTCTATTGATTCTTATTCAAAAAGTAAACATGTATAACTCTTTTCCAAATAACTATATTTAGAACTTAAATTCATCATATAATGATTTCAAGGCATCAAGTAACTCATTATAAAAAAACTCCTTTTATCATGAAAATAATGTACATCGTTTTCACTTTTATTGGCCATAAAGAACATGTTTGCCACATGCTTTTTTTCATAACTTGAGCTTGAGTCCGAGTCATTGTTCTAAATAGCCTTCATTTCCCTTTTATGAAAATGATTTCTCTTCGCAATTTATTGAAAGTATCATGGAATTTTTATGCTTTAATCTTCTCAATTCTTATCTTTGTTAAAGTTTACAAATATTTTATCTTTTTATTTCTTCCTTGGGAAACTTTATAATATCCTAGTAATTAATGCAAAGTCTTCTTTAATTTTTTCTTTATCTTTATCATCATAATCAATATAATGTACAATTTTTAGAGCCAAATCTTTTCTTTGACTTTTTTTCTTGTTCTGTTTCTCCATTGTTATTACATATATCATCAAAGAATCAACAAGCTCTTTCAAAGGAAGTTTTGTGAGGTCTTTGGCTTCTTGGATTGTCAACACCTTTGTTTCTCAAGTATTTGGTAAGGAATTCTAGTAATATTTTCCTTTAATAGGTTAAATGGAATCACCATTGATTTTTGAAAGGCTTGTACATTTTAGATAAAGGTGTCTTGACAGGGGAGAAGCTAGAGAAGAAAGGAAATTAATCATAATACATGATTGGAGTAAGTGATGGTTGAATACATATGTAAACATTAGTAGGAAACATACTTGATATAAAAACTTTAATTAATAACAATTGTTGTTAGTATTGATATTAATAGGTGGGAAGATGACAAATACCAAAAAACTTATTACCTGGTTGTTGATAGAAAAAAATTTATAATAATAAAATGGGTAAGAAATCTCAACAAAATCATCATTTTTATTGCACTTGTCATCATAGCAAACCCTATAAAATAAAAGTTGGTTTTATTATTGGAGATGTGATTAAAAAATAGGATAACCACTTGGTATCATGACCATTGAAAAACCCTAACTAGTTAATAAAGATCTATAGTAATAGACTAATTATGCTAAAGAGAAAAATTAGTATAACCTTAACTAAGATAGATTGCATCCATAATCTTGTTTTTTTATTCCAAACAGTTTGTTATGTCTAATCCATTAGTGGTCTATATATAAGGTAATAATGAGAATACTAGAATGAGTTAAACTCCAATTGATTGTTTTAAAACTAACCATGCTAAAGTCTACTTTTTATTTTTTCAACTCCTAGTTATCATCTTTGGATAAACACTTGGTGAATTGACAATTATAAATTCAGTCACTCCTTTATCATATCTTATGGTAATTATCAATCAATTAATAGGTGAATGATCCATATGTTGTGCTCATTAAAACCCAAACTAAATCTTGAAAATCATCTTTGAAATATTTTTATGAAATAATCTTTGTTTAATTAGGAAGAAAAATCAAACTAACCTTTGAGATAACAAAATCTAAGAAAGAAAATAGTTAATTCATTATGCAAACTATTTTTATTTTAGAGATGAAAAGCTAGAAAACTTTCACAAATTTAGTGTCAAACTTTAATCTTTAAAACAAACTAAAAGTACTCTTATTTTCTCTGTGTATTTATTATTGTATACCTAGATTTACATGATAATTTTATCCCTTTAAAAATAACGTAATAGTTATTTTGTTGTTATTTGCAAAGTAAAATTACCACTATGTCCTTTTAGGGAAAAAAAATAATACATTAAAGGCAAGGACATTTTCATGTATTCTATTTTAGTTGCATTGTAAAATAACCATATTGTTCTTAAATCAAAATTTTCTTTGACTTTGGTCAAAGGGTGTTTTGTTGTTTTATTTGCATAAATAAAATATTGACATGGAAACATGATTGAATTTTTATTATTATTTTATTTTATGTCAAATTTATTGTATATTCTCATGATTTCTATTTTATTTTGTTTTTAATCAAGTTTTTGTTGAAACTTTATTTTTGACTCTATCCCTTACCATTTCATTCATCAAGATTTTATTAACATTTCAGGTCATGGGTTTAAAAAGTTGGTTTACTTTTTTAAATTTTTAAGTGATTTTTTATAATCAATTTTTAGTAATACTATTTTTTTATAGTTTAGCCTAGGAGAATATTATTCGTTTAATTTATTTATTGTTGTTGCCTAGTTTTTTTTATTATATTATCAGATTAATTGTGGTTTAACTAGATCAGCAAAAAAAAATTATTTAAAAAGATTTATCTCTAAAACATTTTTTTTTGTATTTTGATTTAAAAATGTGCTCTCCGGAACCAATCCGGCAGCGAAGGAATCATGCCTTATTCCTAATAAAGAGTATTGTCAAGAGCTGCAGCCAACCAGGTGGAGACACCTTGACTGCACTATTGATGTTTTGTTGAATAATAGCATGAAGTGGAATGCTGTAGTGCAAACAAAAGGGTGTTCATCTTTTTAATAAAGCAATCAAGCACATAAAAAAGATTTAGTAATTAATTATGTCGCAGTTGGCAGCAAATGATGTTCTGACGAGAAGACTTTTCTACCTAAATGCCCTTTAATCCTCGCCACTTCTTCTTTTTATTATAAAAAAGTGTATTCTCCATTTTATATAAATATAAATTAAGTTTAATTCATTGGAAAGATTATAATTTTTTTTAAAAAAAAGTGAACTTCAAGAGAGTGTGATTAATGTTGCTTTTGAAAATATTTTTCATTCAGAAATGTATCAAATAATATTTTTTATTTTTTAAAAATAATTCTTAATATTAACACATGAAAATGATCTAAAAAAACAAAAAATAAAAAGTGTTTGTTTGGAGTGTGGTTGAACTTGTGTTTTAAAGTGTTGTTCATTAATAAATGCATCAAAATATAATTATATTTTTTAAAATAATTATTTTTAAGAAAATAATTTTTGACATTAGCATATGAAAATGATCTAAAAACACCCAAAAAATTTAATTTAAAATAAAAATATATTCAAATTTTTTTCAAAAACACTTTTAAAACGCATATCTTAAAATTTTGGATATGATTTAAAAAACATAACAGTAACAATAATATTTAGCTATATTTATCCAAGAGATACTCTTAGTATTAAGAAAAAAATATATGTATACCAAGGAAAAACGTTTTGGAATTAAGATTTGAAGTGATTAACTATTGTTATTCATGCATAGTGGTTTCTTGAAAATGATTTTCTAAATTGTTTTTCTGTTTGTTCATTATTCGAAAAGTTGATTAACAGTGAAATAAAGATTTGGTTTTATTTATAGAAAAGTGTTTTTTAAGTGAAAAACACATTTTAGAAGTTGTAAAGAATTCAAATTTTTTATTTATTTATTGTTTTTATCAAATTTAGTCTTTGGTCTTTTAATTGTTAGATATTATGTCTTGAATCATTTTTTTTTAATTTTATCTCTCACAATTTTATATCAATTTTGGTTTTTATATTTTTTTCTTATCCTTTTTTAATTAAAATATTATATATATCGAATTTGGTCCCTATTATTTTTATTATATTTATTTTATTTGAAATAATTAATGAGATTGTATTTTTTTGTTTTTAATTTTATCCTCACTCAACTTTTTTATGTGTTAGATTTGATCTCTATTATCTTAATTGTCATTAATTTTATTTGAAATAATTTATAAAATTATATTTTTTTTGTCAATTTAATCTTCTTTAAAACATTAAATAAGTTATTTTTTAGCTTATTTTTCATGTCATAATAAAAACTAGAAAGTGTTTTCCAACTCAATTTCTATGACACTAGTAAACAGAAGAAAATAATTCTCTTCCTAATACAGTATTTTTTTTTAGTAAAAATTACTTTAAGAAAAAACTATTTCCTGCCTCAAAAAAGAAAATTTTCTACGACACTAGCAAATATAAAAGATAATCCACTTTTTAAAAATATATTTTTTTTAAACAAAAATACTTAAAGGCAAATAAATAGTGAATAAAGAAAATTTAGGTGCCCAGAAAGGGGGAAGATCTTGTGTGATCAACTACCCAATTTTCTTTTGACCCCACGTACTAATCCCATTTCTTTTGACCTTTTGAGAAGAAGTTTATTAAAGCTGTTTATCTGATAACTTTGGTCGGTTCCATTAATATGTATTATTACCTTTTTTCAGCTTTTAGTCATGTGGATGGTGTCCGAATCTTTACTTTACACACACAGGAGCCGCTGATTTTGTTTATGGGAGTGAGTGAAAGATGGAGAGAGTGGTGTTCTTTTGAAATTGAAACTTCTTCCAGGGTTGACTTATGCTGGAGAAATGCGAGGAGGAATCATGAATTTGATAGACTCCACGAAGTGTTAGTCAAAGTAGAACTCAATAGCAGGAAAGGTCAACCTTACAAATTTACTCAAAATGAAAGGGCAATTGATTTAAGGGAAAATGGGTAATTTGAATGATTTAAGTATTTTGAAGAGGGCAGAGACTTGGCTTAATTGCTTAATTTGGCCTTCATCAATCATACCTTGTATATTTTTCAAAATGTGTATTGATGAGGATTATGTGGACCCACGATTGTCTCCAAAGAAGGGACATGATTAATTTATTTTATGTAATTAGGAAAGGGTTAGTATTATTTAATTGACAACAAGTTTACTTGTTATCAAATCATGTGTGAGGAGGACTCCTTTGTTAATTTGTTGCATGATATTCATTATAGAGTTTTACAAACTTCTCTATAACATAAGGAATTGAATGAACACCACATAAACTACAAAAGTTTGTATTCTATGAAGCGCATCATCCTATCACCTTTGTTATCCTATGTGAAATACAATCTCAAGTGAAGTGTGCCGATATATATCTATTTTCTCCCTCTTGCTATACACAACTAAAATTATAGTATATTTTGTCTGATTAATGATGTCACCGAGGTTAATAATTCAAGTTCTCAAATGAGTTCATTAATGTGAAACACACATATACATGCAAAAATACCCAAGTCAAAAATTAAAGTTATTTTAGATCTTGAAGTTTTAAAAAACTTGTTTAATTCTTATTTAATAATGATAATTTTGGCTCTTATAATTATATTACATTATTCTTTTTATTTAAAAATAAAGAATATCTTCAAATTAACTTATACGTCAATTTTATACTATATTGTGTTGTATTAAAACAACATTAACATAACTAATAACAATAATTGGTAACTAACAACTGGTTTGGACTCTATTAAACACTATGTATATAATATGTTATACCATTCGCTTTAACGCTCAATTGTCTAATACAAAGAACATTTATAAACTCTACACTCCAAAATGGTTATGTCGAGATGACCTTCATTAAACTTAATCGGGTAGTCTAGTTTTGAGATTTATTATAGGAAAATTCTACTTGTCGTGATGTTGTATCTCACTATTTTGGCTTGCATCCTACTAAACTTCATAGAAAGTATCCAAGGCTACAATTAACCATATATATCTCTACCCATATATCTGAGGATGATAAGAACTAGTAAAGTTCAATGAAGTTCTTATCCCCCCCTATAACTTTTAAAAGTTACTCATAAACTTCTCATCTATATATGAAATGATAGACTTAGAAATGCCATGTAAATGTACCATCTTATTGAAGTAATAGTGGTTATCTAAAACACTTTATAGTCTTTTGACAACCTTTGAAATGGGCTATATTCAAGAACTTCTACAAAATAGTAAAAATAAAATTCATAGCTCATTGGATATGGGGTAGATAATATAAAATCCATATTAACATCCAACCATATAGTATTACAAACTAGTATAGAAGTATACAACTCAATATTAGATAAGGCTTTATTAAACCTCTTACAAACAACATATCTATTTATAAAATTGAATATATGGCCTAGTAGATTTAGCGAATAATAATATACCAACACTAAGACCAAAGTTTTGTCTTGCCTAAAGTGTTACTTACAATGCAATTTATGAATTATGTGCTCTTGTTAAGAGTAATTTGGGATATATAATTGCAACTAGAAAATATATAATTATTTACAATTACCAAGTTATCTTACTTACCTTTATCCATTAACTCAATATAAATTCTTCTAAATGATGTATCACCCAAATACAATCTCTTTGAAATCATCAAACCTTATTACCTGGGTATACAAAAAACTAAGTGTGTGTTTGGAATTGCTTTTGCTTTTGTGGTTGAGGTTTTAAAAAAATGGTTTCATGAAAAACACTTTAGTTGCGGTTCAAAATAAGTTTTCAAGTGTTTGGTTAAAAATATGGTTGAGTTTGAGGTTGAAAAAAAGCAGTTTCGTGTATTTGATTACCAAGCTTTTCATATTACTTTCATCTTGTGAAATTACTTTAAAGAACACACACACACACCAACATATAAATTGTTTTTTAAATTTTGTAGATTAATAATCATAACAATAAAATGTAATTAATAATTCATGAAAAAACAGATATTTGTCTTTATTCTCCCATCAAACTACTTGAAATTTCATCACGAACAAATATTTCTCTTCCATCAGGACTGATCTATATTTACATATTTTTTATTTTATTTTAAATATATATATTTTAAAAAAAACATATTGGGCCGAGAGCAGGCCCAACCAAATTGGGCCAAAGACCAACTCTGTTGAACTTGGGATGGGCCGAGTGCAGGCCCAGCCCAAGTCTAGCTTTTTTAAAAGGAAGACATGAAACGATGTGTTGCACTGTTCACGTCTTCTTCACGTGAACAGTGCAGCGCTACTATGCATGTGAATTAATTCACGTGCACAATAGCGTCCGATCGACCACAACGATAGCTTCAATGGCCGATGTCGATGGGTAGAGGAGGCCGATGTGGTTCTTCCTGTGGTGGCGACGTCGAAGATGGTGGCCGATGGCAGCGTTGGTAGGATGTTGCATCCATGGTTGTTTTGGAGAGAGAGAGCTTCTGGTGATCCATGGTTGTCTTCATCCTCGTGGTCGTTTGGTTGTGAAGTAGTCTACGGTTCCTTTCATCATCATCCAACAATTCATTCTTTAAAGTTTTTCCCTCCTCAACAAAGACACGACATGTAAGAATCTTAGAGTTATTTTTAATACCCAGTTGAGAAAGACTGCTTTTTTCCTCACTAGTACCGTGTTTCAAGAATTTTCCAGCAAAAATGAGATTGATTGACTCAGTACCCATGTTTGATCTATTTGCAATCTCTTCTCTCAACATGGGCACAATCCAACTCTTTGTTTCTACCTCTAACAGTCCTGCCCATGTCCCTGTTACCTTGAACTTTGCAATTGAAGCATGAGAAGAAGAAGTCATAGTGTTTGTTTCCGTGAAAGAGTGAGGAGTGAATGAAAAGTTGGTTTATGAAAAGCATGAATCATTTGCTTATTACAAAACGCAGTTTGATCAATTTTTATGGTGGAATCCATTGCAATTTCTTCTTCTTATTTCTTTACCAAACGTTGCTCAGCTACTTATCGATCGAAACGGAGGTTCGACCACAATGCCAAACGAGCACTAAGTACAATAACCTACCTTCAAAGGCATCATCCACCTTATTTAAGTTGCCTAACTAGTAACTTAGTGAAAAGGTGAACTCTTATACAAATAAATTCCATTTTGCACATCAATGACTTAACTTATTTTTTCATTTATGTATTTCAAAGCCTCATGATATACAATAAGGTAAACAACTTCTTTTGAAATTAAGTTCTAAATCAACCTAATATCCATAGAATCAATAAAAAAAAGTTAAAAAAAATCTAAATTTGCAGATTTGTAAATCAAGTCTACAAGCTAAACTTGCTAAACTTGAGAACATATATATGGACTATATAAGTTTAATAACATGACTTTTCTCTAGAAAGTTTTTAACTATATGAGAAAAAAAATAGAAAATTAAAAAATTAAGCTCAATAAAAAAACAACCCATCAAACGCCTAAACCAGGATAACCAAGGTTACCATAGCAAACCTGCAAACCACACTAAACTTATAAAAAACAAAATAAAAAGAGAAAATTATAAAGTCAAATTCTTAATCATCTCAATATTATAAGATAAAATTGACAAAAATAAATGTGAAAAAAATACTACATATAACTATTCTAATCCATAATGTAATAAGAGTAGGTGAACAAATTTTTTTCATGACTTTTCTCTCATACTTTTTTTAACTATACGACAAAACAAATAGTTATAAAAAAATCAAGTTTAATTAAAATAAAGAAACTAACTAAACTCGCAAAACACACTAATCTCATATAAAAGAGAAATAAAAAATAGATAGCTAAATCCTCACCCACCCAATAATAAAAAAAACAAAATAAACTAAAATAATTTTAAAAAACTTATAGGAAAAATAAATAAATGGAAAAGAAAAAAAACTACTGTTCAAGAAAGATGAAAACTACAGTGCTTCTCCATCAAGAAAGTTCTCCACCAACTTTAATTATTATTAATTAATTATTGTATGGATAGGGCAAGGATAGAATAGTACTGAGCAACAAATTAATGTGCGCCTGCTGTCAACAACAGTAGCGTTTCAATCAGTGAAGTTCATTGTTTAACAAGACTCATCCACTTGTAAGTAGCCACGTGGAGTTTGTCATGGTGAACAATCAACTTCGGTTCTTCTAGTTTCCCAACAAAGCCATGATAGTTCATAGGATAGTGGCGAACATAGAAGAGGCATTGTCCGCGAACACAGGGTGTGGTGACCGTTATACTCGCCGTTTTGAGCGCCACTTCTTGACCCTGTCCCTGAGGCCTAAGCAAAAGCGTCTGTATAACGGTAACCCCACCCGTTTTCACGGACAACTCCTATTGCCATAGCCTATAGGGTGCATCGTGGCATGCTTTTCTCCTCTAATTTAATTATGTTCCATAAAGTTGGACAGCGACCGATTTGCTTTTTTACAATTGAATTTCATTGTATTTTACAAATTATTAACAAAAGTAATTTAGTGAGAACTTATTTCAATAAAATAAACAAATCTAAAGGGAAAGATCTTATTTTTGTTTGGTTAATTCAGTTGATTCGGATAATGATAGTGATTTTTCTTTTCTATAAATTTAAAATCTAATATATTCTATGCAATTTGTTCATGTTTAGTTTAGATTTATAATTAGTTTTTTTATTAACTTTGACCAAAAATCATATAATATTTTATATAATCAAATATGATGCGATTGTGCTTATAAAGACTAAAGATTTTAAGCATTTAGATGATGATTTGACATAACTATATTAAAAATCAAATCTGGATGACCTAATGGAAGCTTTTATGAACTAGTGAGACAAATTTAAATTCAAAACGATATTTGGTCATGTCAGATGAAGTTAATAACAATGTTTTTGGGAGATCTTATTATTAAATTAGAATTAAATTTCTCCGGGTCATTTTACTGGAAAATTTTCCTACATCACTATATTGCTTATCAAACCAGTGAATCTATTAGAATTAAAATTTAGGTTTGGATGTTGTTTAGACAAGTTTTATTGTTTATCCTAGTTTTTTTTTCAATTTATTGTGTTATTCAATTTTTCTTCATCATCCTTGGTGCTTTCATATTTCTAGTTGTTTCCTAGTACATGTAAGTTTGTTTTATTCTATTTCTAGGTCTTGAAAACCTCTAAGGAGATGAACTTCATTGGTTTTATTTTTAGATAAATAAATTGTGAATTTAGAATTCATATCTAATAACCTTTTCCACCCATTAAAATTAATGTGTTTTATGTGTTATTGTTGTCTTTATAGCATCTACGTGCATTAAAGCCTAATTATCTCGGGTTATTTGTTTGTTGTGTGTTGTAATCCCATGACAATTTGTTGTGTTGTTATTTGTTGCTACAAAGGAAAAGGTCATGAAGTAGGGCATGGTGAAAGAGGTAATGAGGAGGCTTCTCTTTGAGAGAAAAATATTTAAGAGTTTGTTATTGAATATATACAAAGGCATATCATAGAGTTGAACCAAATGAGAGGCCTATAAAACTAGAATCAAAATAGTGATTATGGATCCCTAGTAAATACTAAGAACTAAAGGCATGGTCACACAAGAAAGCCTCTTAAGTGAGAAGCAATTAGATTTAACGATTTTAGTTTTCATGTCAAATCACAAGAGCTTTATTAGAACTTTATAGATATAGAAGTTCACAAACTACTTGAATGAATTTGTAAGGATTTTTTTAGTGCAATAAAGTTGAATAATTATAGTTAAGTTGATCGCAATTAGAGTATAAGGACGAGCATCTTCCTGGTGGGAATAATTAAAGAAAATATGAGAGAGGCAAGGGAAGTTGAATATCAATGTTTGGGATAAGATGAAAAGGAATATGAGGAAATACTTCCTCTCTTTTTTTCTTCATAAACTTTATACTAGAGGCTTTATTTATTAAATAAAGAGGTAAGTCTATCAATCATTATACTGATAGTTTTTACTTATTTATAGCTCGAAATAATTTGGCAGAAATTAAATAATAATTGATGGCAAGGTATCTAAGTGGTCTATAGTATTCCATTAAGGAGGTAATATACCTCTATACTTTATGATAATTTTTGAAGCATATCAAAAGACTTTAATCATAGAGAAATAATAGATTGTTAGGGCTATTAACATAAATTTACAAGTATATCATAATAAAAAAGATGTTAAAAAATAATTAGAGGATTACCATCATATAACCTAGAGCATCCTAACATAATTAACATATGATGGACTAGGGTTTTGAATATTTGAATATCTTATTTTAGATATTGTGAACCAAGATACTAGTATAGCGAAGTATAGAAGGTAAATAGTTATTTGGGATAAAATATGATAATAGAGAAGCCTACGAACAAGACTAGTCATAAGAATGATAATGACTTGGGATAAAGAGGTTTTGCGAAATGATTATAATACTACCCTTATTATCATAAATATTTTGTTGAAACCAAAAGGTGATTTAGAAGAGCATTGATGATGTGCTAATATTTTCCATTTGACATGCACTATTAAAGACAAGGTATGCAATTTGATTATAGATAATGGTAATTGTAATAGCATAATATCTATGAAGGTAGTGAATAACCTCAAACTAACAACTAAAAGCCAATTTAAACCCTCATAAACTAACATAGATGAATGAAAAATGTTAAGGTAATTATTGAAAAAGTATTGCCTTATTTCCTTTTTATGGGACAAAAATATTTTGATATTGTTTGGTGAGACATGTATATGTGTCATGTCCTGTTAGGGAGATTATGTATGCGTGCCATATCCTGTTAGGGAGGTTATGATAGTTTAATAAGGGTGTGATATATGTCAGAAGAAAAAAACATGTATACCTTTTAGTATTAAAAGGAAATGTATAATACTGACACTTATTAAGGAGAAAATGGATATAAACTAGTGTTTTTTTTTCCCATTATTGTAGTTTGTAAGAGAGATAAAGGGTAAGCAAGTAGTGTATGCCATAGATTTTAATTATTACACAACTAAGGAAAAAATGATATAGGTAATAGTCCCGAGAAAGTATGAGGTATAACCATAAAATTTATAGATTTGATTCAAAAAAAGTTACCTTAGGGATTGCTTGTTATATGAGGTATTCAATACTAGATTAACTTGGTTCCAAGTTTTAGCCTTTCGAGTTTTAGATATTATGGTTTCATCACATGTAGGATCATTTAAAAAGGTCAAAAGTGTTTTTCAAGATTGATATCAAGAGTTGCTACAAACTAGATCACAATTAAGTCCAAGGATGAACATAACATAGATTGTACGAATATATGATGATGCCATTTTATTTGTCTAATTTCTCAATACTTTCATGAGATTGATGCATAAGATATTAAGACCATTTATACGCATATTTGTTATGATTTATTTTGATAATATTTTGATTTATAGTTCTGCTCAAGAATTTTATTTATAGCATTAATGAATTGTGTTTAACATTTTAAGGAAAAAGTAATTGTATGTATACCATAAAAAATGTAAGTTCTTCACTAGTACTATTTATTTTCTAGTATTTTTGTATCTATTATTGATGTTCAAGCTTTCCAGTCTAAGGGTTTTTGTAATTATGGAGTGGTCAACTCCAATGAGTGTTCATAATATCTAGAGCTTTCATGGACTTACATGTTTTTATAAAAAGTTCATCCAAAACTTTAGTTCTTTAATTGCACGCATTACAGAGTGTCTAGAAAAACACACCTTTTATTAAACAGAATAAGTTGAATTTAGTTTTCAACTAGTGAAATACAAAATTACTCAAACTCATGTTTTAAAACTTTTTTACTTTGAGAAATTATTTGAGGTAAATTGTGATGGATTCGAGGTAGCCCATTACCTTTTTTATTGAGAAAGTTTCCAATTCAAAGAAGAAGTACTCCATGTATGATTTGGAGTCTTATGATATTGTTCAAAATCTCAATCATTAGTAACATTACCTAGATTTGGATCGTGACAATATCACACTTCACATCAATCTTGAAGATAGTCTTACAACATTTGTCTACAAGGACCTCCTTAAAATCCTACCTTTTATCATTGTGTTCTTGAAATCTTCTTCAAGTAATTTGTTATTGTATGTATCCATAGAACATTTTTAAATATTAAAATATGAAAGAAGAAAATTATACAAGTATACAAATTGGAAAAACAAATTGTACCAAGTATACAACTAGATAACACAAATTTAAAGTATAAGTTTTCTATATATATATTTATCTATTATTTGAATCAAGAAACATTATTAGTTTTTTCTTTCTTTCTCTCTTTTTATCAAAATAACCTAACCAAAAAGAAATATTTGTTTATTAACATCTTTTCATAACTACTAAAAGTTAACCTTTAATAGTAATCTAACTTTAAAATAGATTTTAAACCCTAGATCAATCCATTTATAAATAATTTAAAGCATATACATATCTTTAAAGACATTTTAAAACCCTTTTCATATTTAAGAAACCTATTTTTGCCTTCATTGTTGTAATTTGTGTTGCTTCATGCTTCATGAATCTAAGCAGTTATTGATTTCATTGTTGTAAGTTGTTTATGTTTGTTTTTAGTCTTTGATGGTACTTTCGCTCATTATATCATAATATAGTTTTTTTGTTAAATGAGCAAAAAAAAATTTTATCTTGATGAGATCGTGTATTTCTTTATACTCATGATTTGTCTTTGTTTTTTTTGTTTTTCTGTTTTTTTTTCCATACAAATAACACATTTAAACGAGCACACTTGACACCTTTAGAAATCCTAAGAGTTTCATCAATTTACAAACACATTACACTAAAATAACTAGCCAAAATTTGATAACATAAAGAAGTGTTATGCATGATGCACTTTGTCAATCAATAAAAAGCAAAGTTTGACCAAATATTCTTTGGTGTATTTTCCTCTTCTTTAAAAACACTACACAATCTCAATAACTTAAAAACCCTTTTTTGCAAAGGTTTTCGAGAAATCAAAGTACCTAGCACAAATAAAGAAGTCAAATTGGTGTTTAGTTTTTATGAGTTTTAGTAAGTCATGTTGTCACTCCTTACACGAGATCACGTGATCCTCCCCGAGAGCGGGGATGATTCATGTCATTTTATGGTCACTAGGAAACCTAACCGGTCTTTTAGAGATTCTAAGGCAAGGGAGTAGTTGCATAAAGGTAAGGTTTTATCACCCCTAGTACACGCTACCTAGGTAAGTTGCATGATATTTTTTGTTTGCCTTATGATTGCTATGGTGTTGGTGTGATCTTATCAATTTTCCTAGAATAGGTTTGTTATGATGAAATAGACTTGGGTTCAAAGTCTAAAAGAAAGTACCCTTAGCCAAATGGATCATACCTTTAGATATGTTTATACAATGCCAAGGAGAATCAATGCAAATATCTTGAAATCTATGTTTGATATAAAATACATTTACAACGTACTAATTAAGAGAAAACTAGGATATAAATCTAACAAGATTTGATGTCCTTCAAACCTCATTTTTCTCTTAGTATTTCAAGTGTTCGTGACTTGTAAATTGCAAGGAAAAGGAACAAAAATTAGATATCTAAGGAAATTCATATCACTTTAAAAGCATATTTTGCCTTAATGTTTTAGACTTTCATGGCTTGTAAACCGTGGAGTCAAAAATTGAAATGTCTCCATTTGTAATCAAGTCTTTTTTCAAATATGTTTTGATTAAATAATAATGATTTATTATTCCTAGAAAACTATTTTGGATATTTACCACTTAATGTTTCTTTACCCCAAATATTCATAGTGAATTATAGCGAATTATCCATATAATATTTTGGGTATTAACCACTTTGAGATTTATTTACCCAAATATTACTACTGAATAATATATGAATCCCCCTAAAATTAAGATTTATTATATTTTTGAAATATTGGTCAAACACCCTTTGAAATTTACAAACATGTTATAGAATCCAAAATTGCAACAAAGTAATTTTTGTATTTATGAAATCCATGATAAAACACATTTTTTTTTAAACTTTGAATATTTTTTTTAAATGAAAGGAATGCTAAAGATATATTAGGGTATTGAATGGATGAATAATTTTTCTTTTCTATATATGTATATTTACCGCATTAAGTCAAAAACCAAGTATTTTAAATACGAGATTGATATTTATTCAATATAAAAAAAATAGAGATCTTAAAATAAATATACCAGAAAATCATAAACCTCTTCCTTTTTTATATTTTTTTTGAAAAGGAGAAAGAGAGAGAAAGTCAGGGTCACTTGCCCAAACTAGTGACCTGATTGGGCAAACAACGAGGCATGCGTGAGCTCCCTCCTTAGTTACTATTCAAGTGAATTATAATTCACTTGAATAGTAAACCAAAGGCATTCATAGTGACTATGTAATTAAAATGAAAAATAAAGAGGAATGCATGGGAACTTACTTCACAATAGACAACCATAAATGATGAGCTCTTGCACAACTAGTGATCACTGCTTTCTGGGGACTAACAAATGCTAGAGAAGTTGGTGGTGGCCAATTGGAAGAAGTCTAATCGGGAAGGGTGTTACTGGAAGTTGTTGGCTGAGAATGAGAGGTTGTGGGGAAACGAAAAAGTTGGTTGGAAAGAGGTCATTCCTCTATGTTTTTTAGTTTTTTATTGGCTGCCTCTCTCTCGTCCTCTTACTTTTTTCTTTCTTTTCTTCCCTTTTTCTCCACCACTCTAGGTCAACATAGGAGGTATATATATAGCCTATACATAACTCTATTTAGGGAAGATTTAGTGCATTGAATCTAGGATGCAAAATCATGTGTTTTTCTACACTTAGATAAAATGAAATAGAAAAAAAATATTCTAGTTGACATTCTAATGATTTCAAGGCAGAAAAAACGTGATTTGCAGCTCAAAAATCAAGTGAGAAAATAATGGCAAACCAACTGGAAATTTTAGTGAAAAGGAAAGAATCTGCAGGCGGGGGGTTATCCTCGAAAATGACAATGAACAGTATCATGCTAATTAAATCACGCCAGGATTTTTTGCTTTTACACTAAACATTCAAACAAGATTATCTTAAGCTCCCAATATCAAAATGAAGTGATTGAAAAAAACCAAATTCATTTACACATATAGGACTACAACTTTCATGAAAAACCTAAAGTGAGAAAAAATCATTTTGATGAATAGAAATTTTCCCACAATCTGCTTGGTCAATTTTTTTTTTAAGAAATGAATTTGCGATAACGACAAATTCATTTTTTTAGTGCAAATTCTGAAGGACTTATCCAACATTAAACTTATGGTAAAATTATGGCACCACTGGTTTTGCGAAAGGAAACAAAATATAATCTTGCATGGTAGTCAAATAACATATATTATTGTGATGATTTTTGAACTAGCGCCCCCCCCCCCTATTTTTTTTTAACAAGATTAATTAATGTTTTAAATTTAAAATTGCTTGCAAACTCGGGTGAAAATTATTTTCGCACAGGATTTTCTACTTTTACACTAGACATTCAAATATGAATATCTTGAGTTTTTGATATAGAAATCAGGCAATTCAAAAATCCAAAGTCATCTATACATATAGGAATACAACTTTCATGAAGGCTCCAAAGCAAGGAAAAATCATTTTGAATAAAATAATTTTCCCGCAATCTGCATGGTAAAAAAGATCTCCTAATCTGATTCGAAAACTGACAATGTGGAGCATCCCCATCTGGACTAAGAATCTAAGATAAGAACAATGGGCTCTAGGATCCAATAATAGTTCAGATCAATTCTTGATGTTATGAATGACATAATATAGCAAGGATGGTCAGATATTGCACGAAACCAACTCAGATTCAAAGTCTAAGTTGGAAAACAAATTTAGTATTAGAACATAATTGCGACAACAACAAAATTAGTGCAAATTCTGAGGAATTTATCCACCTTTAAAGACTAGATAAAGAAAGAATGACTTTATCATTATAAAAACTCTTAATTAATCTAAGAATCCTAATTATTTAGGTAGCAAAGGAGGAGGGTAAGAAAAACAGAAGGCAATAAAGACGGAGTTCGAAAAAAATAACATTTTTATTCTCCACTTTTGTCAATCGTCCAGTAATCATGAGCTTGACTCCTGCATTTGGTTCAAAAAGGATATATGTCATTTGTAGCATGTGGGGCTAAAAATGAGTAACATCACATGTCATCTTCTAGTGAGTTGACCAAACACTTCAAAACTTGACAAACAAACTATATGCTATAACATAACATTAAAGTTGAGTTTTAGTTCAATAAATAATGGTAATAATCATAATGAAAACTATTTTGTATGTCAAAATTAACCAAAATAGAGGGGGAAAAAAGTTATTGATCGTAAGGACTTGTGTTTAAAATGAGAAAAAATCATATTTGATAATCCTTTCACAATATTAAAAAAAATTCTTTGTTGTCCCCAATTGAGCTTAATAATTTTTCCTTAAAAATTAAACATAACAAGAATTAAAGTTTATACTAGCATCAAGTACGAGGAATATAAAAGCAATTCGACTATAATGATTTACAAAATAACCTTCAATGATCAAAGGTATTAAAACAAAGTTGGAGGCATGAAAAAATTCAAAGAATTCAAAAATTTTTAACCATGCCATACAAAATAAAGAATATGATAATAGTGATAAACCAAATGAACAAATAAAAGACAGGAAGTCCATAATTGATACTTTGGCATGATCGACCATTTGAAAAAATAGACCATAAGATCTAAGAGTCCCATTAACCAAAAAGCAAGTCTGGGAGAAGGCACTATGATCCTTCATTTTAAGATCCCTTAAACACCTTTTGAGCCTTCAAATGTTCTTTTTTTCTCAAAATGCTTTAAAGACCTTTTCTTTCCTTTGAAACTTTTAAAGCTAAAACTTGAACCCCTTTAACCAACAAGACTTGAAACAAAAGGTCACTATATATTTTCACTAATAGAAAATAGTTAAAATTTCAATTTTCATGAAACCTTATCTATATAATTCACTTGAATTTTTTCAAAACAAACATGTTTTTATCTTGTATCAAAATGGTTTTTGCACTTAGAAGTAACTTTGAAATTTCAAAGGTTTAATACGATGTCGATATTTTGTCTTCATCATAACATAATTCATGATATAACTCATGCAAACAAAATAACATAAAATACTTAGGGGTTAACTCAAGAAACACAATAGGGCGACATCATGATGCCTCTTAAAGGAAAACAAAGTGAAAGAATTAAAGCTGATGATTTTTGAAATATGAGATTTTTAGACAATGACGTATGCCAATATCATATGAGATTATCAATTGTTTGAGGTCAATATCACAAGTTATGGCTCAAGTAAACAAAAGTAAAAAAATTATGAAAGTTTACTACAAGGATTAAAGCTTAGTAAAAAAATCCATAAAGTAAAGGGGCATATATTTATCATGTAAGAATACATGTATATTAATCATAATGCATTGCGCTTTAAACTTTATAGGGAGTGCAAGGAAATAATCTTTTATGGAATTTAGCTTTTCCAACAAAAAAAAAAATTAGCAAGATGTTAAGCCCAACAAGGCTCCCAATATCTATAAAGTTTTTGGCAACACTATTTTTGATACTTTTTAATGTGTTTTCTAGCCTTCACCCACGCGATAATGTGTTTCTAACCTTATCTTTTTCCTTTCAATAATCTTTTTTAGCATCTGCATACCATATGATGAAATTTTTATCCTTATCCATTTTTCTTTTGAGTGCATTTTCTACCCACTCATCCATCAAATAATGCACTTTTTAGCCCTGTTTTTTTTTTTTCCTTTCAAGTGTGTTTTCTTGCCCTAACATACTAGATAATAAGATTTTTAAACCTCAGCTACCATATAGTGGATTTTCTAAACCTATCTACTCTTTTATCATGCTTTTAAAGCCCGCACTCCTAACATTTTTTTGAAACATTAATCATTTCTTAATATGTTAAACCCAAATCTCTATCTTTTCTTCTTTATAAGTTTACTATCTATAGTTTCTTACAAGCATTATATCGTAATCATTAAAAAAAAAAACTATAATAACCTAATTTTAGGTTTCCCTTTAAAAGATTAAAAAATCAAAGAAAAAAAAATATTGGAAACATAGCGAGAGTCAGTTGAGAAGGGTTGTAGATACATGAAGAACTAAACTTGGATTTTTGATAGAACTGAGAGCCTAATTGTACCTCATTGTATGCAAGATCAAAAGACAATATAGGTTTATTGTAAGTTTAAATGTTAATTGAGGATAAAATTGAAGATATCCAAGACCAAGGACTAAGACAAGAAACACACTAAAATTAGGGGGTGATTTTGAAACTTGTCGAGGGTGAAATTGTATTTAATGCTATAAACCAAAATTTAAATACGGACTTTATTGAATAAATAAAAAAAAGTTCATGGTTATTGAAAGAAGAGTTTTAAACATTATTTAAACCTAAAGAATGAAAACGACATTGCTTCATTTAAATGAAACATTTTTGTATAAAACATTATCGTTTTGTTAATTCAAAAAAAGGAAGAATGACAATATTTTGAAGGATATTGTGCATTGTCGTTTACCAAAAAGACGAAGAGACAACTTTCTTGGAAAGGTTTTGGGCACTATTTTCTCTAACTATAATGGTAATGACAAAACTTGCCCTGATCTTTTGATAAAAAATGATCTAGCCAACCTTGTTTTAATTTTGCCCATACTTTGATTTGTCTACAAAGCTAGTCCAAAAACCTATGTAGAACCACCCTTTCAAGCAATTCTTTGGGTTTTAATTTTGCATTAATGGTTAAGGGGGTTTGAGAGGGATGAATGGCCATGATGCATCTCTAAGTTATGTTCCTCACTCCCTATAAATACCAACTCTATGACAACCATGGGAAAAGACTGAAGAAAAAAACAAACCATCCTAATATGTTTTCCTACACTCCAATTTTATAATCTCTTATAGTCCAATAAAACAAACCACCCCTTTCACTAAGTCATTCCACCCTCTTCCCCCATTAACATTACCACACAATAACATTTTCCTCCACCATTATCGTCACCCTTCACCAAGCAAAATTACATGTTTTCTCCTCCATTTTAGCTGTGAATTATACTAGTAAACGAGGTGGTTACTCCTATACCAACAAAGATAACAACTTTAATAGCTATTATGGACTTCCGCCAGCTTCAAAACAACCACCATAAAGGCAATCATTCCATCTTTTTTCCTTCCCTGCCATAATTTTTTCAACAACGCCACACACATGCAACAAAGATAAAAATTGAAGGGTGAAATTGAAAAGAGAAATAAAAAGAATAGAAATTAAAGTTAAAAAAGGGTTGAATTGTAAATTGCAAGGGAGGAGAGAGTAAAGAAAGGAAAAAAAGACACACAAATAGAGAATTAGACTACCAATACTAACAAACCTAACAAAATGAAGATGACATGATGATGTTTCCAAGGACATGATGGAATGACATTTTTTGAACATCGAGAGGCGTTGCAGCACTTCTCAAAGTGTGTGGGTGCCTCCTACATAGCAAAAGTCAGTTGAGAAGGGTTGTAGATACATAGCAAAAAAAAATGAAAAGAAAAAAAAAGATAAAAATATTGGAAACATAGCAAAAGTCGGTTGAGAAGGGTTGTAGATACATGAAGAACTAAACTTGGATTTTGCATAGAACTATAAGCCTAATTGTACCTCATTGTATCCAAGATCAAAAGACAATATAGGTTTATTGTAAGTTTACATGTTAATTGAAGATAAAATTGAAAATATCCAAGACCAAGACTAAGACAAGAAACACACTAAAATTAGGGGTGATTTTGAAACTTGGCAGGGGTGAAATTGTATTTAATGCTTTAAACCAAAATTTAATTAAGGATTTTATTGAATAAATCAAAAAGTTGAGGGTTGAGATTGAAAGATGAGTTTTAAACATAATTTAAACCTAAAGAACAAAAACGACATTGCTTCATTTCAAATGAAACATGTATCATTTTGCTAATTAAAAGAAGGAAGAATGACAATATTTTGAAGGATATTATTATACATTGTTGTTTACCAAAACGACAAAGAGACAACTTTCTTGGAAAGGTTTTGGGCACTATTTTCCTATTAACTATAATTGTAATGACCAAAAAAGCTTGCTCGCCCTGATCTTTTGATGAAAAAGTATCTAGCCAACCTTGTTTCAATTTTACCCTTACTTTGGTTTGTGTACAAAGCTGGTCCAAAAACTTATGTAGAACCACCCTTTCAAGCAATTGTTTGGGTTTTAATTTTGTATTAATGGTTGAGGGGGTTTGAGAGGGATGAATAGCCATGATGCATCTCCACGTGATATTCCTCACTCCCTATAAAAATAACATTGTGAAAATACAAAAATACCTCTTAATGTCATGTTTAGTTTTACTTTTGCTTCAAAAGGTATTTTGGTTGTATTACTATGCAATTAAGATGGAGAAAATACTTATTTTGTCCCCATTTTATTTGGTAATGACAAATAAACCTTGTAAGAAGACTTCAATACCCTCTTATAAGCTAGTGTTGATGTTTTTAGATTGAGAGGTAAAATCACCAAAATATTGTTACAATGAATAGTATTTTTGAAGGTGATTTTTGTTAGAGATGCATTAAATATTTTTTTAATTTATTTTTAAAAATCTACTTTTATTTTAACATATCAAAATGAAAAAAAAAATTAAAGAAAAAAAAATTGAATTTGAGCCAACCTATATTGGGGTTTTACTTGCAGACAGTGGCTTAAATTAGCATCTACAGTATGTTTTTCAATGCTTTATAGATTTTTTTATATACAAAATCATGTAAGAAAGAACATAATTATATTTATTTTTCTGAGATGCACTATTAAATGATTGTGCCACGTTGTGTGTGAGTTTAGTCAGTATTTTGAACGCCATCTCTTACAACCTTTGAAATACACTTGCACACGTTATACAGACATCTCAGATAAATACAGCAACAGCCTTTGCCAGCATTAAACAAAAAGAAAACAGCAAAATCCCCCTCTACACAATTTTATTTTATCATTGCTACAATTATGGCCAATCTTAGAAGGGTGCTACCCCAACTAAAAACAGGCATGAGGTGCAATCTCTTCTGGAATACAATATTAACAATGGGTCAGATTACTTCTTCACTAAAGTAGTCAACAAAAGTTTTTTATGCAGCAAATGTTGACCCATTATCATATCCTTTCTAGGTGTCGTGTTGGATGCATGTTTGGCTTGACAGTTGAATTGTCTTTCATCTTCTTCCTTTTCATGCCTGGTGTGCTTCTGCAAGTAGATACAGGGACTCGGACTAACTCCATTTTTTTTTTGTTTTGAAGAGAAGATTACATTAATTGCTTACGAAGTCGTGCTGGGATCTCATAAAGGTCTCACATGCTTCTTCGTGGGTTAGCTAAGATTTTTACTTTTGAAGAGAAGGTTACATCAATTGTTTACGAAGGTTGCTAGTGTATTTTAAAATAGAAAAACAATAATAAAATTTTGAGTCATACATCTTATTGGGCTAAATAAGATGATTTCATTGGTTATATGATAAAAAAAACAACCAGAATAAATAGATAATTTTCTTAAAAAAAAAAATACAATAACAATGACTTGTAGAAAAAAGAGATTGGACTTATATTCTCTAAATAGTTTTTTTAGTTTCAATTGAACCAAATCAACATAATTCCATTATGAAACTATCAAAATATTTGCTCATCGTAAATGTTTCAAGACTCTTAAGACACTCTTTGAATCAAACAATTCATATTTAGTAGCAAAAGCATGTAATAGAATAAATATCATCACTATTCACTAACGATCATAACCTCAATAAGCCAATCAGATCATTCACCCTAATCTTGCTATAAAATATTAAATACAAACAAATAGAGAAACAAACTAAACAATTCAAAAATCAAGGGTGAATAGAAAATTTTTAAACAAATTAGCTAATATTAATCAAAATCATCAATAATAAATAATAGAAAAAACCCATTAAATCCATAATCATGCTTTGTTTTCCCCACATACTTTTTTTATACTAACAAGAAAAACCTAACAATTCAATTTAAATAAAGATCCCTAATGCTATTTATTAATTTGGATAATTTTAAAACAAATCACATTAATCAATATAAATAAAAAACTAACTAAATCCATAGTTATAATATATTTTACATTTTTAAATTAAATATTTGATTGTTCTTACATTTTTAAATTAAATGTTTGATTGTTCCTACATTTTAAGTAGGTTTCTACAATCATATAATAAAACAAAAGGCTATTTCAAGGTATTTAGGTGAAATCCTAATTTTTAATAAGAAATAAAAATATTAGTGATATTTTTTTTCCTATTCTTTCACACATGAATGTAACAATTTTTAATCTCATACCTTATTCATTTTATTTTAAAAAGTAAAACTCAATCACTAATTTCAAGTTACCAAATAAACCCACATATTCATAGGTTTAGAAATAAAAAAACAATCAAATAAAAAAACCAATTTTATTTTTATTTTTTCAACACAATACCTTACTCATTCAATCATAGCAATTATTAAATAAAATCAACAATCAAGGCTGTTAGGTTTTGGGTTTCTATGATTGTTTGAGGTATTTTTGGGTGTTACTAATGACTGTCAAACCAAATATCATAATCATTTTTATTTCTCCTACCATTACTAAATCTCTCTAATATACTCAGAAACACAAAACCTCCACAAATAAATCTTAGAATCAATAAATAAAATCAATTGAAACCCTCAATTCCAACATTCTTATAAGAGAAATCAAACAACCATTACACCTAGTTTTAAGTTATAGTATACCATAATTCAAACCCTAAATCCCAACAATTAATTGATTCATCAAATTTAAAAAATACAACATATAACATCATTTTTTGTTCTCAAATTAAAAACTAAGATTTACAATAAAAAGGAGCACGATCTTTCAAATCAACCACATAATTTTTTTTAAAAGGCATATTTTGGATGAGTTAGTAGAGAGAGCAAGTATTGACCAGGCTTGTTAATTCCGTTCTGTTCCGGCCGGAATGGTAGGAACGTTCCGTGCCATTAAAAAAACAGAGACGAAATGACATCGTTTTCGTCTTGGTTTTAATTCCGCCCACTTCCGGAAATTCCGGCCGAAACGCCTCGGTACTGTTCCGGCTCAAAATCATAATATTTCTTTTATTTTAGAACATTTTACTATCATAATATTTTAGAATTTTAGAGATGTTTCTAATTTTGAGATTATATTTGTTTGACTTTGTGTTTGTATTGTATAATTTAAAGTTAATTTAACTTGAATTTAAATTATACTTGTTATATTAATATTTTAATCTTTTTCAAATATATATATAATTAATTATATATGAACAGTACAACCCCGAAACGGCACGCCGAAACACTCTGAAACCAAAACATTTTGTTCCAATGAAAAAACCGGAACAACGACCGCAACGGTATTGACAACCTTGGTACTGACCATAAAAAAAGATAGAGGGGGGGACAAAAAGTTAGGGATTGTATCAATATGTATGGCTTACATTGACCAATAGAAATGTTGACCTTTAGATGATAAATATATATATATTGATGATAACAATAATACAAATATTGGACTAAAAATATCCTTGGTTGAGAATATCGTTTAAAAAGATTTTATACGAAGAACACATTAACTAGCATGATGGAGTTCAATAAGAAAGAAAAATGAGGATTTAGCTTAAGTATTCATGTTTAGTGTTAAATATAAATCGTTATATCCTTTTTGATAACATATATCAAAATGAATAAACACATTTCATTTGCATGCATTTAAAAGGATTAATAAAATGGTTGTAAGAATTCACCTAGGATTAAAAATGATAAATTTGGATTCTGCATGATCCAATCCATTATATAGGTATACCAAATGATTCAATGAATAACTTGTTCATCCATGATAAACATCTAAAATTATGCAAGAAGTAGTCGACCGACTAACATGGTCAATATGAATAGGTTAACCATTTTAGCCATAAGTAGGATTGTAACACTTATACATGACTAGTGTTTTCTATAAACACATATATAGATTGCTAAATTATAAAATTAAAAAGGAATCTGAACATATATCATATACAATAATCTTTCTTATATAGCCCTTAAAATGAAGGTACATACATCCATGAGTTATCATCCATGAAATAGAAAAACTATATAGATTAATGATAACAATATTTATTAACAATATAACAATCAATTCAAAATTTAACTCTGGTAATTAAAAGTTAATTTGCAATCTAATAACAGACTACTATTTTTATACAAAAAAATATAATGATGCATAAACATATCAACAAAATAAATTGAATTAATGAAAGGTAATTAATAACCCAATTCATTACCTATCATTTATAAATTCAAACTTATTAAATCTAAATTAATACTATTTAATTGTTATCAATTCCAAAAAAAATCAATTACTCTAAAATTTTCAACGTAACAATAAAATTGACAAAATAGGATTGTTACCCATTAAATAACTTATAATATATTTCATTATAACACACCTAACTTATAAAATAAAAATCAATTCCATCAAATAACTAACAAACTCAAATATGCCCAATCACAAACAAACCCTACAATAGAGATCAATATTTAATTCTCTATAAAAAGGTTGTAAAACACTAAATTATACAGGCAAACTACACTACAAATACTAAAAAATAAAAACACATTAACTTAAAAATAAATAAGTATTTTTGCTTACTTTGTGTATGAAATATTTAGATAAAAGTAAATCAAAACAATGGTGTTGACTCTACAAGATATTGGGTGGGTACAAATTATAATGTTGGCACTTAGATTTGTGCCAAAATAGAAGGGGCGATTGTTGATCTAATTTGTAGAGGAAGAAGAATAATCATCGGAAGGATATAAAACATTTTATTTGTAATTTCATTGGTACTGAAGAGTTTTCTAGTAGTGTTGTTTGTAAACGTGAAATTTTAGTCCACAAATAATGAAATCAATTTTATATGAATACCTTTTTGTCGCTCAGAACTCTTACCTGACAAAATTCAAAGCATTCATAATTTTCCTGCACGTTTGCACCACTTTAAAAATTGGAATTGAAATTCACTATTGGTGAAACAGAAGCAAACGCAATGAATTTCTGACGAATAATAAATAAGTAACACGCAAGTTGAGATAATTTTACTGTAAATGAGCACCCATAAGATATCATTCGATTTTGGATCTCATCAAGAAAATCTCATAGGCACAAATTGAAAACTTGAAAGTATAGTAATGGCCGGGCATACTCTCATAAAACACAATTAGAGCACAAAGTAAGTGGAAGTAATGCTCCACTTGGAGGATAAATATGGCCCATTTTGCCACTTCAAGAGATGACATACTAGCTACAATGGCAATGATTCATGAGCGTCTGGCTTGTATTTGGCTACATGTACGGTCCATTTCACCCAGATAATGTCACACCAATCTACGGTTGGTGGAGAGACATTCCTGGACTGTAGCTTGTATGCTTGGCTAGTTACTGTGGAATTTTTTGTGGGGGCGACCTTGCTTAGCTAAGCTTTTGAGCAAATCATGGGGCCATGCCACTGTAGTAGCAAGTGAGTCAGTTGACGAGGAGTGCTGAAAGGAGGAAAAAATCGGCAGCGAGGAAATGAAGGATAACATTATAAATATGGGGGTTAACCCTCTTCTTAGCATGTATCGAAATCATAAAAGCAGCCCCTTTGAAGATAAGCTAAAAGCTTTTATTGATTTCAGCATAATAATATAGTATTTTCTTTTTCTTTTTCTTTTTGGATTTGGAGTTTGTCAAGAAGTGTTTTGCTTTCTTGGGTCAAGTAGACAAGCTGTGTTCATATATAAAGATCACTAATTTTTTGATAGAATAGAAAGGTTTTAAGACCCAGAATACTAATTATGGATACTAGTGTGGAGAAGACAAGAATGAAGTTTAAACAAGATTCCCTGTCCGATGCTGTAGAGGAGATGTCTGTTGATTGGAGAGGCAGAATCTGCAACTCTAAGCATGGTGGAATGGCTGCCGCTGTTTTTGTTCTTGGTTTATCTCTCTCTCCCTCCTCCTCCTCCTCCTCCTCCTCCTCCTCCTCCACCTCCTCCCCCTCCCCCTCCCCCTCTCACCCTCCCTTTGAGTGTGTATTTCTGTATGTAATAGTTATAAACATCATAAAAATTCCTCACTACATAATTAATCTTGTTTGTATATTCTACTTTCTCTAGAAGTTCAATAATCATACAAGAAAATAAGACGGAATTTTCAATAGAAAAAATTGACATTTTCAATGTTTGCTATGATTCAGGGCTTCAAGCTTTTGAGATGATGGGAATTGCTGCTGTTGGGAACAATCTCATCACATATGTGTTCAATGACATGCACTTTCCTTTGTCGAAGTCTGCCAACATAGTCACAAACTTCGTAGGAACTGTCTTCCTCCTATCCCTCCTCGGTGGGTTCCTCTCAGATTCTTACCTCGGGAGTTTTTGGACCATGCTGATCTTTGGGTTTGTGGAGCTCTCTGTAAGTACCTCTTTTTCTTCCGACATTATCTTTTATCTTGTACTGTCAAAATCTTTTAAAACTCGAACACTATCAACAGGCTGCCTATCTAAGATTCTTTTGTCTGTCTAGAAATATAGAGGCACCTATATTTTATTATCCTTCAAAATAATCTTACTGTAAATAAGTTTAATATCCTTGTCACTCCATTCTTATATATATATATATATATATATATATATATATATATATATATATATATATATATTTAGATGAATCCCCATGCTGTATTCCTTTTTATTATTTTCCTATAACCTATATATATATATAATTGTTTTCTGGCCCCAAAGGAGAGCTGAGAAATTCCCACATCAAAATATTCAATCATTTCTCTTTGAAGTATTTACTGCCCACTAATTCCCCTCCCCTCATGCTACAGGGTTTCATATTATTGTCCATTCAAGCCCATCTGCCGCAGTTGAGGCCACCTAGCTGTGATATGGTAACTGGTGGAGTTGACTGTACGGAAGCCAAGGGCTACAAGGCTATGATATTCTTTTTAGCACTCTACTTGGTGGCTCTCGGAAGTGGATGTCTAAAACCAAACATAATTTCTCATGGGGCAGACCAGTTCAAGAAGGAAGACCCCAAGCAATCCAAGAAGCTCTCCACCTACTTCAATGTAGCCTATTTTGCTTTCTGCATGGGAGAGCTTGTTGCCCTAACTGTTCTTGTTTGGGTCCAAACCCATTCAGGAATGGATGTTGGTTTTGGAGTCTCTGCTGCTGCCATGGCTGTAGGATTGATTTGCTTGATTTCAGGCTCGTTTTCCTACAGGAACAAGCCTCCTAAAGGAAGTATCTTCACTCCATTTGCTCAGGTAGTTTAAGCCTAACCTGAACCCAGCTCCATTCCTCTCCCTCTTGCTTTAAAATAGAAAAATGTGTATGTGGAGAAAAGTAGTTTTTTTCTTACTTTTGATTAACTTAACTATATATGCACTACAGGTTTCTTTCTCACCAATTGCTATCAGATTTTCCTTTTGCCTGATAATTCAACATCTTTTTGTAATTTTTCTGTGGCTCAGGTTTTATTTGTTGTTTCTTTGTGTGGTTCAGATTCTAACAATCCTTGATTGGGGAACTAAACTAATGCATATAATTTGACCATTCAAAAGCTTAGTCTGGTTTCCTTTCCCTAAATAAAATAAACATTTAATATTACAATAAGCTTTTATTTAATATAAGTGATGCATGCTATGACTCCCTCTCTCTCTCTATATATATAATATATACATGCACCATGGCTTTAATACATATCTGATTCAAGGAACGCATACTGTGCCCCGATTTTTCCATGTGTTTTATTCCTAAATGGGAAAAAAAAAAGAAAAAAGAAGAAGCACAAGCTAGAAGCTAGTTGGCATCACCATATGTATGCCACCGCCCTAGATCTACCTGCTTAGTTGTTTAAAATTTTCAATAGATGTCTACTGTTGTTTGTCTCCCTTAATTCTTTGATTAATTTTCTGTTCTTTTCTTTAGGTTTTTGTCGCTGCAATAACAAAAAGAAAGCAAATATGTCCCTCAAACGCACAGATGCTTCATGGCTGCCACTACAATGTGTCAAGCCACGTCCCAGCTACGTCAACTGATGTCAGCAACTTGCTTCATACTGAAAAGTTCAGGTAGGATACCAAATATGAAATCAAAATTTTATAATTATAATTTCAAAATTTCATTGATTTGTGATGGTTTTGCTTATTATTTTAATTTCATCATGTCAATGCAACAATACTGAGTCTCTTGCCTAATTAAGATTGTGTTTAGTTAATGTAGTAGTAAGAAAAATGAAATTGAGATATTATCATATTTAACATAAAATAAATATGTCTATATAACAGTTTTTTAGTAAATCTATTTAATTTTAAGATATATATTGTAGGAAGACATGTCCTCTCTATTTCTATTGTTTATTATATGTTTATATAACAATTTTTGAATAAATCTATGTAATTTTAAAATATAAATCATATATGAAAAGACATGTCTTTTCTATTTCTATTATCTACAACTTTTTCTATCCTCAAATAATAATTAAACTCTATCTAATTTTTTTTCCCTCTCTTATGGTTGAATTCTTCAATTAGTACAGGTTCCTGGACAAGGCCTGCATCAGAGTCCAAGATGAAAGTGAGGCAAGTGAGAGTACATGGAGATTATGCACAGTGGCCCAAGTGGAGCAAGTGAAGATACTTATCTCAGTCATTCCCATATTTTCCTGCACCATCATCTTCAACACTATTTTAGCACAGCTTCAAACTTTCTCTGTTCAGCAAGGAAGTGCTATGAACAGCCAGATCACAAAAAGCTTCAAAATCCCTCCAGCCTCCCTTCAAGCCATCCCTTACATCATGCTTATTTTTGTCGTCCCTCTCTATGAAACTGTCTTCGTACCATTTGCTCGAAGAATCACAGGGAAAGATTCTGGGATCAGTCCTCTGCAAAGGGTTGGCGTTGGCCTTTTTATCGCAACATTTTCCATGGTTTCTGCTGCAGTAATTGAAAGGAAGAGAAGAAACTCAGCCCTGGATCATCAGGAAACCTTGTCCATATTTTGGATTGCTCCCCAATTTCTCATCTTTGGTCTTTCAGAGATGTTCACTGCAGTGGGTCTGATCGAGTTCTTCTACAAACAGTCCCTGGAAGGGATGCAATCCTTTCTGACTGCCATGACCTATTGCTCATACTCATTTGGTTTTTACCTGAGCTCCCTCCTAGTTTCTCTGGTGAACAAGATTACCTCTAGCTCTTCTAATGGTGGCTGGCTCAGCGACAATGACCTAAACAAAGACAAGTTAGACCTTTTCTATTGGTTACTAGCAGTCCTAAGTCTCGTCAACTTCTTTAATTATCTTTTCTGGTCAAAATGGTATTCTTACAATCCATCCCTATCACCTACTGCGCTCCATGATTGCTCTCTCGGACAAGACATAGAGAGCCGAAACTTCACCTCTTCTAAGCATTTCGGACCTGAAAATACTGTATCTTGAACACTATCAGAATGATTTTACTTCATTTGTCCCTTGACCTAAAAATGTCTTACTAGTGTATATTGTAGAACGAGTGAACCCTAGGTAAGATTTTTAATCAAGTTTCAGACAGCACCTACCTAGATCCGTTTGTTTCTGTGTAGCACCACAAAAACAAACGCGGTTAGCCGCATGAAGTAATTCCCTTCAACTTTCCTTCGATGTTCAAATAATTTGACAGTGTAAGGTAGACTGTGGAGGGTCCCCGGAGGTCTTTTTATGGTGATTCTAAGTATCTGTAAGGAAGTTAGGTCTAATCTCATCAGCTACAAGATTCAATGCATTCTCGCAGAGTGATCTTTCTTTTCTTCATTGGTTTCTTTTTGTGATCATGTGCAAGGATGTCTTCTTCTCTCTCTTTTTCTTTTGTTGCAGAAAGGATGTAAGTGGTGGGGCTGTGCTTTTTGCTTTCGTTAGTTGAAAGAATAGTTTTTTTAAAAGCACTTATAACCTGTAATTTATTATGATGGTTGCGATCGAAATTGGCGACATGGTGTTTGTTCCTGGGCTTACGTGAGAAAGCAAAAACACTTGAAAAGGTTAAAATCGGGGGCAAAATTCAACTTAAACTCAAGACTCTTATCTTTACACAGAAACATGTCTGGTACATGTTTTAGGTCCCCCACCCTTGCAAATAACTAGGTTTATTTCTATCTAGAAGGTAGAATTTTAGAATAATTTGATAAAAGTTTTGGAAAAATAACAGATATTAGCATGGTTTGAACACAATTACAATTAAAGTTTATAATTATCTAATGATCAAGAAATGAGATTTAAAATCTATTGATCAATAAATACAGGTTTATTAGGAACACCCGTAAACACTGTTTTTTACACATCTAGCACCGTATAAAAGGTCTTGATGAAACGATACTAACCACACCTTGAAAGAACATTATTAATAGTTATAATTCATTAGGGATTTTTGTTCAAGGTTAATTTAGAGTTAATTATTAAATCATTTTTAGTGGTACCAGATGTACGTAAAAAACAAAGTCTTGATACTCTATAGTTACTTTTTTTTTCTTCAATTATCTCTCCTGCCCTCTTTCATTCTTCATAAAAGTTTAGGTTGATTTTTTTTTAGATTAATCAATTTACAAAAAAAAAAATATGACTAAACAAACCATTTAAAATAGCGTTTGTGTGCAAAAATATATTGTAGAACATGGTAGCTATTATAAATAGTGGTTTTGTACAAAAATAATATTTAAAAAAACAATTAATATTCAAACTATGTTGTTTTTTTTTAATATATGTTATTATTGCATAAAACTTAACCAACTATGCTATTTTTTAAAAAATAAAATAATTTATCTTCCTACCCCCACATATTTATGAGAGGGTGTTTGCCATCATAATTTCCATTCAATAGTTTGCTAAAATACTCTAGTGGGGGGCATGAACAACTATTTTTACAAACATGCTTTGGCCCACATCCTCAAATGATGGCCCACAATCCAAGGACAAAATTACAGCTTATGCACTAAGGATGGCTTAACCTTTAAATTTTACACGTTATGGCCAGTGAAAATTGGATTCAACTATTTATGTACTCCCTATAGTTTTTAGAAAATAACACTTTGATCCCTTTAGTTATAAAACCAATAATGAATATCTTTCTCTATATATTTGTTAGTAACCTGAATTGTCCTTTCTGTAGTTCTTATGACAATCATGATATTGTATCACCAACCACATACCTAGAATAAAAATTTGTACTTAATTGAATTCAATTGTAATATTTAATTTGAATTTAATTAACAAATAAGTTAAATTCAAATATTTTGAAAAGATAGAATTCAATTATTATTTTTTGCTATAGCATCCTCATTACCTTTATCTTGAAAAGATAGAATGGATCGATGGAAGGATAGAATGAGTTTATTTTAATACTTTGAATGAAAGCATTCTTATTGAACATTTGGATGTTTTGATAGCAGATTGAACACCATGAGAAAGGAAAGATAGAGTAAAGGGGGGTGTTTGGAAAACCCAGTAAAAAAACACAATTTTTTTTTAAAATTAATTTTATTGGTGTTCTTAGATTATTTGAATGTGCTGATATAAATTTTTTTTTAAAATAAAAAATATTATTTTATTATCAAAAAATATCTTAAAAAGCAATATCAACTACGTTATTAAACAGATACTAAATAGATTAGATAAAGAGGGATGATGTTAACATAAAATTCACAATGAAGTAATATATTACAGTTTAAATGCGTAGACCTCCACTTTTGTATTGGATCTACGGGCACAAGAGTCTAAACCAATAGGTTGTGAGGTCAATTTATATTTAAACAATATTTCTTTTGTTTTCTAACGTATAATATTTTTATTTATGTGTACACCCAGCATATTTAATATTTCCATATCAGGTGAAATAATATTTAAAATGATACTAAAATGAGAAAATAACATGAAAAACATAAATATAATTGTGATAACATTTAGAATGAAAAGTAACATGAAGAAAAATAAATATAATTGTAATAATATTTAGTTTGAATTTGTTTCATTACAAAGAAGCTAAAACAAAATGGTTTGTTCATTTTCACTGTGACTCATTGTCACTGTGGACTGGATATCTGCTCCGGTGCTTCGCGCGCGGACGTTTGCCTCTTTTTTTTCCCCTCGAACACGACAAAAAACGCAACCGCTTTTAGGGGCTCAACGGTCATTGACCGTTTTCGGCCCGGTTCGTCTAGCCTGATTTTTTTTTAATATTTCATTGAACAGTGCATTAACTATTTTGTCCCTCGAAAAGGACAAAAATCAGGCATGGGAGTGAGGGGCATTCCGGTAATTAACCAATTTTTTATTTTTAGTTTTTTTGTTTTCTATTGGCGCGTCGCCGGACACGCCGCCCGTTTCCACGGTCATGCGTGTTTTGGAGGGCGCGTGCAGCTTGATCCGACGTCCAAAAATGCCCAACCGCCGTTTATGATTTTCAAGCATGTTCTCTTCCACTTGGTGCGGCACGTGTGACGATATGGTGTCCGGAAATGTGTCAATGGTCATTTTAATTCCCCCACCCCCTATTTCTCTCTCCACCTGCACAAGTTGACATCAACACAGATGCTTTTTGTCAAATTTCATTTCAGTCCCTGAACGTTAGATTTGTTTTTCTAGCCCTTATTGCTATTATATAGGTTTTGATTTGTTTCAATTTCATCCTTCAATTGAAATTAAGTATCTATTGTAGTTTTAATTAGGTCCCCAGTCTTTTAATTTTGCGGATTGCTCTGAAATCCAGAATATTTTTTGTATCAAAGTTCTGATTGATTGCAATTTCATCATTCCATGCAAATTTATTATAGATCCTTAATATTTTCAGTATCAAAGTTTGATTTATTTCAATTTTATCCTTCTATGCAAGTTAATTATGGATTCCAGTTTCATTTCGGTCCCAATTCTTTTAATTTCCGGTTTGGTTTTAAATTATTTAATTTCAATGTTTGGATTTACTTCAATTTTGTCCCTTAAATTAAATATATTATTTAAAGTATGTCAAATTAATTATATATTTGTATATTTATGTCAAATTAAAGTATGTGAGACTAATTATATGCTTTAATATTTATTAAATATTATCGCCTAAAAATATATAGAGAGAGAAAAAATAGCCTAGGATTTCTTGAGAAAAAAAAATTAATATCAGTATTCTTAAATACATTTAATATAATAATATGATGAATAAATCTTATAAGTTTTTTTTTAATTTGGATTTTAATTTTTTTCTCTTTTGTTTAAGTTTATTTCTTAAAAAAAAAATTTACAATGTTTTTATTTTTAATATTTCAGATCTAATATTACTAGGGGTAAAAGACAGCTAAAAAAAAATTACCTAGGTTATCTATAATTAAAAAAGATGCAAGTCACTTCCCATTTTGATTACACTATTCCTTTTAGAGGACAAATAATTAATTATAGGACGCAAAAAAATTAAGTTAATTTCTTGAAAAAATTACAATAATTTTTATTTATGATGTGTCAAATCTAATATTACTGAGGAAAAAAGGCAACTCATAAAAAAAAAAGTAAACAAATTTACCTAGGTTATCTACAATTAAAAAATTATACGTACCCCTTCCCATTTCGATTACACTATTCCTTTTAGATGGGAAAAACATTATTGATAACATATGTTATCTATTATAATGTTACTTAACAAATATTAAAATAACTAATTACAGCATGTAAAACTCATTTTTAACATATTTTATCTATTGCAATTTTACAATTTAAACATTAAAATAACTAATTATAGCACGCAAAAAAATTAAGTTTATTTCTTAAAAAAATTATAATTTTTTTTTATATGTCGGGGAAAAAAAAACTCATAAAAAAAAATTGTCTAGGTTATCTACAATTAAAAAAGATGCGAGTCACTTCCCATTTCGATTACACTATTCCTTAAAAAAATTATTTATGACATATTTTATCTATTATAATTTTATTAATTAAATATTAAAATAACTAATTACAGCATGTAAAAAATCAATTAATTTTCTATATAAAAAAAAGCTCAACGCAACGCGCGGTCAAGCATCGTTAGCGTCTATAGTGAAACGTCAGCGTAGCACCGCATTCCTCTCACTAGTTTCACGTATGTAACTAGTAATCCATAAATTTGATACCAAACTTCTTAATTTACCTAATGTTGTGGGTGCCGTAATAAATAAGATATATTTCAATTGATCTAAGATAAATTTGAATTTATTTAGGTGCTTCTTCATTGGGATACATCATGAGAAGGGAAAAACTTTCATGTTATCTCTATAAACCAGATTTGTTTTTAAAATATTTATTTATTTATTGTACAAACCAAGCAAATCAAATAATAACATAAATTGAAAAGGATTTTGTCGTGCAAAACCAAGCAAATCAAATAATAACATAAATTAAAATTAAAAATAGATATGTGTCTGTATGTTAATGTGGTTGATGTCACTTTTAAAACTGTTTTTCGTTCAGAAATTGATCAGAATAATTTTTTTTTATGTTTTTAAAAATATTTTTAATATCAACACGTGAAAATGATCTAAAAACACTAGAAAAATAATAAATTAAAAAAAATATATTTTTTTTAAAATACTTTCAATACGCACAGCCAAACAATATCGTAATTTGATAGGACATACTTCTCAAAAGCTTCAATATCATATATTGAAAATTACAGCCATGAATAAAGTATACATACAAGTAGTTTATTATCCAAAACCCAACTACATAAAAAAATTAAAAATAAAAAACTTTGAATAGAAAAAAGGTATTTCTATATATGTTCATACACTAATCAAACACAATCTAAATAAATAATTGCAGGAATAAAAAACATATAAAGTAATTATAACATTCAGAATACTTATATTTAAGATAAGCCATGCATAATAATTGATTTCCAAAAGAACACAGCGAAAATACACATAAAGAATAAAGAATGTGGATCACAAGTGGTTTATATCTTAGTTATAAAATTTAAACTGGTTTCTATGTTGATTTGTGACGTGGATTGATTAAAATTCTAAAAGAAATTATAATGACTCAAATTGATGCATGACTTGGTCAATTCATTATTTTAACTTGTTGGTTTCGGACAAAAAAATATTTTTTATTAAAATAATATTATTTTGATTTTTTTAGATTAACTCTCCGAGTATATAAATCGAGTTTTATCTTGAACTAGGCAATATAACTATAGTTTATAACCAACATCGGACACTTGATCATTAAAAAAGGAATATATATATATATATATATATATATACACAGTATTATTGTTTTTAAAGGGCGTAACGTGATGATAAAAAAATTATAAAAAAAATATAATTTGAATAGCAAGTCTCGAGTTTAAATCAAATATACATCCTTATTTTACTCACTTACATGAACTTACAAATTACATTTTTTGGAGACTAAAGTTTCTCGCATTAAAAAAAAATTGCATCGACAACATTCAATGAACTTATATATTTGCCTATTTGAGAGGGTGGTTGCGATTGCTTTTGAAAGTGCTTTTATTTATAAATACATCAAAATGAGATTTTTTTTATTTTTTAAAAATTATTTTTAACATTAGCACATAAAAATAATATAAAAAAACAAAAAAAAATCATTTAAAAAAATCAAATTTTAAAAAAACGGCGAAATAACCACCGTCCCAAAGAGCCTTATAACCGATGTGAAGCCATTGCATCCCAACGTCTATTTTCTGAATGAATACAAACACGTAGACCATTTCTCATATCTTTGTCTTTGCTTGCTTTATGGTAACGGGGGCACACTAAAATACAGCTGGCTTAACGCGTCCCCCATTCCTATGTCATTTATTACGAGAAATTAACTTCAAATTACCATATCATCCTTTTCAATTTATGTTACAAAATCATATCTTCTATTATTATATTAATTCATTAGTTCATTTGAATTTATCCTAGTTTATTTTGGTTTATATTTATTATAAGTTTTGAATTTATCCAAGTTTATATATATGAGTCTATAAATAAATATATTGTTGAGAGGATAAATTAGTAAAATAAAATTACAGAATTATATGAAATAAAAATGTTTTCTCCACTGCCTTAATTTTTACAAAATTATTCCTTTTCACACATGAACTTAATGATATTGTGCTCAGCACATTCTTTAAAAAGACAATTTAACAAATTTATTCACTAAAGCATTAACAGCTACAGTAATTGAAGGACTGCGATACAATATTGGAATGTCATAGCTTAAGAGCTTAAATGAGATACATATATAAAAGAGAATTAATAAGCACTGAACTTTTTTTTTTCTTAACCAAGTTTTTTTTCCTATTGGTTTTTTTCTCATAAGGATTTTAATAAGACAATTTTCAACGCATAAATCTATACAATAGATATCCAAGTGAGAGTGTTACAAATTATACATTGTATATATGATTGTCTAGATACCTTTCTATATCCCTCTCTTATTACATTTATTCATCATTATTTCATGTTGATTTAAATATATTCAAATTCATTCTAATTACATTTATTATGACTTTTGATATTATTATGTACGCGTGATAAATAGGTGCATTGTTGAGAGGATAAATTAGTGATACGGAATTACGAGTTTTACACTCTCATCCATAAATAGTATATCTCCACTAAGATGACTTTGAATAGCTATAATAGTTTTGTGGATCCATAAAAATATATCCAAAATATACGTAACCACCTTTATTTTTATAAAATAAATATATTAAACATTAAAAAAAATAGATGAAACCATGACTCATAAAAAAATAATAAAAATATCTTCCCCTAGTTATATCCATTTATTTCTATAAAATAAATCTATTAAATAACTAATGAAATACGACTAGTTACTTGACACCAAAGAATCATTCATCAATAAAACTAGTTGAACAAAGCTCTTGAGATCCAGCAAAACCAACGGTTGACTAGATGAATTCCTCCCTGCAAGGAGGTTGTTTTTGTCATTGCAACATTTGAATACAACGTACCACGTACTTATCAGTATCCTGCCAACCTCAAATCCACTTGTAAAGAACTTTGCCAGCTATACTTCGCCTTCTTCGGCACGCAGACTGCCCCCCTATATATCTCTTTTTTTTTTCTCCATGAAAAGAACCTATGCTTACTCTTCTGCAAATTTCTTCATCACTCTCCCTGAAAAGAAAACTTACAACCCAAAACGATACTGATTTGGAGACACAAAGAAGGCAACAGACCCAATCCTACACAAATGTCTATAAATCATGAACCTCCTGGATTGAAAACAAACCCACACGCGTCCGACCCAGCATCAAAACGGAGCTCCAAGAAGAGGACCGGCCAGCCTGACGCCCCATTTCATGGCGTAAGAAAACGGAGTTGGGGCCGTTATGTATCTGAAATCCGGTTACCCGGAAAGAAGACCCGAGTATGGCTAGGATCATTTGGGTCACCCTGAGATGGCTGCCCGGGCGCATGACTCGGCCGCTTTCTTTTTAAGAGGCAAGTCAGCGAGTCTCAACTACCCTGACTCAGTCGGGTCACTTCCCCGCCCCGAGTCTTGCTCTAGCAAAGACATCCAATTGGCTGCGGCGAAAGCTGCAACTGGGTTTGAGAAAGCGAGGGTAGGTAACCGGGTCGGGATTGAGGATAGCGAGTCAGGTGGAGAACCCGATAGTTCAATTTGGCTGGGTTTGGGTGAGATAGAAACGGTGTCGTATGAAGAAGTGAAACGAACTCCTTTGTTTTGTCCTTTGAGATTCGATTCAGTGAGCGGAAATGACGAGATGTTGTATATGAACGATCAGGGAGCTTTTATTTGCTAAATGTTTGTAATAATAACTCCTGTAAAGACCTTCTTCTGGGGGCTAAAATGTAAATTAAATTTGATCCTAATGGCTTACCTTTCTTTTTAGATTACTGTTTTTTAATGCCTTATTTTTCTTGCATCATTGGCTTTGTGCTCACGTATGAGATAATTTTTTAGAGCATGTTGGTTTTTTCATCTTAAAAATATTTTTTTTAAAAATTAAAATATATTAATTAAAAAAACAATTACGAGTAAGAGGGGTTTTGAAATATGATAAACAAAATGGAGAATGTGATTCTGAGTGTTTGTTTAGGAAGCGATTTTAGAAAATTTTGAATTTTATTTAAGTATTTTTAGATATTTTTTAATGTTAAAAATAAAAAATATTATTTTAATAAAAAAACTTTAAGAAACAAGATAAATCAAACAGACACCCAATCTCTTGTCTCTCTCTTGTTGAATTTTTCGAAAACGTTTGGGTTCGAAATTAGAATTGGGGTCGTTGGAAGTTGAAATATATACATGGGATAGGGGGTTTGAACTTTCTGGCATTGTACTTGACCGTTGACACTTTGCTGGAAGATAAGATTCCATTTATTGTGTATTTTTGGTTATTAATGTAATTTTCTTGTGCTTCTGTTACCTTGCGATGGTTGGGTTCGGCCCTCTCATGTGATGGGTTTAGTTCCCTCTTTATTCCAAAAAAACGTATTAATATATATATATATATATATATATATATAAAAAATAACTTCCCTTTATTCCAACAAAATTAAATAAATTAGATTTTAATTAACTCAACCGCTTTCAGGGGCTCAACGGTCATTGACCGTTTTCGGCCCGGTTCGTCTGGCATTTTTTTTTTAATATTTCATTGAATAGTGCATTAACTATTTTGTCCCTCGAAAAGGACAAAAATCAGGCATGGGAGTGAGGGGCGTTCCGGTAATTAACCAATTTTTTATTTTTAGTTTTTTCGTTTTCCTATTGGCGCGTCGCCGGACGCGCCGTCCGCTTCCACGGTCATGCATGTTTTTGACGGCGCGTGCGACTTGATCCAGCGTCCAAAAATGCCCAACCGTTGTTTATGATTTTCAAGCATGTTCTCTTCCACTTGGTGCGGCACGTGTGACGATATGGTGTCTGGAAATGTGTCAATGGTCATTTCAATTCCCCCCCTATTTCTCTCTCCACCTGCACAAGTTGACATCAGCACAGATGCTTTTTGTCAAATTTCATTTCAGTCCCTGAACGTTAGATTTTTTTTTCTAGCCCTTATTGCTATTATATAGGTTTTAATTTGTTTCAATTTCATCCTTTAATTGAAATTAAGTATCTATTGTAGTTTCAATTAGGTCCCCAGTCTTTTAATTTTTGTATCAAAGTTCTGATTGATTGCAATTTCATCCTTCCATGCAAATTTATTATAGATCCTTAATATTTTCAGTATCAAAGTTTGATTTCTTTCAATTTTATCCTTCTATGCAAGTTAATTATGGATTCCAGTTTCATTTCGGTCCCAATTCTTTTAATTTCCGATTTTGGTTTTAAATTATTTAATTTTAATGTTTGGATTTACTTCAATTTTATCCCTTAAATTAAATATATTATTTAAAGTATGTCAAATTAATTATATATTTGTATATTTATGTCAAATTAAAGTATGTGAGACTAATTATATGCTTTAATATTTATTAAATATTATCGCCTAAAAATATATAGAGAGAGAAAAAATAACCTAGGATTTCTTGAGAAAAAAAATTAATATCAGTATTCTTAAATACATTTAATATAATAATATGATGAATAAATCTTATAATTTTTTTTTGATTTGGATGTTAATTTATTTCTCTTTTGTTTAAGTTTATTTCTTAAAAAAAAATTACAATTTTTTTATTTTTAATATTTCAGATCTAATATTACTAGGGGTAAAAGACAGCTAAAAAAAAATTACCTAGGTTATCTATAATTAAAAAAGATGCAAGTCACTTCCCATTTCGATTACACTATTCCTTTTAGACGGCAAATAACTAATTATAGCACGCAAAAAAATTAAGTTGATTTCTTGAAAAAATTACAATAATTTTTATTTATGATGTGTCAGATCTAATATTACTGAGGAAAAAAGGCAACTCATAAAAAAAAGTAAACAAATTTACCTAGGTTATCTACAATTAAAAAATATACGAACCCCTTCCCATTTCGATTACACTATTCCTTTTAGACGGGAAAAAAATTATTTATAACATATGTTATCTATTATAATGTTACTAATCAAATATTAAAATAACTAATTACAGCATGTAAAAAATCAATTAATTTTCTACATAGAAAAAAGTCTAGCGCAGTGCGCGAAGCAAACATGCTAATTATAGCACGCAAAAAACTCAGTTTTAACATATTTTATCTATTGCAATTTTACAATTTAAACATTAAAATAACTAATTATAGCACGCAAAAAATTTAAGTTTATTTCTTAAAAAAATTACAATTTTTTTTTTACATCGGGGAAAAAAAAACTCATAAAAAAAATTTGCCTAGGTTATCTACAATTAAAAAAGATGTGAGTCACTTCCCATTTCGATTACACTATTCCTTTTAGGCGGAAAAAAATTATTTATGACATATTTTATCTATTATAATTTTATTAATTAAATATTAAAATAACTAATTATAGCATGTAAAAAATCAATTAATTTTCTATATAGAAAAAAACTCAACGCAACGCGCGGTCAAGCATCGTCAGCGTCTATAGTGAAACGTCAGCGTAGCACCGCAATCCTCTCACTAGTTTCACGTATGTAACTAGTAATCCATAAATTTGATACCAAACTTCTTAATTTACCTAATGTTGTGGGTGCCGTAATAAATAAGATATATTTCAATTGATCTAAGATAAATTTTAATTTATTTAGGTGCCTCTTCATTGGGATACATCATGAGAAGGGAAAAACTTTCATGTTATCTCTATAAACCAGATTTGTTTTTAAAATATTTATTTATTTATTGTACAAACCAAGCAAATCAAATAATAACATAAATTGAAAAGGATTTTGTCGTGCAAAACCAAGCAAATCAAATAATAACATAAATTAAAATTAAAAATAGATATGTGTCTGTAAGTTAATGTGGTTGATGTCACTTTTAAAAATGTTTTTCGTTCAGAAATTGATCAAAATAATATTTTTTTTATGTTTTTAAAATCATTTTTAATATCAACACGTGAAAATGATCTAAAACACTAGAAAAATAATAAATTAAATTTTATTTTATTTTCAAAAATACTTTCAATATGCACAGCCATGAATAAAGTATACATACAAGTAGTTTATTATCCAAAACCCAACTACATAAAAAAATTAAAAATAAAAAACTTTGAATAGAAAAAAGGTATTTCTATATATGTTCATACACTAATCAAACACAATCTAAATAAATAATTGCAGGAATAAAAAACATATAAAGTAATTATAACATTCAGAATACTTATATTTAAGATAAGCCATCCATAATAATTGATTTCCAAAAGAACACAGCGAAAATACACATTAACTAATATCTAAATGGCGTGGGTTATTCACTGTATATGCGTTCACTGTGCACACAGACACAGTGCACTGTGAATTGCAATAGTGTTTTCTTTTTCTTTTTCGTTTTGTGAACAGTGCAAGCACGTTTTTAACCCCCAATAAAGACAAATTAGTGCACAGTGACAGGGGCTCTCTCGGCTTTTCCCACTTTCTGTGCATAGTGCAAGCACGTTTTTAACCCCCGATAAAGACAAATAAGTGCACAGTAACAGGGGCTCTCTCGGCTTTTCCTACTTTCTGTGCACAGTGCGAAGACGAAAAAGGGCCCCCAAAACGACAACATTGCGTACAGTAAGCGGGGGCAGGGGCGTATATTCCGCTCCGATTTTTGCGTAAATATCAGTGGGCTCAGGGGTGTCTTCGTAATTATCCCATTATTTTATTATTTCTTTCGGGCGGGCGGCTGGCGCGTCGTCGGGCCGCGCCGGCGGCATTCCACGCGGACGCGCCCTTTAGGCGAAGCGTGCGTGTCCTTTAGGCGGTGAAAAATTGACTTCCGCCGCATCAGGCGGTGCGCCTACATGTTCTCTATCTTCCGTCGCGGCGCGTTCCGTCACTAGATGCTCAGGTAAGCGGCGGAGAAAGGTTTTGTGTCGGTTGCCGGCTTTCTCTCTCCTGCCGCCGCAAATTCGGATCCAGTCCCTGATGTATGTAGTAAGTTTAGTTTGGTCCCTCATTGTTTGATTTCTGATTTCTTCTTCGTTCCTTTAATTTATTCGGTACAGATGTTTGCATTGCTTTTAATTTTGTCCTCTGATTACAATTAGTCATATATACAACCTTTCATTTCAGTCCCTCTTCTTCTAATTTTTTTATAACATTACACAACAATTAAACTCATTATTTCATGATGTATTTTGGTCCCAAGATTTGTTTTTTTTTTCAATTTTATCCTTCAATTGGAATTAATCATATATTTTATTTTTCATTGTGGTCCTTATTCTTTTTATTTTGTTATTTTATATTGGTTCATTTGTTTTTTTGAATTCTGAGATAATATTTATTTTTTATTCATACTATTTATTTTTGTTATTTGATTATTACAAGTATTTTCACAATTTATATATCTTTTTTTCATTTAAATTGAATTATAAAATGAACTAATCTTAATACAATGTGTTTAATAATTCAGATATCTTCTTGCTTTTTTCAATCACAATAATAATTTTATTCTTGTTATTTCATTGAAACCTACTAAAAAAATAAATTTATATTCATTTAAAATTTATATATTTTATACAAAACTTGCACTTCATAAAAATGATATACAAATTTATTATTTTGTCTAAATTTATGCTATAATAAAAAAATGATACATAATAAATATTTTCTTATATTGAAAAAAATATGATTCCGCCCGCAACGAGGCGTTGGTGCCATGGCTAGATGTTTTCTTTTATTTTTATTTGTTCTTTGGATTATATGATTTTTATAATCTTATTATTTTCACAATAATAATGATAATTAAAAAAATGTTGTTTTTTTAGATTTCCCTGAAATTTTAATTTATATCGGTGATCATTTTAAAAGTAATATTAGTCTATTTTTCCCTTTATTCGTTGTTTTTTTCTTTATTTTTTCTTTAGATTATATGATTTTTATGATTTTATTATTTATACAATAATAATGATAATTTTAATTATTATTTTTTTATTGTTTTTTATCACAATCTTTTGATTTGTTTTTGAATTTTCAGGGCAATTTAATTATTTTAATTGTTTTGACAGTAATGTTAGTAATAATTTTAGCTTCTATAGCAATGATAATGGCAATAACGTGAGGATGAATTTTCAATTTATGTTTTTGTCTTTTTGTTAATAAAATATTAACAACTTATTTTTTTAATTTTATTATTGTGGGTATTTGCACAATTTATATTTTATTTTTGTTTTATTGAAATTGAATTATAAAATGAACGAATCTTAATACAATGAACTTAATAATTTTGATATCCGTGTTTTCTTGCTTTTTTAATGATGATGATAAATTTATGCTGGTTATATCATTTGAAACTACTAAATAAATAAATGTATATCGATTTTGAATTCATATATTTTATAGAAAACTTGTACTTGACATGAATTCTGCGTAGATTTATTATTTTACCAAAATTTATATTATAATAAAAAAATACACATAATTAATATTTTTACATTAAAAAAAATATTGTGCCGGCGGCGGCGAAGCGCGGGTGCCATGGCTAGTAAAGAATAAAGAATGTGGATCACAAGTGGTTTATATCTTAGTTATAAATTTTAAACTGGTTTCTATGTTGATTTGTGACGTGGATTGATTAAAATTCTAAAAGAAATTATAATGACTCAAATTGATGCATGACTTGGTCAATTCATTATTTTAACTTGTTGGTTTCGGACAAAAAATTATTTTTTATTAAAGTAATATTATTTTGATTTTTTTAGATTAACTCTCCGAGTATATAAATCGATTTTTATCTTGAACTAGGCAATATAACTATAGTTTATAACCAACTTCGGACACTTGATCATTAAAAAAGGAATATATATATATATACAATATTATTGTTTTTAAAGGGCGTAACGTGATGATAAAAAAAATTATAAAAAAAATATAATTTAAACAACAAGTCTCGACTTTAAATCAAATATACATCCTTATTTTACTTACTTACATGAACTTACAAATTACATTTTTTGGAGACTAAAGTTTCTCGCATTCGAAAAAAATTGCATCGACAACATTCAATGAACTTATATATTTGCCTGTTTAAGAGGGCGGTTATGGTTGCTTTTGAAAATATTTTTATTTATAAATACATCAAAATGATTTTTTTTTTATTTTTTAAAAATTATTTTTAATATTAACACATAAAAATAATTTAAAAAAACCAAAAAAATTCATTTTAAAAAAATCAAATTTTAAAGAAACGGCGGGACAACTACCGTCCCAAACAGCCTTATATCCGATGTGAAGCCATTGCATCCCAACGTCTATTTTCTGAATGAATACAAACACGTAGACCATTTCTCATATCTTTGTCTTTGCTTGCTTTATGGTAACGGGGGCACACTAAAATACAGCTGGCTTAACGCGTCCCCCATTCCTATGTCATTTATTACGAGAAATTAACTTCAAATTACCATATCATCCTTTTCAATTTATGTTACAAAATCATATCTTCTATTATTATATTAATTCATTAGTTCATTTGAATTTATCCTAGTTTATTTTGGTTTATATTTATTATAATTTTTGAATTTATCCAAGTTTATATATATGAGTCTATAAATAAATATATTATTGAGAGGATAAATTAGTAAAATAAAATTACAGAATTATATGAAATAAAAATGTTTTCTCCACTACCTTAATTCTTACAAAATTATTCCTTTTCACACATGAACTTAATGATATTGTGCTCAACAAATTCTTTAAAAAGACAATTTAACAAATTTATTCACTAAAGCATTAACATCTACAATAATTGAAGGACTGCGATACAATATTGGAATGTCACAGCTTAAGAGCTTAAATGAGATACATATATAAGAGAGAATTAATAAGCACTGAACTTTTTTTTTCTTTCTTAACCAAGTTTTTTTTCCTATTGGTTTTTTTCTCATAAGGATTTTAATAAGACAATTTTCAATGCATAAATCTATACAATAGATATCCAAGTGAGAGTGTTACAAATTATACATTGTATATATGATTGTCTAGATACCTTTCTATATCCCTCTCTTATTACATTTATTCATCATTATTTCAAATTGATTTGAATATATATTCAAATTCATTCTAATTACATTTATTATGACTTTTGATATTATCAATATTTATGTACGCGTGATAAATAGGTGCATTGTTGAGAGGATAAATTAGTGATATGAAATTACGAGTTTTACACTCATCCATAAATAGTATATCTCCGCTAAGATGATTTTGAATAGTTATGGTAGTTTCGTGGACCCATAAAAATATATCCAAAATATACGTAACAACCTTTATTTTTATAAAATAAATATATTAAACATTAAAAAAAAATAGATGAAACCATGACTCATAAAAAAATAATAAAAATATCTTCCCCTAGTTATATCCATTTATTTCTATAAAATAAATCTATTAAATAACTAATGAAATACGACTAGTTACTTGACACCAAAGAATCATTCATCAATAAAACTAGTTGAACAAAGCTCTTGAGATCCAGCAAAACCAACGGTTGACTAGATGAATTCCTCCCTGCAAGGAGGTTGTTTTTGTCATTGCAACATTTGAATACAACGTACCACGTACTTATCAGTATCCTGCCAACCTCAAATCCACTTGTAAAGAACTTTGCCAGCTATACTTCGCCTTCTTCGGCACGCAGACTGCCCCCTATATATCTCTTTTTTTTTCTCCATGAAAAGAACATATGCTTACTCTTCTGCAAATTTCTTCATCACTCTCCCTGAATAGAAAACTTACAACCCAAAACGATACTGATCTGGAGACACAAAGAAGGCAACAGACCCAATCCTACACAAATGTCTATAAATCATGAACCTCCTGGATTGAAAACAAACCCACACGCGTCCGACCCAGCATCAAAACGGAGCTCCAAGAAGAGGACCGGCCAGCCTGACGCCCCATTTCATGGCGTAAGAAAACGGAGTTGGGGCCGTTATGTATCTGAAATCCGGTTACCCGGAAAGAAGACCCGAGTATGGCTAGGATCATTTGGGTCACCCGAGATGGCTGCCCGGGCGCATGACTCGGCCGCTTTCTTTTTAAGAGGCAAGTCAGCGAGTCTCAACTACCCTGACTCAGTCGGGTCACTTCCCCGCCCCGAGTCTTGCTCTAGCAAAGACATCCAATTGGCTGCGGCGAAAGCTGCAACTGGGTTTGAGAAAGCGAGGGTAGGTAACCGGGTCGGGATTGAGGATAGCGAGTCAGGTGGAGAACCCGATAGTTCAATTTGGCTGGGTTTGGGTGAGATAGAAACGGTGTCGTATGAAGAAGTGAAACGAACTCCTTTGTTTTGTCCTTTGAGATTCGATTCAGTGAGCGGAAATGACGAGATGTTGTATATGAACGATCAGGGAGCTTTTATTTGCTAAATGTTTGTAATAATAACTCCTGTAAAGACCTTCTTCTGGGGGGGCTAAAATGTAAATTAAATTTGATCCTAATGGCTTACCTTTCTTTTTTAGATTACTGTTTTTTTAATGCCTTATTTTTCTTGCATCATTGGCTTTGTGCTCACGTATGAGATAATTTTTTTAGAGCATGTTGGTTTTTTTCATCTTAAAAAATATTTTTTTTTAAAAAATTAAAATATATTAATTAAAAAAACAATTACGAGTAAGAGGGGTTTTGAAATATGATAAACAAAATGGAGAATGTGATTCTGAGTGTTTGTTTAGGAAGCGATTTTATAAAATTTTGAATTTTATTTAAGTATTTTTAGATATTTTATAATGTTAAAAATAAAAAATATTATTTTAATAAAAAAACTTTAAGAAAGAAGATAAATCAAACAGACACCCAATCTCTTGTCTCTCTCTTGTTGAATTTTTCGAAAACGTTTGGGTTCGAAATTAGAATTGGGGTCGTTGGAAGTTGAAATATATACATGGGATAGGGGGTTTGAACTTTCTGGCATTGTACTTGACCGTTGACACTTGGCTGGAAGATAAGATTCTATTTATTGTGTATTTTTGGTTATTAATGTAATTTTCTTGTGCTTCTGTTACCTTGCGATGGTTGGGTTCGGCCCTCTCATGTGATGGGTTTAGTTCCCTCTTTATTCCAAAAAAACGTATTAATATATATATATATATATATAAAATAACTTCCTTTATTCCAACAAAATTAAATAAATTAGATTTTAATTAACTCTTGATATTATGGAAATGAATCATTTAATTTAAGTAAATTTTGAAATTTGAAAAATACTTTGAAAGTTTTTCTTCTTTCAAAATGCAGTCCAACACTTATCATTTATTCATGATTTTTTCAGCACGAGATTGCCTATAATCCTTAAAATATTGAGTTTACATGTTTTATACTAATTATTAAAAATAATACGTGAATAAAGAATTCTCATAGATTTATGATATGTTTTTGCATGTATGTACTTTGTGGGTGTTTGATACCATATTTCAAAAATATTTTTGAAAAAAAAAATTAATTTTATTTTTTATTTTTTATTTTAAATTATAAAATTTTGGTGTTTTTAGATAATTTTGATATGCTAATGTCAATTTTTTTAAAAAATAATAAATATTATTTTTATGTATTTCTAAATAAAAAATATTTTCACCATATTTCCAAACAATTATATACATAGATGAAACAATATATTATAGGGAAGGCACAACAATAGAAAAAAATAATCAACATCATCAAATAAAATAATATGATCCTCTTCCATAATTAAGAAAACAACAACCAAAATTGTTCAAATGAGGAGTTACTTAAATTCGCTTTTGTGAAAATATAAAGAAAACAATTGAGCAACAATAAAAAATAAGAAAAAAACCCAATAATGTTTAATAAAAGGAAATGAATCTTTAATCCAACCACTTGTTAATAAATCTTGAGCTTATAACCACACAAAACAACCCAGAGATAATGGAACCTTTTCTTCTTTTTTTTTGGTTTAATGCTTGCCGAGACTCATTATATGAATCATAACAAATATCAAATAGAGAGATCATAAACATTGAAAGTAACACTTAATTCTTTCAAGGATTTGGAATGGGCCATCTCCTCTTAGTATTTGCTTTGATCACTTTTATTAAAGAAATATATCCTTTTATATATGTGCCCAAACCCAATATTTGGTTAAACAATATTTTTTTCCCACTTTTTACTAGCTTTGAATGCATAGTTCTCATTCTATTTTTTCATATGTCGCCTAATATTCTTATGGAGCATGTTGTAAAGAAATCACATATTTACTACCTATGTTTTTCTTTATGCCATTAAAATTAAAACTTTCATTAATAGATAAAAAAATCGAATCCAAAAGAGTTAAAGGACTATTCTATGGACAATTTAAAAAAGATCAATAATATTCTGTTAATATCTTGGCTGTATTACTTCCTCCCGAAAAAAAACCATTAAGGAGAACTTACCTAATTGCCTATATGATAATGTTTTTTAAAAAGATCAATAATAATTATTTTTTGTCATAAAACTCAAGGATGAAAGACCACTTTACATTGCAAGTGACGTGACTAATGGTCACATGAAACCATTATAGATGTGATCTCAGGAATCAAAAACACAATTGAAGCTGGCCATATTCTCATCTTGAAAAAACTACATTGTTTGTTAATTTTAAGATTTATAAAATTAGTTAAGATATACATAAATTGATTTAAATATTCATATTAATAAAAAAAAAATATTAAACATTACAAAGCCTTGCGCAAGAAGTACAGGAAAAAATAAAATCTCAGCGATCCTAACGATTATAAGCATAGTTATTGATCCCGTCCCGGGTACCGTTCCGGTTTTGTGTTTGGAACGGAACGTTCCAGCTTTCGATCGTTCGAGTACTGCTCCGGGTTTTGTATCTGTTCATTTTTATTTAATTATATATATGAAAAAAATAAAATATTAATTTAACAAGTATAATTTAAATTCAAGATAAATGAAATTTAAATTATACAATACAAACATAATCTCAAAATTAGAAACATCTCTCAAATTCCAACAATAAAATTATTTTTTTAAAAATAAAAAATAAAAAATGAATTTAATTATAATTAAAAGATCCAGAATATTTGAAATTTAAGCTACTTATTGTATGTTTTTCAAGTAATTCTATGTTTTTTTATGGTTGTTGTATTTGAAATTAATTAATGTTACTTATTGTTTTTTAATGTTAGAAAAACTTAAAAAAAACAAAATGAACACATTAAGAAATAATCAATAAGTTCAAACATAACTAATTAAAATACATTCCATTACAAATAATTCAATCAAATTAATTACAAATTAATACCCCTATTTTTTAGGTTAACTATTATTATAGTAATTAATAATTAATTAATATATTAATTAATTATTATTATTATTATATAATAATTAGTATAAAAACTACCCCGCCCATTTGTCCCCTTCATTTTAATAAACAAAACAAAACCCTACCCATCCCTTCTTTTTCTCTAGCCGCCGCCCCCCCCCCAATCCCTTCTTCTTCTTCTTCTTCTGGAGCTTTGATATACGGAGCCTCGCTTCAGCTCCATGTTACAAGACGAACTACGGTAATGAGGGAAGCTAATGTCGGTGAAGCCCTCCTTCATCCTTAAAATATCATCTTTACGCGTGAGTTTGCCATTTGCATTTCTCTTTTCTGCTTTTGAGCAACGTCGATGCGGAAGAACACTATTAGGACTCAGATCTTAATTTTTTATTTTTACTAATATATAATTTATAGGTTGAGTTTTTCTTTTTTGTTTTTGATTTTTTTTTATTTTGAACCCGGAACGGAACGCCCAGTACGGAACCGGGGCGTTCCGGCCGGAATCCGGCCGGAATTGCCGGATCTGGCCGGGATTTTGACCGGGACAAAAACGTCGCCGTTTTGTCCCGGATTTTGCATTGGAACGGGCCGTTCCGGCCGGAACGGAACGGAATCAGTAACTTTGATTATAAGCTTAAGACAAAACAGTTTTCTTAAAACCACTAGCAATAATGTGTTTAACATTAGAAAAACAGATGTTGCTATAAACCCACTTGAGCCCAACATGTCATGTCTAGTGCACCAGTACTTTTCTATGCTAATGAATGAGTAAACGTCTCTTCGTGGTCATCTCTTTTTGCCTCTCTTTTTCCTTGTATTTTCTGAATTCTCGTCACTTACCAATTGCATTTTCTGAAACTAACCTTATAATTGTTCATATATATATATATATATATATATATATATATATATAAGATTGTCAATTTATTTTCGATTAATATTTTGTTTTTCAATTAAAACATAATATTTCGGTTTTGAAGCGTTCCGGCTCGCCGTTTCCAGGTTGTAGTGTTTATGTGTGTGTATATATATATATATATATATATATATATATATATATAATTAAATATATTAATTCAATTTTTTTTTATTTCAATTCAAAAATAAAATTATTTAGAATTGTGCAATTTAATATAAAAAAAGACACAATAAAATAATTTTTTAAATAAAATTATAAACATGTATAATATTATGAGAATGCTATCAACAATTTCTAAGATCATTATATGATTTGATTGCTCTGAAAGTTTTACATAATATATATAAATATGTCAAGAGACTCCTTGTAAAATTTTATCTCTACGTAACGGTCGAATTAAGAGATATGATTGATATTGTAAAATTATTCATTATTTTAAAAAAAACACTACTTGGCCGAAACAGGATAAGCCAAATGATTCTGGCGCATTATGGCCGGAATTTGGATGAAAAATACAAAATGAACCGGAATTTAACTCGAGATAAAAACAATGTTGTTTTATCTCGTTTTTTAACTGGTATGAAACGTTCTGACCGAAACAAAACGAGATTGACATCCCAGATATATATAGTTTGTGTTCATATTGAGCGCGTTTTAGTTGATCATCACTGGTATGAATATCTCAAATATTATAAAAAGAGGAGGTATTGTTCCCCATAAATCCAGCACTGCTAAGAAAAAAGTTGATACCATATATATTATAGGGACTGCATCTCCTCTAACTCTCTGCCAAATTATTTAGGCTGGTAAATTACAACTCAAAGATTAACATTCCAAACAGCACCTTCTCCTTCCCCACAAGAATCATGCACTACTTTCATCCTTTTCACAGAGTTGCATATTCCGCTACACGACCAGTCGAAGGATGCCACACATACACTCCCCTCTTGTGCTTTCCATTCACAATCTATCCACCAAAATAATGTCGTTAATTTTGAAAAGTGCAATAGCTGTTTTTTTTTTTTTATTACTGTTTGGGAGTGTGAAATAACTTATGTTTTTAAATATGTTTTAAATAGTTTTGATGTCAAAATAAAATAAACTCTACACAACATTATACAATTTTAAACTGAAATAACAATTAATTATATGAAATAAGTCAAATTTTGATGGACTGATATTTTAACTTATTTTAAGAGCATAAAGATTGATTCAGAGCTACAGATGACCCTTTACATGAAATCGATTGAAATAATTAATTACCACTGCTCACGGCCCCATTCAACAACAAAAACACATTTGGCCACGAGAAGAAAATAGTATACTAAATAGCTTTCTCTTACAAGTAGGAAAATTTAAGTGGATTTAGAGTCCGGTTATTTTTGTATGTTAAAGTATTTAAAATAATAATAAAATAATTTTCTTTACTTTACTTTTCCTACCCTAACGAGAAAAGTAGAAATTAGAAATATTAATTTAAAATCCATTTTTATTTTTCAATTTATTGTTAAACATGTTATGCTTTCTAATATAAAGGAATTGGCAGATTGACTCGAGGAAAATATCAACAGGGTGAGAATGGCTGTGACTGATTTATGTACCTGGAGGAGTCCCACAGCACATGGAACGGTCATCGACGTGCTCCACTTCCAAGCCTAGAAGCCAGGAGCCCAAAGAGACATCTTCATTGGCGTATCTATGCAATATAGGCCTGCCAAAATATACCAATTTCGTTATATTACTTCGAATTGTGGGCAGCAAATGAGGTAAAACTGATTATTGAATTGTTAAGGAACCATCTCATCTAAAAACTTAAACTTGTAAATGAGGCTCCATACTATGATTTATATTATTCTCTAACACACCCCCTCAAACGAGGGAAAACTGATGATTTTTGATATGGGACTCACGAGTTGATGGAGATATAGGCAGCAAGATCCTTAGAGATGGCATAGAGTTGGCCAGTGGCATGCCTGAAGTATTTGTTTCCATCTTCTCCGAATTTCCAAGACTCCGGCTCATAATATTTGTCATCTCTGCAGATCGAGAAAGAATATTGCAGTACCAGTTGAGGCGAGGAAGAGATGAAAAAATATGAAGTGAAATCTACTAAATAATAATACACATTCGCCTAGAGATAGAGCCCGACATGATTCAAGCTGTCCATTAGGATCCCGAATTTGCTTAATTAAGCACTTTTAATAACAAAGATACAGAAAGTTGACTCACTTTTGAGAGAGAACTGGTCCAGACTTCATGCATCCGATGTAGATCCTGGGTTTGGACCGGTATCTTGCTAGTGTACTCATTAGCATGCCTACACGACACATGAAACATGAAATGATTAGAACACCAAGAAAATATCTTATCTAAAAATTTAAACTGTTAGGTGAGACTCTAGAATATGATTTATATTTTTCTCTAACACATCCTCTCAAGTGAAAGCCTTTTGGACTTGAAACTTGCATATACTCGTACTACCCTGTGCTTGCTTTTTATCAAATAGAATGAGGGTGGTGAGATTCAGACTCGTGATTGCTAGGTCAACAAGACTCTGATATCATGTTAAGGAACTATCAAACCTAAAATCTTAAACTATTAGGGTGAGACACTATAATATGATTTATATTATTCTCTAACATGTTCCTTGTTAATTTCTATTTACGAAAAACGATGCATGCATCCATTCCAAACGTTGGAGAAGAATCATTGTTGCTAATTACCTAAATTGAGATGAACATCATCATCCACCTTGAGGTAGAACTCAGCATCCCAAAGTGAAACGGCTGTGGAAAAATACAATCTTGTTTTGGTAGAGAGCTCGTGGTATCCTTCAACATGCTTGAGTCTAAGAAAATCCTTATGTTCTGCGTCCTCTAAGTCTATTGCTTTATCAAGAACACCACCAGGTGTGGCACTGTGTCCAATCACAAATCGTATCACAATTCCTTTTTCTTTCTCCAACTTCTTTAACTTATCCCCTGCATTAGTTGCACACATCATTAGTAATTGAGAGCTATAAGGTCAATCAATTATGTACGCTTAAAATAAAATCATGTAGGGAGCTTAAGTTTTTTTTTTTTTTCAATAAGTATTTATTGAGAATTTTCACAGACTATTGAGACCAAATTGAGATTCAAAATTCTTTTAGATTCCCAATTGGAATTTGAGTTAAAATTTGAAATCTAATTTGGGGGCTTGCCTATATTTTAGTGCCCAGATATAAAATTATTTTTTTAATTGTATAAACTCTTCTCCATTTTTTGCCAAGAACAAGAAAACTGGTTTAGAATAAGAGCTCAAAAATTAGTGGTAGATTCCTGCAGTGACTTGACAATTTGTTATTTATTTTGATTTTCCATAACCGGATCAATCGTTGATTTTAATGTGACTACGGGGGTGGTAGGGAATGCATTTGGAAAACGGTTTTGAAAAAAAATAATTTTTTTTTTAATTTTTAGTTTTTACTTTAAATTAATTTTTTTGGTGTTTTTAGATCATTTTGATATGCTGGTATCAAAAATAATTTTTTTTTTTAAAAAAAACATCATTTTGATGCATTTCTGAACGAAAAACACTTTAAAAAATAACTTCAATCACACTTCCAAATAGATACTATACATCAGCCATGGGGTGTGAGCTCTAATCCTTGCAGCTATAACAGCCGAAAATCAGTAAATATAACAGGTGTGTTCTTTCTACGTTGATGCTATAAATTAGGTGTTCGGGGAGAGAAAGGGAGAGAGGACCTTTAGGCATCCAAGTTTGTCGAAGGGATTCCCGGCGTTTTCTGCTGCTAAATGCGGTATTAATGCCAATGACAACAAAAGCTTTCTGTAAACTGTGATTAGCAAGCTTTTCTAGCGAATAATGTTGCTCATTTGACTGAACTGTTCGAGCTACAGCCAGTTCCATTTCTAACGTGGACATCGTGCTCTCAAGAGATCTGCATTATTGCACAAGAGAAAAATAAAAATAAAATGATATTGCAGTTGAATTGTTTGTTTAAAAATTAAAAGTAATAAGAAAAAGTAAGGAATTAACTCACTTTATAGCTTCATGGGTTTTCTGAACTTCTCCCATAATATCTCCAGGCTTTCCTTCAACCATTTTCTGATTCATGTGTAAAAGAAATAAAAGGAAGAACCAATATATATGTGATCTTGATGCATTAATTTAAAACACAAATTTATTCATTTTTATTTATCTAAAATAAAAAAGGATGATGACCCATAATTTAGTTCATGATCAACATGCCCACAGACATATATTGAAAGTTATATCGTTAGTCACAGGTTACTTGGACTTCCCAAATTTATTATGTCATACAATCCGAGCTGATTTGTTTTATTGTATTTTTTAAATCTAAGCTCATATTTTTTCATAATTATAAATCTCTTTAATTTATATGACAATAAGGAGTTTTCTTTTATATATATATATATATATATATATATATATATATATAAAAAATGTTGAATATCATTCCTTTGAAATTCCCGTGTAATGCATGAATAAATAACATGAAATATATATGATGGTAATTAATGATGAATTTATAGCTAGCCTTTTTTTTATTATTTTCAGTGAAATAGAACTCTTAGGTTATGGTGTTTAAAGTGTGGACAACCAAACTTACACGCTTGGGATCCCAATCTTGTTTCAATTCTTGCAGCTTGGTGACATGATGAGGAATTATTGCAATCCTATTATCCTTAGCCCGAGAAGGATGAGTCCAATTCTGGTTGGTAAAGAGAGATCCTGCAAGAAAGCTTGCGAAGCATAGAACAAAAATGGCTTTCGCTGAAATAGGCTTCCCTCTCATTTTCATCGACTGATTTTCAGGCTGACAATATTGCCACGATACTAAAACGTCTCGCAATCCCTCGACCACCTGCTTCTTCTCCGAAATAAGCAATCTATTGTCCGTGCCCTAAGTGAGTTGAGATTCATCAAATACAAAGTGTTAGAAAAATGAAATCTATTATATGAAGTCATCTATATGAATCTCCTCATATTTATAATGCTCTTACAACAATTGATAAGCAAATTACTTGGGCTACAGCAATTTAATGCATAAAGGAAAAGTAAAAAATTTGGCCGGTGCCACTACCTTTGGTTGCTCCGTAGCAAGTGCATGGTTTGAGAATATGATTTCGATCATGTGTGATGCTATTAATGAATGACAGAAGATGAATTAACTGTTTGAAATTTTTTATTTCATTTTCAGGAAGAAAAAAAAAGACAAAAATAGCAAATTTTCTTCGATCCATGTTTAGTGTCAGAGTCTCAGCCTCAATGCCATATGCTCGACCAACCTTATGAAGAATCTGATACCTCTAAAGTCTTACCCTAATGATTATACGAGATTCGACGGGGTGTGTGTGTGTGTTTGTGTCTGCCCTGATGGGAGAGCAAAATTTTATAATATTTTCTAGCAAGAATCAGCAAGCTTTTGACGATAAATTTAACAAAATCTCAGAAAAAAAGAAATATTCTTGGAGACAAGGGCTTAATTTAAATTGACAAACAGGAAATTATAGCTAACAATGCTGTAATAGTGCATTTAGAATACGAAAATAGAAATTCCAAGTTTGGCTAATGGTAATTAATGACCATATATGTGTTACAAATCAAATAAAAAGCATAATATATTTCAAGAAAAAAGAAATTGAACTTTAATTTTAAATTAAATAGGAAAAAAAAAACTTTGGAATTACCTAATGAAGAATTGGACCAGGACTGTTCGGAGTGAAGAGGCTTAGTTATGGAAAGCCAGTTTGCACTGTCCACTCCCTGCTCTCTAGTTCTATATATGAGCCTCCATATCTCTCATCACTCTTATTAGATGGATGGTTGCGTTTGCAAGTATGGCAGTTCAATCATGTCACTTTCATGTTTCAACAAACTGTTTTGCAATAATTAACAGAAAATCATTTCCTCTCTCTCTATATATATTTGATTTTCTTTATTGATAACATTTTCGTGTTGTCACATAATATTTTTGTAATCATAGTGCGTTGTATAATATATAGTTTTATGATTAAAATGAGAAAGTTGTAGCTCGAAATCTCATAGTTTTATGATTAATGGCTGGGTAAATTAATATCTCATTATATAATTAAAGAAAAAATGTTGCAATAAAAATGAAAAGAGCAAAAAAAAGAAGAAGATTTAGAGGCGTTAGGTTTAAAAAAGAAGAAAAAACATGTTAGTTGGGGAAGAGCCCAACTTAACATTCTAACCATTTTTACGTGCCTGGTTTGGAATGACAACCTTATTAAGAGGACCGGTGTTGGAAAGCACTTCATCCTCGTATAGTTATTGTACCATACGTGGGAAAGCACTTGATTATCAAAATTAATTACAAGCGGCATGGAACGTAAGGTGCTGATTTTGAGTTGGCATGTTTGGGGCTATTTAAGGATTTTCTTGTTTTGAAAAATAACATTTTTATGTTAAAAATTGATGGAATAATATAATTTAGAAATATTTTTTTGGCAAAACAACATAATTTGTGTTTGTCATGATTATGAATCGTAAGATTTTAAATTTATTATGAGTTGTAAGATTTAAAATTTGAATATATTATATTTTAAAATAACAATATCCAACAAATATCATGATTATGAATCAATGTAACTAAAGACATCCCATTTTGAAATCAAAAATAAATTTTAACTATAATATGCTTGATAAGAAAAAATAATCACAAGAAATAAAAATGGGACAAAAACTAAAGTTATGTTGTAAAACTATAAACAAATTAAATTATTACAAGCTAATTGATTTTACATAATTATAAGAAAAGAAACATTGCAAAAAAAATAAAGAACCTCCTTTTTATGCAATGTTTAATTTGCTAAGAAAATGACCCTAATCTAAACACGATTAGTAATCTTTAATTTCACATCAATAAGGGATTTGTGAATCTAGCTTTAGTTTTTAGAGTTAAGAGTTTGAAGAGTGAAACTTAGATATAGTGTTTAATGTTTAATATTTGGAATAAGTTGTGATTAGTTTTTTCGGCTAAGGGTTTGGGGTTATGGATTTGGATTAGGGCTAGGGTTAGAGTTAGTTTTTGTGGTTAAAATTTAGGGGTTATGGATTAGTTATGAATAAGGTTTGAGGTTTGGATTATGGTTCTTGTTTAATGTTTAAATTAGGGTTAGTCTTTAGGGTTTGAATTTGAGTTACATTATTTTTATCTATTTTTATCGTTTATGTTTTAGTGGTTAGTAAAATTTAGGCCTTAGTTAGGGTTAAGGATTATAGAGTGTCTTCATTGGATATTTCTTCATGAAATGTTATTGGGTCATAATTTTAGCATTTTCCTTTTCCTCCATGACCTGTTATTTGTCTTGCATGGTCAACTCTACATTCATGAGTCTATCATGTATGGTGTCGCACATAGACATGTGATGTAGTGGATTAATGAAGTCGCTATCTAGTTATTTGGTTTAGGATCCCAATGAAAATCCAAGTGTATTGATTTTATCAAAAATTCAAGGATAAATAATTGGTTATGGCTAGGAAAAGTATTACCACATCTAGAGCACCCTACCTGAGTTAAGATACATTGTAAGATTTGATGTTTTTTAAAGGTTTTGATGGGAGCAATTTATTCAAGTGAGTAAATCTTGCTTTCTGAATTTTGTTATAGGCTTATGTTCCCAAAATAATTTTTTAGAGAAAAGATCCATATAAATGCTCTAATAGGATTTATCTATCTAGAAAGGTGAATGGGTTTTTCTCAACTCTTGCGTCATAGTACAAAAATATTCCAATTAAAATTGGTAAAAATTGAGAATAATTGTAATTTTTTTTGGTGAGTTCATGATTTAAATATCAGTCTACTTATAGATTCAGTATTTATACTAGATTATTAATCATTAATTCTCATGAATTAAAAATGATTAATTGTTGAAATAGTGATCAAATTGTCATGAATTTAGTAAACTGTTTTTTAAATCTCAAAATGCATGCAAACATACATTTCATTTTTGTATAAAAATACTAAACAATATGATTTTTTTTTGAGAGACTTGGTTGTATTCAAATAAAACATTTTTTTTGGGTTAATTAATTTTTTTTATCCTTTTATATTTTTATCAAGGATTTAAAAATAAAATAAAACTAAACAAATAAATAAAATAAAATAAAAAGAAAACACACATTCATTTTTCTTTTTTACTATATTACTCAAATACCTCATAATTACATGTTTACAAATAATATATATTTTAAATCTATCTATAAATTTAAAAATTACAAATATAAAACCTTAAAATTAAAAGTTAAATCTAGAGAAAAAGCTAGGAACTAGAGCACAATGCCAGAACAGAGAGGCACGTGGCTCTCACGCACCACCACCATCATCTGCAAGTGAATTGATGCGTCGTTGTCAATCAAGCATGAAAAAGGGGGAGTTCAGATAGATCTCCTCCTTTACCCCCTTCCTATACTAGAAGTGAGACCATCGCCACCTGCGTAACTACAAAAATACATAAGATAGATGTATCAATTTTCTCTTCTTTTTTAGATCTTGTTCTCCTTGTCTCGGTGCCTTCTGCTACCATCACAAGTCAGTAAACCTTGGGCGGTGGGTTGTTGTTGGTGCTCGGCAGAAATCAATAAATGGAAAGGGGTTGGCTTCTCACGGTGGTTGTTACTATGGTTGAAAGAGGGGGGGAAATCACAATTGGTTTGTATCATAGGGGTGGTTTGTAGTTCTGGTGAAAGGGTTGAGGATAAAGATTGGGCTATTTTGATGTGATGGCTAAGGCTAATGTGTGTGTATCTGTAAAGGGGCTGGTCGGCCCGAGGTGGTGGCTGGCTTGAGGGAACGGGTTCAACTGCAAAACTGAGTTGGAGATGTTGGTTGGGTCTGGTGGGAGACCATGAGAAAGGTGTTATGGGTCTGCAGGAAGACCATGACAAATGTCGTAACCTAATTCTGAGTTATTTCTTTTAATTTTTTCAAAATAAAACAAAAATAAAATAAAAGAGGCCGGTGTCGGCAAAAAAATCACGGTGGAAATTTTGAATATTTTTGAGAGCCTGATCGTACCTCTTTTGTGCTCAAAAATAAAATAAATCTATGTCAAAATAATTCAAGGCTAAATAATTTATTATTGGATAAATCTATGTCAAAATAATTCAAAAGACATAATTATATTTTTATGGGCTAATTGTATTTAATCATCAGCTAATTTAAAGTGTAATTATGTTTAGGAATTAATTTAATGTCCAATTCAAGGATTTAATTAAGCGCAAAGACTTAATTGTACTTTAAATGAGTCAAATTAATTTTATTAAGGGCTTAATTGGTGAGAAATTAAATTTGAAAGCCTAATTAGGGTTAATTGAAAAGATCAGAATTTTCGGAGATGAAATTTTTTCGGAGAAATCGGAAGCCAAAATTGAAGGAAAAACATTGTTCTTCCCGGTTTTCCCATCATATTTTTTATTTCAAATTTTTGTTAAAAAAAAAACTTCCTTGCCGAGGTCAGCATTTTGAAGACGATTACATGGGTAGGAAAAATCAATTCCAAAACTACCACAACCTTTCATCTCAAATTGCCAATATCAATTTTCAAGCCAAATATCAACCTAAACATTTCCTGAAAAGAAATCACCAGAAAACCCGAAAACAACTACACCCACTACCTTTATCCTCAAATGAGATGTAGCAAAAGTTGCAAAAATTGAGCAATTTGCTCTTGAAACTTGTGCACTTTTGTAGCCACCTTACCCAAATTGTTTCAGGAAATAGAGTGGTTGCTTGATGGAAATGATGAATCAAGAGGTGTGTCAAGTGTCCACACCATTAAAATAACCCTTGCAAGAGCTTTTGAAAGGGAAATGCACCGAAGTTGGAAAATGAAGTCTACTTCTATAATTGCTCTTTGTTTAGTCATGTCCACACATTGTGTTTTGGTTTAAACCTGTTTTAGTCTTGTCTGCAATTTTGCTCATATTGCCATAAGACCTTTTTTTAAACAACCCTTTTTGTTCAATATTATTATGTATTTTCTTGTGTTTATGCCGTGCTCATTTTTTTGTTTAAATAACACAAGCACACGTTATACCCTTTCATCCAAATTATACATGATCCCATGATTTCATAAAGATTTTTGGCAAATCAAAGTCTAATACGAAAAGAAATGCCAATTTGATGTTTGTTTAACAAATGAGTTTAAAGAATTTAAGAATTTTCATTGAAAGGTGATCTCATACCACCAAAAACCCACATAATAAAGCTAAGCTCTTAGCTAAATAAATAATCAAAAAAATCATTTTGCATGGAAAAGAAAAGCTTACCGATCCTAGATGCATGTTTTTGAAATGAAGAGAGACCATCTTTGATATGCCTTCAAATACCTAAACAAAGCTAGGGGCATAAACATAAAAAATATTTCAGTACATTATAAGAAATGAAGTCAACATGATGTAATGCTAAAAACATATGATAAAAAGCCCAAAGAAAATATTGGGAGGCATGTCAAGTCAACACGATGATAGCATGATAAAAGCCTAAACAAAATTCTAGGGGGCATGTTAAGTCATTATGCAAATCAATTGTGAGGTTCCAAAACCTATGGACCAAAAGAAGCTCAAAGAGTAAACATTAATGATCCTTTAGGATTTATTTATCCAAACACCGACAGTGAATAATAGCAAATTATCCCCGCTGAATATTTTAAATATTAACCCCTTAGGATTTATTTATCCAAACACCGACAGTGAATAATAGCAAATTATCCCCGCCGAATATTTTGGATATTAACCCCTTAGGATTTATTTATCCAAATACCGACAGTGAATAATAAATTCCCAAAAATAAGATTTTGATATTTTTGAAATATTGGCTAATACCCTTTGGATTTTTACAAACATTGTGTAAAATCTCAAAATGCGAGAAATGATTTTTCATTGCAAAATCCATGCTAAAACACATTTTCTCTTCAAACTCCAAGATAATATATATATTTTTGAAAGAAAAAGAATTTTTAAAATATACTAGTGTATTGACCGTATGCAAGAAAACAACATATTTTTTGTCTTTTATAATAAAAATATTCCTTATGCAAATTTAGAATTTTTATTATTGATATATATTTTTTATTTATTGGTGGGCTAGCTTCCCCGCCCTGATGGGCCAGGCTGCCAGCCCGCCTGTATAGGGGTTGGGCTGCCGGCCCGCCTACATTGGGTTGGGCCCAAGGCCCACCTAAACTACGACTGGGCTTCCAGTGCAAACGGGCCGAAGGCCCGCCTCCTACGGGTCTGGGCTAAAGCCCAGTCACCTTGGGCTGGGCTTCCAGACGGGCTGGAAGCCCTTCCTTCATCAACGGGCCTGGCATAAACCCGTCCTAGCTGGGAGTGAATTAATTCACTCCCCGCGCATGCAAATACAAAGAAGACGATGAATAGTGAATTTTTAGAGTGTGATGAATGGCGTACCTGTTAACACCTTTGGGTAGAGGAGGTCGAGGTGGTTCTTCTGGTCATGGTGGCGTCGAAAATGGTGGCCTGTGGTGGCCGGAATGGACGTCGGAAGGTGACGGGTTGTGGTTGTTGTCGTCGGGGTTGTTGCGGTTGCTTCAACGAAGGATGTGGCTGGGCTTCTAGATTGGTGGTGGAGAGTCTGGTGATGATGGGGTGGTGTGAGGTGGCCGGAGTTGGTGGCTGTTGGAGGAGAGAGAGAGATGTCGACGTCTGGTTTTAGTGAGAGACAGAGCAGACTGACGGTGAGGAACAAAGGTGGAAGAGGGAGCTGATGCTTGCGGAGATAGGGATAAAAATTAACTCAATTTTTACGTAAATTTGGCTCTTCCACTCTCTATTTTCCTGCGTAAATTTTCTTCCTTGCTTCCTCTACTCTGTCCGTTTTTTCTGTGTTACTCGTGATTTTTTTTTCCATGTCTGTTGTATGCAGGTATTTATAGCAGGCAAGGAAACCCTTCGTCTGCCCCTGGCGTGCAACAAAGGGTTGCTGCCTCTACATTGCCCAGTAGCGGGTATTGTTGCAGTGGGCGTGTATGGCATTGTTCCGGTAACTGCAAAGTGCAGGCACACCTGCAAGCGTAGATGATTTGGGGAAAATACAATTTGGTCCCTCGATTTATAATTGCTCTAATTGCACTCCAATTGGATTTAAATTTATGATTTTTTTTGCAATTTGCGTCCCCGTTAAAATTTCGAGAGTAACCTTAGCTTTGCGCGCCTTTTTTATTCTGGTCCTTAGTTTCTGGCTTGCGCAATTTAACCCCCAATTAACCATTAGACTCTCAATTCATTCAATTCGGCCCACGATTTCGCATAATTGGCTTGGAAAAATTCAAATCGGTCTCTGAAATTTCCAATCTCATCAATTGAACCCGAATTAAATTCAAGAACTTGATTTCTCATCGATTAAGCCCTTAATAAAATTAATTTGGCCAATTTAACATATAATCAAGCCCTTGCACGTAATTAAATCTTTCGATTGGACCCTAAATTAATTTTCAAACATAATTATAGTTTTAAATTGGCCAACGATTAAATGAAAATGGCCCATAAAAATATAATCATATCTTTTGACTTAATTTTTATGCAGATTTATCAGATGATAAATTACTTGAATCTGCGCTTTCCTTCATTTATGGGCACAAAAGAGGTGCGATCAAGCTCTCGAAAACATCCAAAATTTCCTCTTGATCTTCCTACTAACACCAACCCGTTTTTTTTTTTGTTATTTATGGGTAGTTTTGGGGAATGACCGAAAATTGGGTTATGACACTTAGTCTAGAAAACCTTTAAACACCTTTTGAGCTCACAAATATCTTCCATAGCTAACAACATAAGCCTACATTACAAGCCTGATAAAGTCCTTTTTGATCAAATACATGCAATCTGGATCGATAGACAATGCTCTTCCACTTGAAAGAAGCCTTACAAATGCTTCACAAGACTTGATCGTAGACTTTTGACATGGAAGATATGAAACAAACATCATTTCGCATTCCCATCAAAAGCAACATAAAACCTGACAATAAGATCACTTGAATTCTTTTGAGAACAAGTTTGTTTAAACAAACATCAAAATAGTTTTTGTACTTGGAATGACATTGAAATTCCAAAAAACTACATGAAAACAATCTTTGCAAATAACCAACCCTTTTCCTACAAACACTTGAAGCCTAAAACACTTATGGATCATGACCAGACTGGGCAGAATCTAAAAATGCAATTGAAGTTGGCTTCATGGTTCCCTTTAAAGAAATATTGAACAAGACTGAGGGTCTTTAAGCAAAGTAGGGGGTATGGATATGGTGAAGATCTTACATCTTTAGTGGTTAAAATCATAAGTTGCGATTTGAGTAAGTAGAAGTGAGAAGTCGTTAAAGGCAGAAATCCAACCCCCAAAAAGAGAAAACCATGAAGAAGAAAGAGGACCTATATTTCTCAAATAAGTATACATACATCATCATGCATTGCATTCCCACTAAGAATCTAAGAAATGTTTTTGAGGGATCGTAATTTACAAACCTTCATTCATCATTTTTGTGTACACCTTCGAGCTCTCACCTCTTTCAGTGCACCTGTGAGTCCTCAATCAACTCAGATAGAGCGTTTTTCAACTTTATCTATTTTCTTACTTGAGTGCACTTTCTAGCAATCAATCAACTCAGATAACACGCTTTTCAACCCTATCTTCTTCCTAAATTTGGGTGAGCTTTCTAGCCATCATCAATTAAAATAGTGCACTTTGCAAGCCCTGTTTTCCCTCCTCTTTGAGTGTGTTTTCTAACCCTCAACCATCAATTAAAATAGCGTGTTTTTCAACCCTATTTTCCCTCCTAATTTGTGTGCGCTTTCCATCCCTCGACCATTAATTAGGATAGTGCACTACTTAGTCGTATCTTTCCTTTGAATTAGGTGCGTTTTCCAACCCTCAACAAAAAATTAAAATAGTGTGTTTTCCAACCCTATTTTCTTTCTCTTTTGAGTGTGTTTCCAACCCTTGACCATCAATTAGGATAGTGCACTTCTTAGCTGTATCTTTCCTCCTTTGAGTGTGTTTCCAACCCTTGACCATCAATTAGGATAGTGCGCTTCTTAGCTGTATCTTTCCTCCTTTGAATGCATTTTCCAACGCTTAACCATAAACTAAAAATAATGTGTTTTCCAACCCTATTTTTCTTCTTCTTTTGATTGTGTTTTCCAACCCTCGACAATCAATTATGATAGTGCACTTCTTAGTCGTATCTTTCCTCTGAATTGAGTGTGTTTTCTAACCGTGGACAATCAATTACGAAAGTTCGCTCTTCAACCCAATTTTCCTTCCTCGTTTGAGTGCGTTTTCCAACCCTTAACCATGAACCACAATAGTGTGTTTTCCAACCCTTGACTATCAATTAAAATAGTGTGTTGTCCAGCCTTATTTTCCCTTCTTTGAGTGTGTTTTCCAACCCTCAACCATCAATTAAGATAGTGTGTTTTTCATCCATATCTTCCTCATTTTGAGTGTGTTTTCCAACCCTCAACTATGAAATAAGTGTTTTCCAACCCTATTTTCTTCTTCTTTTGAGTGTGGTTTTCCAATTCAAACCATCGATTATGATAAGGCACTTTTTAGTCGTATCTTCCCTCCTTATTTGAGTGCATTGTCTAGCCTTATTTTCCCTCTCTCCGAGTGTGTTTTCCAACCCTCAACCATCAATTAAGATAATGTGTTTTTTAACCTTCAACCACCAACTCAAATAGTGTGTTTTTCAGCCCTTAACCATAGATCCTAGATAGCATGCTTTCTAGCCTTATCTTTCATTCCATGAAATCTTCGTTTATTTCCAAATGGGTAGGCCACCAATTACAACGAGACTATTTTCTGGTGTCTTTCAAAAACTTGATTCTGTGAGTATTCTATTTAGGCCTCAATTTTTAGGTAGTATGTTTTCTATCCCTATTTCTACCCTCATTTTCTCTTCCAGATGGATCAACTATTTCTTGGTTTGGTAAATCCATCCCCTTTTCTTTACAAGATTTACTATCTAAAGTTCCAAGACTTTATAATTATTGTGGTTTAGCTATCGAGCTGTAAAATTATATTGTAATGTACACCTATGAATAGTAAAAAAGAAGTTTTTTATATAGTGTAAAAAATTTTAAACTTTAGAATGGTTAGGTTTTGAATTTCCAATGAAGTACAAACTCCCACACAAAGAGAGATCTATTTCAAGCCTTAAAAAATACCAACGAATAAAAAATGAATTAGAAAAAAACAATCAAACAACAATACAACTTGCCTTAGGGAGGGTGCATTGGGGGTGATGCGTCTTCTCCTTGCACAACAAGTTCCCTTGCTCAGACTCTCACAGACCAATAGGTTTTCTAGTGACCTTAATACTAGGTGGCACTCCTAAGAATTATAGTTGTAACTTTATGACTACAAAACACTTCCCTTTCATTACGTGTCATTCTCCTCTCTAGGGATGGCGGGGCACGAAGAACGAAAAAACATTGTCGCGATAGTGAGGATGGATTCAGCATTGCTTTAAGTTGTAGCTATGATTTAACTAAGATACAAGAGATGGAGAGGCACATATATGTTTCTCAAAACTTGCAAGAATCAACATTGGTGTTGCAATTTTTGCAAACCATTTCTCCAAATAATGTCTTTCTTGATTTAATACTTTCACATAAAAAGTTGTTATTTTTTACAAGTCCCCGAGTTAGAATTGAAATCTTTGCCTAACAATTTGAAGTATGTATTTATTGGTGACAGCAATACACTTTCCCGTATCATAGAACAATAGTTTGGTAAGTGCACAAGAGGAAAATTTGGTGAAGTTGTTATGTGATCACGAAACAACCATTGAATGAACTTTGGCCAACATCAAGGGCATTAGTTCCTCGATTTGTATACATGACATTCTATTGGAGGACAATAACCAAAAAGGTAAATTTAAAAGAGTTTGAACCCGCCTATGATGGAGGTAATGAAAGCTAAAATTTTAAAACTTATAGATGCAGGAGTCTTTTACCCCATCACACACAATAAATGAGTGGTGTCAATCCATGTGGTGCCCAAAAAAAAACTGGAATCATATTGGTAAAAAACAAAAATGATGAACTTATTCCTACTCACCTCTCGAGTGGATGTAGAATGTGTGTTGATTATAAAAAGCTCAAATTTTCTACATGCAAAGATCATTTCCCATTACTATTCATGGACCAAATGCTTGAATGCCTAGCAAGTAAGTCTTTTTATTGCTTTCTTGATGGATATAGTGGTTAAAATCAGATTGTTATTAATCTTGAAGATCAAGAACATACAATATTTACATTTTCTTTTGGTACATATGCATATAGAAGAGTGCCCTTTGGTCTATGTAACGCACATGTAACTTTTCAAAGATGCATGATGATTATTGTTCAAGACTATGTTGAAAGAATAATTGAGGTTTTCATTTGATAAGTGTTTACAGACTTTATTACTTGATAGTTTTACCCATAGTTACCTAGTATTTTCCCTATGTTTTACATATAAAATGCCTTGATATTCTTTATTTTATGTTTTTGGATGAAAAATTAAAAAGTGAGTAAATTTCAGGAAACTAGCATATTTGATCTTCAATCAATGTTTTGTGTAGAGCTCAAGCTCTGATGGTAAAAATCAAGTGATTCTGGTGGAATTAGAAACCACACATCCATACCTTTTTGTTAATATATGGAAAGAAAAATAAAGAAAGAAAGAGCATGGAAATCACAACCTTCAAAGTCAAATCTTGTATTATGCTAGTGTTGGTCTTCGACCATTATGACTTGAATATCTTAAGCTACAAACATCGATTTGTTATAGACTCAATTTTATTGAATTCTTGACTCAAAGACCTATAAACTTACCAAATTGTAGTAGAAAACGAGCTCATATGTTACAAATATGATTTTTCTAATATGACACATGAATATTGTCAACACACAAGTTTTTATGAAAAAACAAGTCTTTATTTCGATATTTCAGCTCCTTTAAGTGAAAGATCTAAGATTTCATGCAAGTCTGTTAAGGCTAGAATAGAGAAACTCAAATACTCTCTCCCAAAAACCCGAATTCAGGCATTCTTTCATATTTTGTAGTAGTTGTTCAATAGATATGCAAGACTAAACTATTTTTCTTAGTTTCAAGTACACACAAACCTCTAGATTTAAGGAATTGTGAGATTTATTCTTCCATTTATTTTAAGGTTATATGATAAATGAATATCTTTGTTTTCCTATGATTGTTTATCTTAATTGTTAGAGTAGTGTCTAAGTTGTAATTCTAATCAATCTATTACTAAGTTTGTTATTAAAACTGGAGTTCTAGTATATAAACTTGTGAAGCAACTGAACTTAATAATTGTGGCATGTCTATATTATTAATCTTAGGCAGAACATTCGAACAAATCAACAGGAATTATGGACAATTATGTAGTATAAGTTAATCAATTTATTAGTTCTTAATGTCGCCATTGAACTAAATTATTCATGCGGACACTATGATTGTTTGTTGGTTAGGGTTAGTAATACAACAGATCTCTTAACTAACTAACATTAAGAAGATATTAAAATTCAGAATATAAATTGAGGTTTCGTTTCAAGAATCAGTTCTAATTTTCATAGGTGGATGTTTACTTGTGACAAAGATTTGTTTTCTTGATAAATTTCAAGAATTGTGAGATTTATTCTTCCATTTATTTTAAGGTTATATGATAAATGAATATCTTTGTTTTCCTATGATTGTTTATCTTAATTGTTAGAGTAGTGTCTAAGTTGTAATTCTAATCAATCTATTACTAAGTTTGTTATTAAAACTGGAGTTCTAGTATATAAACTTGTGAAGCAACTGAACTTAATAATTGTGGCATGTCTATATTATTAATCTTAGGCAGAACATTCGAACAAATCAACAGGAATTATGGACAATTATGTAGTATAAGTTAATCAATTTATTAGTTCTTAATGTCGCCATTGAACTAAATTATTCATGCGGACACTATGATTGTTTGTTGGTTAGGGTTAGTAATACAACAGATCTCTTAACTAACTAACATTAAGAAGATATTAAAATTCAGAATATAAATTGAGGTTTCGTTTCAAGAATCAGTTCTAATTTTCATAGGTGGATGTTTACTTGTGACAAAGATTTGTTTTCTTGATAAATTTTAATTTTATTTAATTTTTTAATTCTGCTTTAGTCTATAAATGACCAATTAAACCCTCCAATTGTATGAGAATCTAAACTAAACCTTCCTCGTGATATTGATCTCTCGCTTGCTCTATACTATCTTGTATGTTTTAAGCTAGGATAATTAATTTGTGTGACCACGACATCACAACTACTAGGTCCTTTTTGCACCAGATTCCACAAATAGGTTTTCCACAACACTACCTTTTGATGTAGGAATACATATTGTCAATTGTTGAGTACTGTTGACATGGGACAAGGTCTAGGATGATTGGATCTTGATTGTGGTATTATATGTAGATATTGAAGAAGATATTAATAATTAAATCTTATTTACCTTTTCATTTGACATAGTTACATTTTTTATAGTAAAAAAACAAATCATTTTCTTTTTTATCAAAATTTTCAATTTTATTGTATTAATAAAATTAATATGAGAATTTGCCATAAATATGACATAATAGAGTTTGATATAATATAGTAAAAACAAAGCATATTATATCATCAAGAATTTAAGGAACACTCATAAAAATAATTTCTTTAAAAAATATATCTCTGTGCTTGTTAGCTTGATATCAATAATTATTCTCTTTTATTTTTCACTTTTATAAAGTAAAACTAAAAACTTATTTGGAACAAAAATTTAAACTTTTTGGTTATAAAAAAATGAAAGCAAAAATTACTACACAAAACATTGGTGCTGACTTTAATACTCCAATCAAGGTTCTTGTATTTTGTTTTATTTTTAACCATGCAAATTTCATCATAACATCATTTATGTCTATATGTTTCTCTTTTTCTCCTAGATCATGACTTAAAACCTCGACATGGTACAACGAATTATAAATGGAGCATAACTTCTCCTTTAAATCCTTTATAATTTTTTTCCACAAAACCCGATGTTATAAAGAGTCTTTTTATATACTACATCAAGGTCAAAAATAAAATAAAATGTAATCATCAACTTCAATAACAAAACATTCAAAACAGAGGAATTGTTATTAAATTAAACAAATCTTAATGTGTTGGGGTGCAAGAACCTCACCTTCCAGCATTTTACCATGACTGCACCTGCTGAGAGTATAAACACCGATGGAATCCATATCGGCCGATCTACTGACGTCTACATTATCAATTCGAAGATTGGCACAGGCGATGGCACCGAAGAACTACATGTCATAGGAGTAACATGTGGACTTGGGCATGGCATCAGTGTTGGAAGTTTAGGGAGATACCCCAATGAGAAACCTGTTTCTGGAATATTTGTCAAGAATTGCACCATCTCAAATACAGCAAATGGTGTTAGAATAAAATCATGGCCACATTTATATGGTGGTGACGCATCTAACATGCATTTTGAGGATATTGTCATGAACAATGTCCAAAACCCTGTCATCGTAGATCAAGAGTATTGCCCATGGAACCAATGCAGTCTAAAGGTATTGTTCTTTCTGTTATAGTAAAATATTTGCACAATATTAAATTACTATGACAATATTTTACGCAATTTATGGCTCAAACACTCAACAATTTATCAAAATCTTTTCACATGATCTTAAGAAAAAAAATGTTTTAGTTGCAGTCTATAATCGATTGCATCATGCTAGATCCATAATGCAATTCTGAAGAACACATGCATATATATTTTTTTACTCAACACAGACTACTAAAAGTCTTTTGTGGCCTTAATGTGCTTTCTATTTTTTGTAGGCTCCATCAAAAGTGAAGATCAGTGATGTTAGTTTTAAGAACATAAGGGGAACTTCTGCAACTCTGGTTGCTGTTAAGCTTGCTTGCAGCAGTGGCATCCCATGTGATGTTAGTTTTAAGAACATAAGGTGGAGCTTGCTAACATTAACCTTGTATATAGCGGATCAGAAGGCCCTGCAAAATCCCAATGTTCTAATGTTAAGCCCAAAATTTCTGGGATAATGAGCGCATCCGGATGTTGAAGATAGGGACTTCCATATGAAATTCTTTTGGTTTCTTCATTCATAGGCTAGTTTTTAGATGGAGGAGTCCCATCTTGTAATTGTTTTGAAACAAATCAAAGTTTATTATTTTAATTTTAAATACAAGATCGTTGTATTTCTTTACAATTTAATCTTATATATGTATCATCTCTCATGTTCCATCATATATGTATAAAGCGAGAAAGCATAATAATCATATTGCAACCCTATATGATTTTCCCTTTATTTCTTTTAATTTTATTTCATGCGGCTCGTACTTTGTTTTCCTTAGAAATCTCCTTTTACTACCTTTTTGTTATTTTTTTTAAAATTGAATAATTAAATTTTTGTTTAATGAATTTTGTATTTTAAATATTATTTATCTTTATAAATTGCAAATAAAAGAAATATTTCTGCACAATTAATATATAGGTTTGTATGTCACATATCATTGAATGATCACAGTAGTATGTATTTAAGAAATTGCGTGCAACAATGGGTTGCCTGCCCCCTACACTTTTTCTAGTGGTGTGCGTGCACTGTTTAGGTGATTGAACAGTGCAGTCATGTCTGCGATGATTTTGGGAGAGGTCAAAAATCTAATTTGATCCCTCAACTTGTAATTGTTCTAATTGCACCCCTAATAAGCTCTAAATTTCTAATTTTGTGCAATTGTATCCCTGTCAGAATTTCAACAACAGCCTTAGCTTTGCGCTCCCTTTTTAATTAATTTATGATGTACTTGCACTTAATTAAATCCTTCAATTGGATTTTTAATTAATTTATAAACATAATAATATTAAATCAAATTGGCCTATAAAATATATAATTATGTTTTTCGACTTAACGTTTAGGCAGATTTATCCAATAATAAATGTCCCACCGACAGAACATACATCTACACTTATCCTTGAAACATTTATGCCAAAATAACCCTTAAGATCAACATTGATCGCCATTCTTTCAACAACCCATTAACAATGGTGCTCCCGTTGCTCTTTCTTCTTCACTGTGTGTTGTTGCTTCGCCTAGATCCTTACTATAATAAGGATTTGTTAAAAGAAGTAAAATTAGCAGGGATTGTTCTGGTGCTGTGGCAGCGATGACAACAGGTACTGATTTATGGACAAATCAGATCGTTGTGTTAGTATTGTTGACAGTAGTGGAGAGAGCTGGCATGCAAATTTTGCGGCCACGTCCATCCACCTTGGTGTGTCTGTCCTTTGTTGATGTTCGTTTTAGAGGGGGTTTCTTCGATTATTCTGCAAAAACAATTTGGAGGGGGTTCCTTTTATTTGTTCTGCAAAAACAATTTGAAGGGGGTTCCTTTTATTTGTTTTGCAAAAACAATTTGAAGGGGGTTCCTTTGTTTGGTTCTGCAAAAACAATTTGGAGGGGGTTCTTTCTTTTCCAGTAATTGGAATGGGAAGTTTGGTCTGAATATGGGAATTTCTCCGATGGGTTTTTCCTTCTTTCTTATTTCAGCACAAAGATTGGGAATAATACACTATATTGCACAAAGTATAACTCATATATATTGCAACCCTTCAAGTTTTTTTCCTTTATTTCTTTTTATTTTAGTTTGTTTGGTTCATACTGTCATAATCCAATTCTGGGTTATTCCCCAAAATCTACCAAAAATAACAAAAATAAAATAAAAGGGGCTGGTGTCGGCAGAAAAATCAAGGTGAAAATTTTGAACGTTTTTGAGAGCTCGATCGTACCTCTTTTGCCCAGAAATGAAGGAAATGCAGATTCAAGGCTAAAGTAATTTATTGAATGTTTAAATGTATATGAATTTTTTTAACTCGCCCATTTAAGGGGAACTAATGGTTGTGATTATAAAAAAAAGGTGGATTTGCTTAATTTATATATCTAAGCTTCAGAAAAAATTCAATGATGGATGCTCACACTACTAATATAGATGTAGATCAACACTGACAAGCCAAATTTATGAGAAAATAAAGGGGTTGCTAGTATTTTTTGGTAATAAAGGAAGAGAAGGGGGAGGAATAGGAAGGAGAAACATGAAGAAGATTGTCAATTTCAACTTATTTACATTTGTTGATGAACATATTTTGTTAGAAAATCATGACATGTCAACATTTTGATGGAATCATTAGCATAATTCTTATTGGGTTTTTTAGTTTTATACTCTATCAACAATTACGAAGAAAAGAAAACATTTACAAATTCTCCATAGCCATTGCCTTGAAAAATTTGCAAAAAAATATTGTTGTTTATGTTTTTTTTTCTATTTACCAATTTTGTTATAATGTAAATATTCAATAGGATCTCTAAAAATCCATTATTATTAATTACTTCTCTCCAAAAATGGTTATTGTAACAAACCTCGTATTTGGGATACAATTAACATGTTCAAAATCATTGATAACATAAAACTAGGTAAACTTTTTTTCCTTGTATATATTAATTTTAATGTTCATAAGAGTTGAAATCATTATATATTTATACAAATCCTTTTTTTAAAAAAAATCCAATATGCAGGATCAATTCAATATTCAAGAAGAATAAATCCTTCCCTAGTACGTTTTACGTAATTATTTCTATAAAATTATCATATAACTTAGCATAAACATACTGTAAAAATATTAATAAATTAAATTTCATACATTTCTAATTATTAAATAAAAGAGTAAGATTATACAAAATATATGGATGTTTAGTAATAGATCTAAACACATCTCAAAAAGACAAATGGCTGGAGTTGTATCACATAATAAATGTATAGTCATTCTAAATTCAACATTAAGGTTTATCATAATGAATAATAACAAAACGAAACTTTTGAGGATCCTATAGCAAAAAATAACTATAAGATAAGAATAACTATATGTCTACTTGAAACAATAATTATCAAATTACAAATATCGCTGACATTTATGAAATTTTATATCATCAAATTTCCAATAGTTTATTAACTCATAATACCATTATTTTTTATATATATTATTCAAATCCATTATCCTAATCATATTATTCAAATCATCAATCACTTTGAGGTCTGTTTCTCTAATTATTTTTAATTTATATTTTTTCTTTTGGAGTTTTCGTGTTTTTTGAACATTTTTTTTATATATATTGAAAGCAAGGAGAAAAAAATAAGTGCTGACACTTACATCAAAAATTTCAAGTTGTCCTCTAAGTTTTTCAAATTTGTTCTGAATTCTGAATTTATTTTATCAATTTCATCCTTATTTTTTTTATTACTATTGTTTTTTCTTATTGGGGGAGCTTGATCTTCTACGTCGCGAGTTTAGAAAGTTAACTAGGAATGACATGAGTTATGTTTTTTAGGGTATATTTTTTTGCATTGATATGTTTTTCAATATTTCCTTTGTATTTTTTAAATTGTACTTCATTTTTTTTATGTTCTTTGAGAATAACCCGATCTTATGGCAGATTTTCTTAAAACATTTAATATGTTTTTTAGTTTTATCCTTCAAAATTGAGTTTCTTTTTATAATTCAACTTATTAATGTTTTCCATTTGCTCTTCTATTGGGTTATTTCATTGGCATGATCCGAAAAGTGATGTTTGGTGAGCTTAACCGGGTTTGCATGTGTATTTTTTTTGGTTAATTGATTTATGTTTTATTTAACCCTTTTAGATTGGGTTTGTTAGGAATTAGACTATGTAATCTCCTATTGATTTTTTTTTCTACTGGGTTATCCCAACCTCATGTTCCTAGTTGCACGCTTTGACATGCTAGTTCTAAGTTTTTTTTTCTTTCCAATTTTAGATTTTAACATTGGGTTGGATAAGAATTGATCTTTGTCTTTTTTTTCTTCTTTTAACCAAGAATTACTTTGTGAATATTATTATAATCACCTTTTTTTATTGAATTATATTTTTTAATCATCAAATTAAATAATATCATCTCATTTGATGATATATGACCCGTGTCACGAGTTTTTCTGATTGCATTCAACTAATCATTTTTTTTATCGATTAAAAAATATTTTCATTAATTTCAATCTTACTGCGTTAAAAGAATAATATGAGAATTTGCATCTAATAGTAAAAACAAAGCATTTTATCTTCAATCAAGGTTCTCGTATTTTTTTTTACCATGCGAATGTCATCACAACATCTATATTTGTTTTTTTTCTCCTAGATCGTGGCTTAAAACCTCGACATGGTACAACGAATTATAAATTGAGTATGACTTCTCCTTTAAATCTTTTATAAATAATAAATTAGCAAAAATCGGACGTTATTAAAAGTTTTATTATATACTCGTATAAAGGTAAAAAAAATAAAATAGAATGGAATCATCATCTTCAAAACCACAGGGAATTTTTTATTAAATTAAAGAAATCTTTCCATGAAATTCACGCTTCTATGGGCATAGTGATAGATATATATAGATTTTTCTTAGAACATTTCGATACACGATATTGCAAGGGAAACTAATAATAGTAATGAACTTCAATGGCAAAGCTACAACCTTGCAAAAACATGGACAAAATTCATCAACTGCTTGGTAAAATTACGAGTGGTGTTGAATTTCTCCCCGCTCCTATAAAGGATCAACGGGGAAGATTATATAATAAGTATGTTTGTGTTCCCAAAGTAGTGAAGAAAGAAAGGAACAAAGCTAACAAAAAGATGGGTCTCGAAAGTTGTCTCCTCAAAGCAATAATATCATTCTCACTCGCTGTTATTGTTAGCATCAACTCGCTAAAGCCCGACCAAATGGTGTTTTCGACGTGACTAAATATGGCGGCAAAGAAGATATCACAGAGGTATCTTCTCACAAGCTTTCATTTTATTTTTTAAAACTTATATTTTTTTTCTTGGATTTTCAGCGTAACACCAGAATTTGAGACCCGTCGATCCATTCTAATTTTTCCCCCCTTTTCGTGCTTTAAACAATGCGTGGAAAGATGCTTGTGCTTCAACGAACCCCCAGAGAAAGTTCTTATTCCAAGTGGAACATACTCGTTACGGCAAGTCACTCTAGCTGGTCCTTGCAAGGCTGCGATTGAGCTCCAAGTTGATGGCATATTGAAGGCACCGGTTGACCCAAATCGGTTCTCGAGCGGTCATTGGGTTAATTTAAGATACATAGATCAACTTACATTGTCGGGAAGCGGCACTTTTGATGGACAGGGGAAACGTTGCATGGAGCAAAAGTACTTGCAGCAAAAAATATAAATTGTGAAGGCCTCCCAATGGTAATCTACTCACCATGATGAACCCTAATTTCCTTGTCTCGGGTCACAGATTTAGTGAGAGTTTTTTAATTGTATATATGTTATGGCACTAACAAAGTTTCTTTAATCATTTGTTTTCTGTTTGCTTCTAATATGGATCAGAATATAAGGTTCGATTTCATCACCAATGGATTGGTCCGAGATATAACTACTCGAGATAGCAAGAACTTTCATGTTAATGTGCTGGGGTGCAAGAACCTCACCTTCCAGCATTTTACCGTGACTGCACCTGCTGAGAGTATAAACACCGATGGAATCCATATCGGCCGATCTTCTGGGATCTACATTATCGATTCGAAGATTGGCACAGGCGATGATTGTATCTCCGTTGGCGATGGCACCGAAGAACTACATGTCACAGGAGTAACATGTGGACCTGGGCATGGAATCAGTGTTGGAAGTTTAGGGAGATACCCCAATGAGAAACCTGTTTCTGGAATATTTGTCAAGAATTGCACCATCTCAAATGCAGCAAATGGTGTTAGAATAAAATCATGGCCAAATTTATATGGTGGTGACGCATCTAACATGCATTTTGAGGATATTGTCATGAACAATGTCCAAAACCCTGTCATCGTAGATCAAGAGTATTGCCCATGGAACCAATGCAGTCTAAAGGTATTGCTTTTTTCTGTTACAATAAAAAATATGCGCACAATATTAAATTAGTGTGACAATATTTTACGTAATTTGTGGCTCAAACACAATTTATCAAAATCTTATTTTTTTTACTACTACATGTCTTTTGTGGCCTTAATGTTCTTTCTATTTTTTGCAGTGCTCCATCAAAAGTGAAGATCGGTGATGTTAGTTTTAAGAACATAAGGGGAACTTCCGCAACTCCCGGTTGTCTGTTAAGCTTGCTTGCGTAGTGGCATCCCATGTGAGAAGGTGGAGCTTGCCGACATTAACCTTGTATATAGCGGATCGAAGGCCCCCGCAAAATCCCAATGTTCTAATGTGAAGCCAATAATTTCTGGGATAATGAGCGCATCCGGATGTTGAAGATGGGGACTTCCATACGAACTTCTTTTGGTTTCTTCATTCATAGGCTAGTTCTTAGATGGAGGAGTCCCATCTCGTAATTTTGTTTAAAGAAATGAATAAAAAGTTTATTATTTTAATTTTTAAATTCAAGATGGCTTTCTTTCTTTTTACAATTTAATCTTATATGTGTATTAATTTCTCAATAAATCTTCAATCTTATGTCTATAAAAAAGAAAGAAAGTATAACTCATATATATTGCAACCCTTCAAGTTTTTTTCCTTTATTTCTTTTTATTTTAGTTTGTGTGGTTCATACTGTCATAATCCAATTCGGGTTATTCCCCAAAATCTACCAAAAATAACAAAAATAAAATAAAAGGGGCCGGTGTCGGCAGAAAAAATCAAGGTGAAAATTTTGAACGTTTTTGAGAGCTCGATCGTACCTCTTTTGCCCGTAAATGAAGGAAATGCAGATTCAAGGCTAAAGTAATTTATTGAATGTTTAAATGTATATGAATTTTTTTTAACTCGCCCATTTAAGGGGAACTAATGGTTGTGATTATAAAAAAAAGGTGGATTTGCTTAATTTATATATCTAAGCTTCAGTAAAAAATTCAATGATGGATGCTCACACTACTAATATAGATGTAGATCAACACTGACAAGCCAAATTTATGAGAAAATAAAGGGGTTGCTAGTATTTTTTGGTAATAAAGGAAGAGAAGGGGGAGGAATAGGAAGGAGAAACATGAAGAAGATTGTCAATTTCAACTTATTTACATTTGTTGATGAACATATTTTGTTAGAAAATCATGACATGTCAACATTTTGATGGAATCATTAGCATAATTCTTATTGGGTTTTTTAGTTTTATACTCTATCAACAATTACGAAGAAAAGAAAACATTTACAAATTCTCCATAGCCATTGCCTTGAAAAATTTGCAAAAAAATATTGTTGTTTATGTTTTTTTTTTCTATTTACCAATTTTGTTATAATGTAAATATTCAATAGGATCTCTAAAAATCCATTATTATTAATTACCTCTCTCCAAAAATGGTTATTGTAACAAACCTCGTATTTGGGATACAATTAACATGTTCAAAATCATTGATAACATAAAACTAGGTAAACTTTTTTTCCTTGTATATATTAATTTTAATGTTCATAAGAGTTGAAATCATTATATATTTATACAAATCCTTTTTTTAAAAAAAATCCAATATGCAGGATCAATTCAATATTCAAGAAGAATAAATCCTTCCCTAGTACGTTTTACGTAATTATTTCTATAAAATTATCATATAACTTAGCATAAACATACTGTAAAATATTAATAAATTAAATTTCATACATTTCTAATTATTAAATAAAAGAGTAAGATTATACAAAATATATGGATGTTTAGTAATAGATCTAAACACATCTCAAAAGACAGTGCTGGAGTTGTATCACATAATAAATGTATAGTCATTCTAAATTCAACATTAAGGTTTATCATAATGAATAATAACAAAACGAAACTTTTGAGGATCCTATAGCAAAAAATAACTATAAGATAAGAATAACTATATGTCTACTTGAAACAATAATTATCAAATTACAAATATCGCTGACATTTATGAAATTTTATATCATCAAATTTCCAATAGTTTATTAACTCATAATACCATTATTTTTTATATATATTATTCAAATCCATTATCCTAATCATATTATTCAAATCATCAATCACTTTGAGGCTGTTCTCTAATTATTTTTAATTTATATTTTTCTTTTGGAGTTTTCGTGTTTTTGAACATTTTTTTATATATATTGAAAGCAAGGATAAAAAAATAAGTGCTGACACTTACATCAAAAAATTTCAAGTTGTCCTCTAAGTTTTTCAAATTTGTTCTGAATTCGGATTTATTTTATCAATTTCATCCTTATTTTTTTTATTACTATTGTTTTTTTCTTATTGGGGGAGCTTGATCTTCTACGTCGCGAGTTTAGAAAGTTAACTAGGAATGACATGAGTTATGTTTTTTAGGGTATATTTTTTTTGCATTGATATGTTTTTCAATATTTCCTTTGTATTTTTTAAATTGTACTTCATTTTTTTTATGTTCTTTGAGAATAACCCTGATCTTATGGCAGATTTTCTTAAAACATTTAATATGTTTTTTAGTTTTATCCTTCAAAATTGAGTTTCTTTTATAATTCAACTTATTAATGTTTTCCATTTGCTCTTCTATTGGGTTATTTCATTGGCATGATCCGAAAAGTGATGTTTGGTGAGCTTAACCGGGTTTGCATGTGTATTTTTTTGGTTAATTGATTTATGTTTTATTTAACCCTTTTAGATTGGGTTTGTTAGGAATTAGACTATGTAATCTCCTATTGATTTTTTTTTCTACTGGGTTATCCCAACCTCATGTTCCTAGTTGCACGTTTGACATGCTAGTTCTAAGTTTTTTTTTCTTTCCAATTTTAGATTTTAACATTGGGTTGGATAAGAATTGATCTTTGTCTTTTTTTTCTTCTTTTAACCAAGAATTACTTTGTGAATATTATTATAATCACCTTTTTTTATTGAATTATATTTTTTAATCATCAAATTAAATAATATCATCTCATTTGATGATATATGACCCGTGTCACGAGTTTTTATGATTGCATTCAACTAATCATTTTTTTATCAGATTAAAAATATTTTCATTAATTTCAATCTTACTGCGTTAAAAGAATAATATGAGAATTTGCATCTAATAGTAAAAACAAAGCATTTTATCTTCAATCAAGGTTCTGGTATTTTTTTTACCATGCGAATGTCATCACAACATCTATATTTGTTTTTTTCTCCTAGATCGTGGCTTAAAACCTCGACATGGTACAACGAATTATAAATTGAGTATGACTTCTCCTTTAAATCTTTTATAAATAATAAATTAGCAAAAATCGGACGTTATTAAAAGTTTTATTATATACTGTATAAAGGTAAAAAAATAAAATAGAATGGAATCATCATCTTCAAAACCACAGGAATTTTTATTAAATTAAAGAAATCTTTCCATGAAATTCACGCTTCTATGGGCATAGTGATAGATATATATAGATTTTTCTTAGAACATTTCGATACACGATATTGCAAGGGAAACTAATAATAGTAATGAACTTCAATGGCAAAGCTACAACCTTGCAAAAACATGGACAAAATTCATCAACTGCTTGGTAAAATTACGAGTGGTGTTGAATTTCTCCCCGCTCCTATAAAGGATCAACGGGGAAGATTATATAATAAGTATGTTTGTGTTCCCAAAGTAGTGAAGAAAGAAAGGAACAAAGCTAACAAAAAGATGGGTCTGAAAGTTGTCTCCTCAGCAATAATATCATTCTCACTGCTGTTATTGTTAGCATCAACTGCTAAAGCCCAGTCAAATGGTGTTTTCGACGTGACTAAATATGGCGGCAAAGAAGATATCACAGAGGTATCTTCTCACAAGCTTTCATTTTATTTTTAAAACTTATATTTTTTTTCTTGGATTTTCAGCGTAACACCAGAATTTGAGACCCGCCGATCCATTCTAATTTTTCCCCCCTTTTCGGGCTTTAAACAATGCGTGGAAAGATGCTTGTGCTTCAACGAACCCCCAGACAAAGTTCTTATTCCAAGTGGAACATACTCGTTACGGCAAGTCACTCTAGCTGGTCCTTGCAAGGCTGCGATTGAGCTCCAAGTTGATGGCATATTGAAGGCACCGGTTGACCCAAATCGGTTCTCGAGCGGTCATTGGGTTAATTTAAGATACATAGATCAACTTACATTGTCGTGAAGCGGCACTTTTGATGGACAGTGGAAACGTTGCATGGAGCAAAAGTACTTGCAGCAAAAATATAAATTGTGAAGGCCTCCCAATGGTAATCTACTCACCATGATGAACCCTAATTTCCTTGTCTCGGGTCACGATTTAGTGAGAGTTTTTTTAATTGTATATATGTTATGGCACTAACAAAGTTTCTTTAATCATTTGTTTTCTCGTTTGCTTCTAATATGGATCGAATATAAGGTTCGATTTCATCACCAATGGATTGGTCCGAGATATAACTACTCGAGATAGCAAGAACTTTCATGTTAATGTGCTGGGGTGCAAGAACCTCACCTTCCAGCATTTTACCGTGACTGCACCTGCTGAGAGTATAAACACCGATGGAATCCATATCGGCCCGATCTTCCGGGATCTACATTATCGATTCGAAGATTGGCACAGGCGATGATTGTATCTCCGTTGGCGATGGCACCGAAGAACTACATGTCACAGGAGTAACATGTGGACCTGGGCATGGAATCAGTGTTGGAAGTTTAGGGAGATACCCCAATGAGAAACCTGTTTCTGGAATATTTGTCAAGAATTGCACCATCTCAAATGCAGCAAATGGTGTTAGAATAAAATCATGGCCAAATTTATATGGTGGTGACGCATCTAACATGCATTTTGAGGATATTGTCATGAACAATGTCCAAAACCCTGTCATCGTAGATCAAGAGTATTGCCCATGGAACCAATGCAGTCTAAAGGTATTGCTTTTTCTGTTACAATAAAAATATGCGCACAATATTAAATTAGTGTGACAATATTTTACGTAATTTGTGGCTCAAACACAATTTATCAAAATCTTATTTTTTTACTACTACATGTCTTTTGTGGCCTTAATGTTCTTTCTATTTTTTGCAGGCTCCATCAAAAGTGAAGATCAGTGATGTTAGTTTTAAGAACATAAGGGGAACTTCCGCAACTCCGGTTGTCTGTTAAGCTTGCTTGCGTAGTGGCATCCCATGTGAGAAGGTGGAGCTTGCCGACATTAACCTTGTATATAGCGGATCAGAAGGCCCTGCAAAATCCCAATGTTCTAATGTGAAGCCAATAATTTCTGGGATAATGAGCGCATCCGGATGTTGAAGATGGGGACTTCCATACGAACTTCTTTTGGTTTCTTCATTCATAGGCTAGTTCTTAGATGGAGGAGTCCCATCTCGTAATTTTGTTTAAAGAAATGAATAAAAGTTTATTATTTTAATTTTAAATTCAAGATGGCTTTCTTTCTTTTTACAATTTAATCTTATATGTGTATTAATTTCTCAATAAATCTTCAATCTTATGTCTATAAAAAAGAAAGAAAGTATAACTCATATATATTGCAACCCTTCAAGTTTTTTTCCTTTATTTCTTTTTATTTTAGTTTGTGTGGTTCATACTGTCATAATCCAATTCTGGGTTATTCCCCAAAATCTACCAAAAATAACAAAAATAAAATAAAAGGGGCTGGTGTCGGCAGAAAAATCAAGGTGAAAATTTTGAACGTTTTTGAGAGCTCGATCGTACCTCTTTGCCCGTAAATGAAGGAAATGCAGATTCAAGGCTAAAGTAATTTATTGAATGTTTAAATGTATATGAATTTTTTTAACTCGCCCATTTAAGGGGAACTAATGGTTGTGATTATAAAAAAAAGGTGGATTTGCTTAATTTATATATCTAAGCTTCAGAAAAAATTCAATGATGGATGCTCACACTACTAATATAGATGTAGATCAACACTGACAAGCCAAATTTATGAGAAAATAAAGGGGTTGCTAGTATTTTTTGGTAATAAAGGAAGAGAAGGGGGAGGAATAGGAAGGAGAAACATGAAGAAGATTGTCAATTTCAACTTATTTACATTTGTTGATGAACATATTTTGTTAGAAAATCATGACATGTCAACATTTTGATGGAATCATTAGCATAATTCTTATTGGGTTTTTTAGTTTTATACTCTATCAACAATTACGAAGAAAAGAAAACATTTACAAATTCTCCATAGCCATTGCCTTGAAAAATTTGCAAAAAAATATTGTTGTTTATGTTTTTTTTTTCTATTTACCAATTTTGTTATAATGTAAATATTCAATAGGATCTCTAAAAATCCATTATTATTAATTACCTCTCTCCAAAAATGGTTATTGTAACAAACCTCGTATTTGGGATACAATTAACATGTTCAAAATCATTGATAACATAAAACTAGGTAAACTTTTTTTCCTTGTATATATTAATTTTAATGTTCATAAGAGTTGAAATCATTATATATTTATACAAATCCTTTTTTTAAAAAAAATCCAATATGCAGGATCAATTCAATATTCAAGAAGAATAAATCCTTCCCTAGTACGTTTTACGTAATTATTTCTATAAAATTATCATATAACTTAGCATAAACATACTGTAAAATATTAATAAATTAAATTTCATACATTTCTAATTATTAAATAAAAGAGTAAGATTATACAAAATATATGGATGTTTAGTAATAGATCTAAACACATCTCAAAAGACAGTGCTGGAGTTGTATCACATAATAAATGTATAGTCATTCTAAATTCAACATTAAGGTTTATCATAATGAATAATAACAAAACGAAACTTTTGAGGATCCTATAGCAAAAAAATAACTATAAGATAAGAATAACTATATGTCTACTTGAAACAATAATTATCAAATTACAAATATCGCTGACATTTATGAAATTTTATATCATCAAATTTCCAATAGTTTATTAACTCATAATACCATTATTTTTTATATATATTATTCAAATCCATTATCCTAATCATATTATTCAAATCATCAATCACTTTGAGGCTGTTCTCTAATTATTTTTAATTTATATTTTTCTTTTGGAGTTTTCGTGTTTTTGAACATTTTTTTATATATATTGAAAGCAAGGATAAAAAAATAAGTGCTGACACTTACATCAAAAATTTCAAGTTGTCCTCTAAGTTTTTCAAATTTGTTCTGAATTCTGAATTTATTTTATCAATTTCATCCTTATTTTTTTTATTACTATTGTTTTTTTCTTATTGGGGGGAGCTTGATCTTCTACGTCGCGAGTTTAGAAAGTTAACTAGGAATGACATGAGTTATGTTTTTTAGGGTATATTTTTTTTGCATTGATATGTTTTTCAATATTTCCTTTGTATTTTTTTAAATTGTACTTCATTTTTTTTATGTTCTTTGAGAATAACCCTGATCTTATGGCAGATTTTCTTAAAACATTTAATATGTTTTTTAGTTTTATCCTTCAAAATTGAGTTTCTTTTTATAATTCAACTTATTAATGTTTTCCATTTGCTCTTCTATTGGGTTATTTCATTGGCATGATCCGAAAAGTGATGTTTGGTGAGCTTAACCGGGTTTGCATGTGTATTTTTTTTGGTTAATTGATTTATGTTTTATTTAACCCTTTTAGATTGGGTTTGTTAGGAATTAGACTATGTAATCTCCTATTGATTTTTTTTTCTACTGGGTTATCCCAACCTCATGTTCCTAGTTGCACGCTTTGACATGCTAGTTCTAAGTTTTTTTTTCTTTCCAATTTTAGATTTTAACATTGGGTTGGATAAGAATTGATCTTTGTCTTTTTTTTCTTCTTTTAACCAAGAATTACTTTGTGAATATTATTATAATCACCTTTTTTTATTGAATTATATTTTTTAATCATCAAATTAAATAATATCATCTCATTTGATGATATATGACCCGTGTCACGAGTTTTTTCTGATTGCATTCAACTAATCATTTTTTTTATCGATTAAAAAATATTTTCATTAATTTCAATCTTACTGCGTTAAAAGAATAATATGAGAATTTGCATCTAATAGTAAAAACAAAGCATTTTATCTTCAATCAAGGTTCTGGTATTTTTTTTACCATGCGAATGTCATCACAACATCTATATTTGTTTTTTTCTCCTAGATCGTGGCTTAAAACCTCGACATGGTACAACGAATTATAAATTGAGTATGACTTCTCCTTTAAATCTTTTATAAATAATAAATTAGCAAAAATCGGACGTTATTAAAAGTTTTATTATATACTGTATAAAGGTAAAAAAATAAAATAGAATGGAATCATCATCTTCAAAACCACAGGAATTTTTATTAAATTAAAGAAATCTTTCCATGAAATTCACGCTTCTATGGGCATAGTGATAGATATATATAGATTTTTCTTAGAACATTTCGATACACGATATTGCAAGGGAAACTAATAATAGTAATGAACTTCAATGGCAAAGCTACAACCTTGCAAAAACATGGACAAAATTCATCAACTGCTTGGTAAAATTACGAGTGGTGTTGAATTTCTCCCCGCTCCTATAAAGGATCAACGGGGAAGATTATATAATAAGTATGTTTGTGTTCCCAAAGTAGTGAAGAAAGAAAGGAACAAAGCTAACAAAAAGATGGGTCTGAAAGTTGTCTCCTCAGCAATAATATCATTCTCACTCGCTGTTATTGTTAGCATCAACTCGCTAAAGCCCAGCCAAATGGTGTTTTCGACGTGACTAAATATGGCGGCAAAGAAGATATCACAGAGGTATCTTCTCACAAGCTTTCATTTTATTTTTTAAAACTTATATTTTTTTTTCTTGGATTTTCAGCAGTAACACCGGAATTTGAGACCCGCCGATCCATTCTAATTTTTCCCCCCTTTTCGTGCTTTAAACAATGCGTGGAAAGATGCTTGTGCTTCAACGAACCCCCAGACAAAGTTCTTATTCCAAGTGGAACATACTCGTTACGGCAAGTCACTCTAGCTGGTCCTTGCAAGGCTGCGATTGAGCTCCAAGTTGATGGCATATTGAAGGCACCGGTTGACCCAAATCGGTTCTCGAGCGGTCATTGGGTTAATTTAAGATACATAGATCAACTTACATTGTCGTGAAGCGGCACTTTTGATGGACAGGGGAAACGTTGCATGGAGCAAAAGTACTTGCAGCAAAAATATAAATTGTGAAGGCCTCCCAATGGTAATCTACTCACCATGATGAACCCTAATTTCCTTGTCTCGGGTCACGATTTAGTGAGAGTTTTTTTAATTGTATATATGTTATGGCACTAACAAAGTTTCTTTAATCATTTGTTTTCTGTTTGCTTCTAATATGGATCAGAATATAAGGTTCGATTTCATCACCAATGGATTGGTCCGAGATATAACTACTCGAGATAGCAAGAACTTTCATGTTAATGTGCTGGGGTGCAAGAACCTCACCTTCCAAAGATTTTACCGTGATCGCACTCGCCGAGAGTATAAACACCGATGGAATCCATATCGGCCGATCTTCTGGGATCTACATTATCGATTCGAAGATTGGCACAGGCGATGATTGTATCTCCGTTGGCGATGGCACCGAAGAACTACATGTCACAGGAGTAACATGTGGACCTGGGCATGGAATCAGTGTTGGAAGTTTAGGGAGATACCCCAATGAGAAACCTGTTTCTGGAATATTTGTCAAGAATTGCACCATCTCAAATGCAGCAAATGGTGTTAGAATAAAATCATGGCCAAATTTATATGGTGGTGACGCATCTAACATGCATTTTGAGGATATTGTCATGAACAATGTCCAAAACCCTGTCATCGTAGATCAAGAGTATTGCCCATGGAACCAATGCAGTCTAAAGGTATTGCTTTTTTCTGTTACAATAAAAAATATGCGCACAATATTAAATTAGTGTGACAATATTTTACGTAATTTGTGGCTCAAACACAATTTATCAAAAATCTTATTTTTTTTACTACTACATGTCTTTTGTGGCCTTAATGTTCTTTCTATTTTTTTGCAGTGCTCCATCAAAAGTGAAGATCGTTGATGTTAGTTTTAAGAACATAAGGGGAACTTCCGCAACTCCGGTTGTCTGTTAAGCTTGCTTGCGTAGTGGCATCCCATGTGAGAAGGTGGAGCTTGCCGACATTAACCTTGTATATAGCGGATCGAAGGCCCCGCAAAATCCCAATGTTCTAATGTGAAGCCAATAATTTCGGGATAATGAGCGCATCCGGATGTTGAAGATGGGGACTTCCATACGAACTTCTTTTTGGTTTCTTCATTCATAGGCTAGTTCTTAGATGGAGGAGTCCCATCTCGTAATTTTGTTTAAAGAAATGAATAAAAAGTTTATTATTTTAATTTTAAATTCAAGATGGCTTTCTTTCTTTTTACAATTTAATCTTATATGTGTATTAATTTCTCAATAAATCTTCAATCTTATGTCTATAAAAAAAGAAAGAAAGTATAACTCATATATATTGCAACCCTTCAAGTTTTTTTTTCCTTTATTTCTTTTTATTTTAGTTTGTGTGGTTCATACTGTCATAATCCAATTCTGGGTTATTCCCCAAAATCTACCAAAAATAACAAAAAATAAAATAAAAGGGGCCGGTGTCGGCAGAAAAATCAAGGTGAAAATTTTGAACGTTTTTGAGAGCTCGATCGTACCTCTTTTGCCCAGAAATGAAGGAAATGCAGATTCAAGGCTAAAGTAATTTATTGAATGTTTAAATGTATATGAATTTTTTTAACTCGCCCATTTAAGGGGAACTAATGGTTGTGATTATAAAAAAAAGGTGGATTTGCTTAATTTATATATCTAAGCTTCAGAAAAAATTCAATGATGGATGCTCACACTACTAATATAGATGTAGATCAACACTGACAAGCCAAATTTATGAGAAAATAAAGGGGTTGCTAGTATTTTTTGGTAATAAAGGAAGAGAAGGGGGAGGAATAGGAAGGAGAAACATGAAGAAGATTGTCAATTTCAACTTATTTACATTTGTTGATGAACATATTTTGTTAGAAAATCATGACATGTCAACATTTTGATGGAATCATTAGCATAATTCTTATTGGGTTTTTTAGTTTTATACTCTATCAACAATTACGAAGAAAAGAAAACATTTACAAATTCTCCATAGCCATTGCCTTGAAAAAATTTGCAAAAAAAATATTGTTGTTTATGTTTTTTTTTTCTATTTACCAATTTTGTTATAATGTAAATATTCAATAGGATCTCTAAAAATCCATTATTATTAATTACCTCTCTCCAAAAATGGTTATTGTAACAAACCTCGTATTTGGGATACAATTAACATGTTCAAAATCATTGATAACATAAAACTAGGTAAACTTTTTTTCCTTGTATATATTAATTTTAATGTTCATAAGAGTTGAAATCATTATATATTTATACAAATCCTTTTTTTAAAAAAAATCCAATATGCAGGGATCAATTCAATATTCAAGAAGAATAAATCCTTCCCTAGTACGTTTTACGTAATTATTTCTATAAAATTATCATATAACTTAGCATAAACATACTGTAAAAATATTAATAAATTAAATTTCATACATTTCTAATTATTAAATAAAAGAGTAAGATTATACAAAATATATGGATGTTTAGTAATAGATCTAAACACATCTCAAAAAGACAAGTGCTGGAGTTGTATCACATAATAAATGTATAGTCATTCTAAATTCAACATTAAGGTTTATCATAATGAATAATAACAAAACGAAACTTTTGAGGATCCTATAGCAAAAAAATAACTATAAGATAAGAATAACTATATGTCTACTTGAAACAATAATTATCAAATTACAAATATCGCTGACATTTATGAAATTTTTATATCATCAAATTTCCAATAGTTTATTAACTCATAATACCATTATTTTTTATATATATTATTCAAATCCATTATCCTAATCATATTATTCAAATCATCAATCACTTTGAGGCTGTTCTCTAATTATTTTTAATTTATATTTTTCTTTTGGAGTTTTCGTGTTTTTGAACATTTTTTTATATATATTGAAAGCAAGGATAAAAAAATAAGTGCTGACACTTACATCAAAAATTTCAAGTTGTCCTCTAAGTTTTTCAAATTTGTTCTGAATTCTGAATTTATTTTATCAATTTCATCCTTATTTTTTTATTACTATTGTTTTTTCTTATTGGGGGAGCTTGATCTTCTACGTCGCGAGTTTAGAAAGTTAACTAGGAATGACATGAGTTATGTTTTTTAGGGTATATTTTTTTTGCATTGATATGTTTTTCAATATTTCCTTTGTATTTTTTAAATTGTACTTCATTTTTTTTATGTTCTTTGAGAATAACCTGATCTTATGGCAGATTTTCTTAAAACATTTAATATGTTTTTAGTTTTATCCTTCAAAATTGAGTTTCTTTTATAATTCAACTTATTAATGTTTTCCATTTGCTCTTCTATTGGGTTATTTCATTGGCATGATCCGAAAAGTGATGTTTGGTGAGCTTAACCGGGTTTGCATGTGTATTTTTTTGGTTAATTGATTTATGTTTTATTTAACCCTTTTAGATTGGGTTTGTTAGGAATTAGACTATGTAATCTCCTATTGATTTTTTTTTCTACTGGGTTATCCCAACCTCATGTTCCTAGTTGCACGTTTGACATGCTAGTTCTAAGTTTTTTTTTCTTTCCAATTTTAGATTTTAACATTGGGTTGGATAAGAATTGATCTTTGTCTTTTTTTTCTTCTTTTTTAACCAAGAATTACTTTGTGAATATTATTATAATCACCTTTTTTTATTGAATTATATTTTTTAATCATCAAATTAAATAATATCATCTCATTTGATGATATATGACCCGTGTCACGAGTTTTTCTGATTGCATTCAACTAATCATTTTTTTTTATCGGATTAAAAAATATTTTCATTAATTTCAATCTTATCTGCGTTAAAAGAATAATATGAGAATTTGCATCTAATAGTAAAAAACAAAGCATTTTATCTTCAATCAAGGTTCTCGTATTTTTTTTTACCATGCGAATGTCATCACAACATCTATATTTGTTTTTTTTCTCCTAGATCGTGGCTTAAAACCTCGACATGGTACAACGAATTATAAATTGAGTATGACTTCTCCTTTAAATCTTTTATAAATAATAAATTAGCAAAAATCGGACGTTATTAAAAGTTTTATTATATACTGTATAAAGGTAAAAAAATAAAATAGAATGGAATCACCATCTTCAAAACCACAGGAATTTTTATTAAATTAAAGAAATCTTTCCATGAAATTCACGCTTCTATGGGCATAGTGATAGATATATATAGATTTTTCTTAGAACATTTCGATACACGATATTGCAAGGGAAACTAATAATAGTAATGAACTTCAATGGCAAAGCTACAACCTTGCAAAAACATGGACAAAATTCATCAACTGCTTGGTAAAATTACGAGTGGTGTTGAATTTCTCCCCGCTCCTATAAAGGATCAACGGGGAAGATTATATAATAAGTATGTTTGTGTTCCCAAAGTAGTGAAGAAAGAAAGGAACAAAGCTAACAAAAAGATGGGTCTCGAAAGTTGTCTCCTCAAAGCAATAATATCATTCTCACTCGCTGTTATTGTTAGCATCAACTCGCTAAAGCCCAGCCAAATGGTGTTTTCGACGTGACTAAATATGGCGGCAAAGAAGATATCACAGAGGTATCTTCTCACAAGCTTTCATTTTATTTTTTAAAACTTATATTTTTTTTTCTTGGATTTTCAGCGTAACACCAGAATTTGAGACCCGTCGATCCATTCTAATTTTTCCCCCTTTTCGTGCTTTAAACAATGCGTGGAAAGATGCTTGTGCTTCAACGAACCCCCAAAGCAAAGTTCTTATTCCAAGTGGAACATACTCGTTACGGCAAGTCACTCTAGCTGGTCCTTGCAAGGCTGCGATTGAGCTCCAAGTTGATGGCATATTGAAGGCACCGGTTGACCCAAATCAGTTCTCAGGCGGTCATTGGGTTAATTTAAGATACATAGATCAACTTACATTGTCAGGAAGCGGCACTTTTGATGGACAGGGAAACGTTGCATGGAGCAAAAGTACTTGCAGCAAAAATATAAATTGTGAAGGCCTCCCAATGGTAATCTACTCACCATGATGAACCCTAATTTCCTTGTCTCGGGTCACAGATTTAGTGAGAGTTTTTTAATTGTATATATGTTATGGCACTAACAAAGTTTCTTTAATCATTTGTTTTCTGTTTGCTTCTAATATGGATCAGAATATAAGGTTCGATTTCATCACCAATGGATTGGTCCGAGATATAACTACTCGAGATAGCAAGAACTTTCATGTTAATGTGCTGGGGTGCAAGAACCTCACCTTCCAGCATTTTACCGTGACTGCACCTGCTGAGAGTATAAACACCGATGGAATCCATATCGGCCGATCTTCTGGGATCTACATTATCGATTCGAAGATTGGCACAGGCGATGATTGTATCTCCGTTGGCGATGGCACCGAAGAACTACATGTCACAGGAGTAACATGTGGACCTGGGCATGGAATCAGTGTTGGAAGTTTAGGGAGATACCCCAATGAGAAACCTCGTTTCTCGGAATATTTGTCAAGAATTGCACCATCTCAAATGCAGCAAATGGTGTTAGAATAAAATCATGGCCAAATTTATATGGTGGTGACGCATCTAACATGCATTTTGAGGATATTGTCATGAACAATGTCCAAAACCCCCGTCATCGTAGATCAAGAGTATTGCCCATGGAACCAATGCAGTCTAAAGGTATTGCTTTTTCTGTTACAATAAAAAATATGCGCACAATATTAAATTAGTGTGACAATATTTTACGTAATTTGTGGCTCAAACACAATTTATCAAAATCTTATTTTTTTTACTACTACATGTCTTTTGTGGCCTTAATGTTCTTTCTATTTTTTGCAGTGCTCCATCAAAAGTGAAGATCGTTGATGTTAGTTTTAAGAACATAAGGGGAACTTCCGCAACTCCCGGTTGCTCGTTAAGCTTGCTTGCGTAGTGGCATCCCATGTGAGAAGGTGGAGCTTGCCGACATTAACCTTGTATATAGCGGATCGAAGGCCCCGCAAAAATCCCAATGTTCTAATGTGAAGCCAATAATTTCGGGATAATGAGCGCATCCGGATGTTGAAGATGGGGACTTCCATACGAACTTCTTTTGGTTTCTTCATTCATAGGCTAGTTCTTAGATGGAGGAGTCCCATCTCGTAATTTTGTTTAAAGAAATGAATAAAAGTTTATTATTTTAATTTTAAATTCAAGATGGCTTTCTTTCTTTTACAATTTAATCTTATATGTGTATTAATTTCTCAATAAATCTTCAATCTTATGTCTATAAAAAAGAAAGAAAGTATAACTCATATATATTGCAACCCTTCAAGTTTTTTTCCTTTATTTCTTTTTATTTTAGTTTGTGTGGTTCATACTGTCATAATCCAATTCTGGGTTATTCCCCAAAATCTACCAAAAATAACAAAAAATAAAATAAAAGGGGCTGGTGTCGGCAGAAAAATCAAGGTGAAAATTTTGAACGTTTTTGAGAGCTCGATCGTACCTCTTTTGCCCAGAAATGAAGGAAATGCAGATTCAAGGCTAAAGTAATTTATTGAATGTTTAAATGTATATGAATTTTTTTTAACTCGCCCATTTAAGGGGAACTAATGGTTGTGATTATAAAAAAAAGGTGGATTTGCTTAATTTATATATCTAAGCTTCAGAAAAAATTCAATGATGGATGCTCACACTACTAATATAGATGTAGATCAACACTGACAAGCCAAATTTATGAGAAAATAAAGGGGTTGCTAGTATTTTTTTGGTAATAAAGGAAGAGAAGGGGGGAGGAATAGGAAGGAGAAACATGAAGAAGATTGTCAATTTCAACTTATTTACATTTGTTGATGAACATATTTTGTTAGAAAATCATGACATGTCAACATTTTGATGGAATCATTAGCATAATTCTTATTGGGTTTTTTAGTTTTATACTCTATCAACAATTACGAAGAAAAGAAAACATTTACAAATTCTCCATAGCCATTGCCTTGAAAAAATTTGCAAAAAAATATTGTTGTTTATGTTTTTTTTTCTATTTACCAATTTTGTTATAATGTAAATATTCAATAGGATCTCTAAAAATCCATTATTATTAATTACTTCTCTCCAAAAATGGTTATTGTAACAAACCTCGTATTTGGGATACAATTAACATGTTCAAAATCATTGATAACATAAAACTAGGTAAACTTTTTTTCCTTGTATATATTAATTTTAATGTTCATAAGAGTTGAAATCATTATATATTTATACAAATCCTTTTTTTAAAAAAAATCCAATATGCAGGGATCAATTCAATATTCAAGAAGAATAAATCCTTCCCTAGTACGTTTTACGTAATTATTTCTATAAAATTATCATATAACTTAGCATAAACATACTGTAAAAATATTAATAAATTAAATTTCATACATTTCTAATTATTAAATAAAAGAGTAAGATTATACAAAATATATGGATGTTTAGTAATAGATCTAAACACATCTCAAAAGACAGTGCTGGAGTTGTATCACATAATAAATGTATAGTCATTCTAAATTCAACATTAAGGTTTATCATAATGAATAATAACAAAACGAAACTTTTGAGGATCCTATAGCAAAAAATAACTATAAGATAAGAATAACTATATGTCTACTTGAAACAATAATTATCAAATTACAAATATCGCTGACATTTATGAAATTTTATATCATCAAATTTCCAATAGTTTATTAACTCATAATACCATTATTTTTTATATATATTATTCAAATCCATTATCCTAATCATATTATTCAAATCATCAATCACTTTGAGGCTGTTCTCTAATTATTTTTAATTTATATTTTTCTTTTGGAGTTTTCGTGTTTTTGAACATTTTTTTATATATATTGAAAGCAAGGATAAAAAAATAAGTGCTGACACTTACATCAAAAATTTCAAGTTGTCCTCTAAGTTTTTCAAATTTGTTCTGAATTCGAATTTATTTTATCAATTTCATCCTTATTTTTTTTATTACTATTGTTTTTTTTCTTATTGGGGGAGCTTGATCTTCTACGTCGCGAGTTTAGAAAGTTAACTAGGAATGACATGAGTTATGTTTTTTAGGGTATATTTTTTTGCATTGATATGTTTTTCAATATTTCCTTTGTATTTTTTAAATTGTACTTCATTTTTTTTTATGTTCTTTGAGAATAACCTCGATCTTATGGCAGATTTTCTTAAAACATTTAATATGTTTTTTAGTTTTATCCTTCAAAATTGAGTTTCTTTTTATAATTCAACTTATTAATGTTTTCCATTTGCTCTTCTATTGGGTTATTTCATTGGCATGATCCGAAAAGTGATGTTTGGTGAGCTTAACCGGGTTTGCATGTGTATTTTTTTTGGTTAATTGATTTATGTTTTATTTAACCCTTTTAGATTGGGTTTGTTAGGAATTAGACTATGTAATCTCCTATTGATTTTTTTTTCTACTGGGTTATCCCAACCTCATGTTCCTAGTTGCACGTTTGACATGCTAGTTCTAAGTTTTTTTTTCTTTCCAATTTTAGATTTTAACATTGGGTTGGATAAGAATTGATCTTTGTCTTTTTTTTCTTCTTTTAACCAAGAATTACTTTGTGAATATTATTATAATCACCTTTTTTTATTGAATTATATTTTTTAATCATCAAATTAAATAATATCATCTCATTTGATGATATATGACCCGTGTCACGAGTTTTTCTGATTGCATTCAACTAATCATTTTTTTATCAGATTAAAAATATTTTCATTAATTTCAATCTTACTGCGTTAAAAGAATAATATGAGAATTTGCATCTAATAGTAAAAACAAAGCATTTTATCTTCAATCAAGGTTCTGGTATTTTTTTTACCATGCGAATGTCATCACAACATCTATATTTGTTTTTTTCTCCTAGATCGTGGCTTAAAACCTCGACATGGTACAACGAATTATAAATTGAGTATGACTTCTCCTTTAAATCTTTTATAAATAATAAATTAGCAAAAATCGGACGTTATTAAAAGTTTTATTATATACTGTATAAAGGTAAAAAAATAAAATAGAATGGAATCATCATCTTCAAAACCACAGGAATTTTTATTAAATTAAAGAAATCTTTCCATGAAATTCACGCTTCTATGGGCATAGTGATAGATATATATAGATTTTTCTTAGAACATTTCGATACACGATATTGCAAGGGAAACTAATAATAGTAATGAACTTCAATGGCAAAGCTACAACCTTGCAAAAACATGGACAAAATTCATCAACTGCTTGGTAAAATTACGAGTGGTGTTGAATTTCTCCCCGCTCCTATAAAGGATCAACGGGGAAGATTATATAATAAGTATGTTTGTGTTCCCAAAGTAGTGAAGAAAGAAAGGAACAAAGCTAACAAAAAGATGGGTCTGAAAGTTGTCTCCTCAAAGCAATAATATCATTCTCACTCGCTGTTATTGTTAGCATCAACTCGCTAAAGCCCGACCAAATGGTGTTTTCGACGTGACTAAATATGGCGGCAAAGAAGATATCACAGAGGTATCTTCTCACAAGCTTTCATTTTATTTTTAAAACTTATATTTTTTTTCTTGGATTTTCAGCGTAACACCAGAATTTGAGACCTGCTGATCCATTCTAATTTTTCCCCCCTTTTCAGGCTTTAAACAATGCGTGGAAAGATGCTTGTGCTTCAACGAACCCCAGCAAAGTTCTTATTCCAAGTGGAACATACTCGTTACGGCAAGTCACTCTAGCTGGTCCTTGCAAGGCTGCGATTGAGCTCCAAGTTGATGGCATATTGAAGGCACCGGTTGACCCAAATCAGTTCTCAGGCGGTCATTGGGTTAATTTAAGATACATAGATCAACTTACATTGTCAGGAAGCGGCACTTTTGATGGACAGGGAAACGTTGCATGGAGCAAAAGTACTTGCAGCAAAAATATAAATTGTGAAGGCCTCCCAATGGTAATCTACTCACCATGATGAACCCTAATTTCCTTGTCTCGGGTCACGATTTAGTGAGAGTTTTTTTAATTGTATATATGTTATGGCACTAACAAAGTTTCTTTAATCATTTGTTTTCTCGTTTGCTTCTAATATGGATCAGAATATAAGGTTCGATTTCATCACCAATGGATTGGTCCGAGATATAACTACTCGAGATAGCAAGAACTTTCATGTTAATGTGCTGGGGTGCAAGAACCTCACCTTCCAGCATTTTACCGTGACTGCACCTGCTGAGAGTATAAACACCGATGGAATCCATATCGGCCGATCTTCTGGGATCTACATTATCGATTCGAAGATTGGCACAGGCGATGATTGTATCTCCGTTGGCGATGGCACCGAAGAACTACATGTCACAGGAGTAACATGTGGACCTGGGCATGGAATCAGTGTTGGAAGTTTAGGGAGATACCCCAATGAGAAACCTGTTTCTGGAATATTTGTCAAGAATTGCACCATCTCAAATGCAGCAAATGGTGTTAGAATAAAAATCATGGCCAAATTTATATGGTGGTGACGCATCTAACATGCATTTTGAGGATATTGTCATGAACAATGTCCAAAACCCCCGTCATCGTAGATCAAGAGTATTGCCCATGGAACCAATGCAGTCTAAAGGTATTGCTTTTTTCTGTTACAATAAAAAATATGCGCACAATATTAAATTAGTGTGACAATATTTTACGTAATTTGTGGCTCAAACACAATTTATCAAAATCTTATTTTTTTTACTACTACATGTCTTTTGTGGCCTTAATGTTCTTTCTATTTTTTGCAGTGCTCCATCAAAAGTGAAGATCGTTGATGTTAGTTTTAAGAACATAAGGGGAACTTCCGCAACTCCCGGTTGTCTGTTAAGCTTGCTTGCAGTAGTGGCATCCCATGTGAGAAGGTGGAGCTTGCCGACATTAACCTTGTATATAGCGGATCGAAGGCCCCGCAAAAATCCCAATGTTCTAATGTGAAGCCAATAATTTCGGGATAATGAGCGCATCCGGATGTTGAAGATGGGGACTTCCATACGAACTTCTTTTGGTTTCTTCATTCATAGGCTAGTTCTTAGATGGAGGAGTCCCATCTCGTAATTTTGTTTAAAGAAATGAATAAAAGTTTATTATTTTAATTTTAAATTCAAGATGGCTTTCTTTCTTTTACAATTTAATCTTATATGTGTATTAATTTCTCAATAAATCTTCAATCTTATGTCTATAAAAAAGAAAGAAAGTATAACTCATATATATTGCAACCCTTCAAGTTTTTTTCCTTTATTTCTTTTTATTTTAGTTTGTGTGGTTCATACTGTCATAATCCAATTCTGGGTTATTCCCCAAAATCTACCAAAAATAACAAAAATAAAATAAAAGGGGCTGGTGTCGGCAGAAAAATCAAGGTGAAAATTTTGAACGTTTTTGAGAGCTCGATCGTACCTCTTTTGCCCAGAAATGAAGGAAATGCAGATTCAAGGCTAAAGTAATTTATTGAATGTTTAAATGTATATGAATTTTTTTAACTCGCCCATTTAAGGGGAACTAATGGTTGTGATTATAAAAAAAAGGTGGATTTGCTTAATTTATATATCTAAGCTTCAGAAAAAATTCAATGATGGATGCTCACACTACTAATATAGATGTAGATCAACACTGACAAGCCAAATTTATGAGAAAATAAAGGGGTTGCTAGTATTTTTTGGTAATAAAGGAAGAGAAGGGGGAGGAATAGGAAGGAGAAACATGAAGAAGATTGTCAATTTCAACTTATTTACATTTGTTGATGAACATATTTTGTTAGAAAATCATGACATGTCAACATTTTGATGGAATCATTAGCATAATTCTTATTGGGTTTTTTAGTTTTATACTCTATCAACAATTACGAAGAAAAGAAAACATTTACAAATTCTCCATAGCCATTGCCTTGAAAAAATTTGCAAAAAAAATATTGTTGTTTATGTTTTTTTTTCTATTTACCAATTTTGTTATAATGTAAATATTCAATAGGATCTCTAAAAATCCATTATTATTAATTACCTCTCTCCAAAAATGGTTATTGTAACAAACCTCGTATTTGGGATACAATTAACATGTTCAAAATCATTGATAACATAAAACTAGGTAAACTTTTTTTCCTTGTATATATTAATTTTAATGTTCATAAGAGTTGAAATCATTATATATTTATACAAATCCTTTTTTTTAAAAAAAATCCAATATGCAGGGATCAATTCAATATTCAAGAAGAATAAATCCTTCCCTAGTACGTTTTACGTAATTATTTCTATAAAATTATCATATAACTTAGCATAAACATACTGTAAAATATTAATAAATTAAATTTCATACATTTCTAATTATTAAATAAAAGAGTAAGATTATACAAAATATATGGATGTTTAGTAATAGATCTAAACACATCTCAAAAGACAGTGCTGGAGTTGTATCACATAATAAATGTATAGTCATTCTAAATTCAACATTAAGGTTTATCATAATGAATAATAACAAAACGAAACTTTTGAGGATCCTATAGCAAAAAATAACTATAAGATAAGAATAACTATATGTCTACTTGAAACAATAATTATCAAATTACAAATATCGCTGACATTTATGAAATTTTATATCATCAAATTTCCAATAGTTTATTAACTCATAATACCATTATTTTTTATATATATTATTCAAATCCATTATCCTAATCATATTATTCAAATCATCAATCACTTTGAGGCTGTTCTCTAATTATTTTTAATTTATATTTTTCTTTTGGAGTTTTCGTGTTTTTGAACATTTTTTTATATATATTGAAAGCAAGGATAAAAAAATAAGTGCCGACACTTACATCAAAAAATTTCAAGTTGTCCTCTAAGTTTTTCAAATTTGTTCTGAATTCGAATTTATTTTATCAATTTCATCCTTATTTTTTTTATTACTATTGTTTTTTTCTTATTGGGGGAGCTTGATCTTCTACGTCGCGAGTTTAGAAAGTTAACTAGGAATGACATGAGTTATGTTTTTTAGGGTATATTTTTTTTGCATTGATATGTTTTTCAATATTTCCTTTGTATTTTTTTAAATTGTACTTCATTTTTTTTTATGTTCTTTGAGAATAACCTCGATCTTATGGCAGATTTTCTTAAAACATTTAATATGTTTTTAGTTTTATCCTTCAAAATTGAGTTTCTTTTATAATTCAACTTATTAATGTTTTCCATTTGCTCTTCTATTGGGTTATTTCATTGGCATGATCCGAAAAGTGATGTTTGGTGAGCTTAACCGGGTTTGCATGTGTATTTTTTTGGTTAATTGATTTATGTTTTATTTAACCCTTTTAGATTGGGTTTGTTAGGAATTAGACTATGTAATCTCCTATTGATTTTTTTTTCTACTGGGTTATCCCAACCTCATGTTCCTAGTTGCACGTTTGACATGCTAGTTCTAAGTTTTTTTTTCTTTCCAATTTTAGATTTTAACATTGGGTTGGATAAGAATTGATCTTTGTCTTTTTTTTCTTCTTTTAACCAAGAATTACTTTGTGAATATTATTATAATCACCTTTTTTTATTGAATTATATTTTTTAATCATCAAATTAAATAATATCATCTCATTTGATGATATATGACCCGTGTCACGAGTTTTTCTCGATTGCATTCAACTAATCATTTTTTTATCAGATTAAAAATATTTTCATTAATTTCAATCTTACTGCGTTAAAAGAATAATATGAGAATTTGCATCTAATAGTAAAAACAAAGCATTTTATCTTCAATCAAGGTTCTGGTATTTTTTTTACCATGCGAATGTCATCACAACATCTATATTTGTTTTTTTCTCCTAGATCGTGGCTTAAAACCTCGACATGGTACAACGAATTATAAATTGAGTATGACTTCTCCTTTAAATCTTTTATAAATAATAAATTAGCAAAAATCGGACGTTATTAAAAGTTTTATTATATACTGTATAAAGGTAAAAAAATAAAATAGAATGGAATCATCATCTTCAAAACCACAGGAATTTTTATTAAATTAAAGAAATCTTTCCATGAAATTCACGCTTCTATGGGCATAGTGATAGATATATATAGATTTTTCTTAGAACATTTCGATACACGATATTGCAAGGGAAACTAATAATAGTAATGAACTTCAATGGCAAAGCTACAACCTTGCAAAAAACATGGACAAAATTCATCAACCGCTTGGTAAAATTACGAGTGGTGTTGAATTTCTCCCCGCTCCTATAAAGGATCAACGGGGAAGATTATATAATAAGTATGTTTGTGTTCCCAAAGTAGTGAAGAAAGAAAGGAACAAAGCTAACAAAAAGATGGGTCCCGAAAGTTGTCTCCTCAAAGCAATAATATCATTCTCACTCGCTGTTATTGTTAGCATCAACTCGCTAAAGCCCGACCAAATGGTGTTTTCGACGTGACTAAATATGGCGGCAAAGAAGATATCACAGAGGTATCTTCTCACAAGCTTTCATTTTATTTTTTAAAACTTATATTTTTTTTCTTGGATTTTCAGCGTAACACCAGAATTTGAGACCCTGCCGATCCATTCTAATTTTTCCCCCCTTTTCGGGCTTTAAACAATGCGTGGAAAGATGCTTGTGCTTCAACGAACCCCCAGACAAAGTTCTTATTCCAAGTGGAACATACTCGTTACGGCAAGTCACTCTAGCTGGTCCTTGCAAGGCTGCGATTGAGCTCCAAGTTGATGGCATATTGAAGGCACCGGTTGACCCAAATCAGTTCTCAGGCGGTCATTGGGTTAATTTAAGATACATAGATCAACTTACATTGTCGGGAAGCGGCACTTTTGATGGACAGGGGAAACGTTGCATGGAGCAAAAGTACTTGCAGCAAAAAATATAAATTGTGAAGGCCTCCCAATGGTAATCTACTCACCATGATGAACCCTAATTTCCTTGTCTCGGGTCACGATTTAGTGAGAGTTTTTTAATTGTATATATGTTATGGCACTAACAAAGTTTCTTTAATCATTTGTTTTCTCGTTTGCTTCTAATATGGATCAGAATATAAGGTTCGATTTCATCACCAATGGATTGGTCCGAGATATAACTACTCGAGATAGCAAGAACTTTCATGTTAATGTGTCTGGGGTGCAAGAACCTCACCTTCCAAAGATTTTACCGTGATCGCACTCGCCGAGAGTATAAACACCGATGGAATCCATATCGGCCCGATCTTCTCGGGATCTACATTATCGATTCGAAGATTGGCACGAGCGATGATTGTATCTCCGTTGGCGATGGCACCGAAGAACTACATGTCACAGGGAGTAACATGTGGACTCGGGCATGGAATCGGTGTTGGAAGTTTAGGGAGATACCCCCAATGAGAAACCCTGTTTCTCGGAATATTTGTCAAGAATTGCACCATCTCAAATGCAGCAAATGGTGTTAGAATAAAATCATGGCCAAATTTATATGGTGGTGACGCATCTAACATGCATTTTGAGGATATTGTCATGAACAATGTCCAAAACCCCCGTCATCGTAGATCAAGAGTATTGCCCATGGAACCAATGCAGTCTAAAGGTATTGCTTTTTCTGTTACAATAAAAAATATGCGCACAATATTAAATTAGTGTGACAATATTTTACGTAATTTGTGGCTCAAACACAATTTATCAAAATCTTATTTTTTTTACTACTACATGTCTTTTGTGGCCTTAATGTTCTTTCTATTTTTTTGCAGTGCTCCATCAAAAGTGAAGATCGGTGATGTTAGTTTTAAGAACATAAGGGGAACTTCCGCAACTCCGGTTGTCTGTTAAGCTTGCTTGCAGTAGTGGCATCCCATGTGAGAAGGTGGAGCTTGCTGACATTAACCTTGTATATAGCGGATCAGAAGGCCCTGCAAAATCCCAATGTTCTAATGTGAAGCCAATAATTTCTGGGATAATGAGCGCATCCGGATGTTGAAGATGGGGACTTCCATACGAACTTCTTTTGGTTTCTTCATTCATAGGCTAGTTCTTAGATGGAGGAGTCCCATCTCGTAATTTTGTTTAAAGAAATGAATAAAAGTTTATTATTTTAATTTTAAATTCAAGATGGCTTTCTTTCTTTTACAATTTAATCTTATATGTGTATTAATTTCTCAATAAATCTTCAATCTTATGTCTATAAAAAAGAAAGAAAGTATAACTCATATATATTGCAACCCTTCAAGTTTTTTTCCTTTATTTCTTTTTTATTTTTAGTTTGTGTGGTTCATACTGTCATAATCCAATTCTGGGTTATTCCCCAAAATCTACCAAAAATAACAAAAATAAAATAAAAGGGGCTGGTGTCGGCAGAAAAATCAAGGTGAAAATTTTGAACGTTTTTGAGAGCTCGATCGTACCTCTTTTGCCCAGAAATGAAGGAAATGCAGATTCAAGGCTAAAGTAATTTATTGAATGTTTAAATGTATATGAATTTTTTTAACTCGCCCATTTAAGGGGAACTAATGGTTGTGATTATAAAAAAAAGGTGGATTTGCTTAATTTATATATCTAAGCTTCAGTAAAAAATTCAATGATGGATGCTCACACTACTAATATAGATGTAGATCAACACCGACAAGCCAAATTTATGAGAAAATAAAGGGGTTGCTAGTATTTTTTTGGTAATAAAGGAAGAGAAGGGGGGAGGAATAGGAAGGAGAAACATGAAGAAGATTGTCAATTTCAACTTATTTACATTTGTTGATGAACATATTTTGTTAGAAAATCATGACATGTCAACATTTTGATGGAATCATTAGCATAATTCTTATTGGGTTTTTTTAGTTTTATACTCTATCAACAATTACGAAGAAAAGAAAACATTTACAAATTCTCCATAGCCATTGCCTTGAAAAAATTTGCAAAAAAAATATTGTTGTTTATGTTTTTTTTTCTATTTACCAATTTTGTTATAATGTAAATATTCAATAGGATCTCTAAAAATCCATTATTATTAATTACCTCTCTCCAAAAAATGGTTATTGTAACAAACCTCGTATTTGGGATACAATTAACATGTTCAAAATCATTGATAACATAAAACTAGGTAAACTTTTTTTTCCTTGTATATATTAATTTTAATGTTCATAAGAGTTGAAATCATTATATATTTATACAAATCCTTTTTTTTAAAAAAAATCCAATATGCAGGGATCAATTCAATATTCAAGAAGAATAAATCCTTCCCTAGTACGTTTTACGTAATTATTTCTATAAAATTATCATATAACTTAGCATAAACATACTGTAAAATATTAATAAATTAAATTTCATACATTTCTAATTATTAAATAAAAAGAGTAAGATTATACAAAAATATATGGATGTTTAGTAATAGATCTAAACACATCTCAAAAGACAAGGCTTTGGAGTTGTATCACATAATAAATGTATAGTCATTCTAAATTCAACATTAAGGTTTATCATAATGAATAATAACAAAACGAAACTTTTGAGGATCCTATAGCAAAAAAATAACTATAAGATAAGAATAACTATATGTCTACTTGAAACAATAATTATCAAATTACAAATATCGCTGACATTTATGAAATTTTTATATCATCAAATTTCCAATAGTTTATTAACTCATAATACCATTATTTTTTTATATATATTATTCAAATCCATTATCCTAATCATATTATTCAAATCATCAATCACTTTGAGGCTGTTCTCTAATTATTTTTAATTTATATTTTTCTTTTGGAGTTTTCGTGTTTTTGAACATTTTTTTATATATATTGAAAGCAAGGATAAAAAAATAAGTGCTGACACTTACATCAAAAATTTCAAGTTGTCCTCTAAGTTTTTCAAATTTGTTCTGAATTCTGAATTTATTTTATCAATTTCATCCTTATTTTTTTATTACTATTGTTTTTTCTTATTGGGGGAGCTTGATCTTCTACGTCGCGAGTTTAGAAAGTTAACTAGGAATGACATGAGTTATGTTTTTTAGGGTATATTTTTTTGCATTGATATGTTTTTCAATATTTCCTTTGTATTTTTTAAATTGTACTTCATTTTTTTTATGTTCTTTGAGAATAACCCTGATCTTATGGCAGATTTTCTTAAAACATTTAATATGTTTTTTAGTTTTATCCTTCAAAATTGAGTTTCTTTTTATAATTCAACTTATTAATGTTTTCCATTTGCTCTTCTATTGGGTTATTTCATTGGCATGATCCGAAAAGTGATGTTTGGTGAGCTTAACCGGGTTTGCATGTGTATTTTTTTGGTTAATTGATTTATGTTTTATTTAACCCTTTTAGATTGGGTTTGTTAGGAATTAGACTATGTAATCTCCTATTGATTTTTTTTTCTACTTGGTTATCCCAACCTCATGTTCCTAGTTGCACGTTTGACATGCTAGTTCTAAGTTTTTTTTTCTTTCCAATTTTAGATTTTAACATTGGGTTGGATAAGAATTGATCTTTGTCTTTTTTTTCTTCTTTTAACCAAGAATTACTTTGTGAATATTATTATAATCACCTTTTTTTATTGAATTATATTTTTTAATCATCAAATTAAATAATATCATCTCATTTGATGATATATGACCCGTGTCACGAGTTTTTCTGATTGCATTCAACTAATCATTTTTTTATCAGATTAAAAATATTTTCATTAATTTCAATCTTACTGCGTTAAAAGAATAATATGAGAATTTGCATCTAATAGTAAAAAACAAAGCATTTTATCTTCAATCAAGGTTACGGTATTTTTTTTTACCATGCGAATGTCATCACAACATCTATATTTGTTTTTTTCTCCTAGATCGTGGCTTAAAACCTCGACATGGTACAACGAATTATAAATTGAGTATGACTTCTCCTTTAAATCTTTTATAAATAATAAATTAGCAAAAATCGGACGTTATTAAAAGTTTTATTATATACGTATAAAGGTAAAAAAATAAAATAGAATGGAATCATCATCTTCAAAACCACAGGAATTTTTATTAAATTAAAGAAATCTTTCCATGAAATTCACGCTTCTATGGGCATAGTGATAGATATATATAGATTTTTCTTAGAACATTTCGATACACGATATTGCAAGGGAAACTAATAATAGTAATGAACTTCAATGGCAAAGCTACAACCTTGCAAAAACATGGACAAAATTCATCAACTGCTTGGTAAAATTACGAGTGGTGTTGAATTTCTCCCCGCTCCTATAAAGGATCAACGGGGAAGATTATATAATAAGTATGTTTGTGTTCCCAAAGTAGTGAAGAAAGAAAGGAACAAAGCTAACAAAAAGATGGGTCTGAAAGTTGTCTCCTCAGCAATAATATCATTCTCACTGCTGTTATTGTTAGCATCAACTGCTAAAGCCCAGTCAAATGGTGTTTTCGACGTGACTAAATATGGCGGCAAAGAAGATATCACAGAGGTATCTTCTCACAAGCTTTCATTTTATTTTTAAAACTTATATTTTTTTTCTTGGATTTTCAGCGTAACACCAGAATTTGAGACCTGCTGATCCATTCTAATTTTCCCCCCTTTTCAGGCTTTAAACAATGCGTGGAAAGATGCTTGTGCTTCAACGAACCCCAGCAAAGTTCTTATTCCAAGTGGAACATACTCGTTACGGCAAGTCACTCTAGCTGGTCCTTGCAAGGCTGCGATTGAGCTCCAAGTTGATGGCATATTGAAGGCACCGGTTGACCCAAATCAGTTCTCAGGCGGTCATTGGGTTAATTTAAGATACATAGATCAACTTACATTGTCAGGAAGCGGCACTTTTGATGGACAGGGAAACGTTGCATGGAGCAAAAGTACTTGCAGCAAAAATATAAATTGTGAAGGCCTCCCAATGGTAATCTACTCACCATGATGAACCCTAATTTCCTTGTCTCGGGTCACAGATTTAGTGAGAGTTTTTTAATTGTATATATGTTATGGCACTAACAAAGTTTCTTTAATCATTTGTTTTCTGTTTGCTTCTAATATGGATCAGAATATAAGGTTCGATTTCATCACCAATGGATTGGTCCGAGATATAACTACTCGAGATAGCAAGAACTTTCATGTTAATGTGCTGGGGTGCAAGAACCTCACCTTCCAGCATTTTACCGTGACTGCACCTGCTGAGAGTATAAACACCGATGGAATCCATATCGGCCGATCTTCTGGGATCTACATTATCGATTCGAAGATTGGCACAGGCGATGATTGTATCTCCGTTGGCGATGGCACCGAAGAACTACATGTCACAGGAGTAACATGTGGACCTGGGCATGGAATCAGTGTTGGAAGTTTAGGGAGATACCCCAATGAGAAACCTGTTTCTGGAATATTTGTCAAGAATTGCACCATCTCAAATGCAGCAAATGGTGTTAGAATAAAATCATGGCCAAATTTATATGGTGGTGACGCATCTAACATGCATTTTGAGGATATTGTCATGAACAATGTCCAAAACCCTGTCATCGTAGATCAAGAGTATTGCCCATGGAACCAATGCAGTCTAAAGGTATTGCTTTTTCTGTTACAATAAAAATATGCGCACAATATTAAATTAGTGTGACAATATTTTACGTAATTTGTGGCTCAAACACAATTTATCAAAATCTTATTTTTTTACTACTACATGTCTTTTGTGGCCTTAATGTTCTTTCTATTTTTTGCAGGCTCCATCAAAAGTGAAGATCAGTGATGTTAGTTTTAAGAACATAAGGGGAACTTCCGCAACTCCGGTTGCTGTTAAGCTTGCTTGCAGTAGTGGCATCCCATGTGAGAAGGTGGAGCTTGCTGACATTAACCTTGTATATAGCGGATCAGAAGGCCCTGCAAAATCCCAATGTTCTAATGTGAAGCCAATAATTTCTGGGATAATGAGCGCATCCGGATGTTGAAGATGGGGACTTCCATACGAACTTCTTTTGGTTTCTTCATTCATAGGCTAGTTCTTAGATGGAGGAGTCCCATCTCGTAATTTTGTTTAAAGAAATGAATAAAAGTTTATTATTTTAATTTTAAATTCAAGATGGCTTTCTTTCTTTTACAATTTAATCTTATATGTGTATTAATTTCTCAATAAATCTTCAATCTTATGTCTATAAAAAAGCAAGAAAGTATAACTCATATATATTGCAACCCTTCAAGTTTTTTTCCTTTATTTCTTTTATTTTAGTTTGTGTTGTTCATACTGTCATAATCCAATTCTGGGTTATTCCCCAAAATCTACCAAAAATAAAATAAAAGGGGCTGGTGTCGGCAGAAAAATCAAGGTGAAAATTTTGAGCGTTTTTGAGACCTCGATCGTACCTCTTTTGCCCAGAAATGAAGGAAATGCAGATTCAAGGCTAAAGTAATTTATTATTCGATAAATCTGTGTAAAAATTAGGTTGAAATGTAATTATATTTTTATGGGCCAATTTGATTTAATCGTCGACCAATTTAAAAGAGTAATTATGTTTAGGAATTAATTGAGAGCCCAATTGAAGGATTTAATTAAGCGCAATGACTTAATTATATTTTAAATGGGTCAAATTAATGTTATTAAGGGCTTAATTGATTAGATATTAAGCCTGGAAGCCTAATTTGGGTTAAATTGAGATGATCGGAATTTTCAAAGACGAAACATTTTTGAGTGAAATCGGAAGCCAAAATTGAAGAGAAGAACATCGTTCTTCCCGGTTTTCCAGTAGAAAAACTCTATTTATAAGAACCCATTTTTGTCAGTATATTTTATATTATTAAAAAAAAACTTACCTGCCGAGGCATTACCAACAGCCATGCCCTGCAACCTACCACTAAAACACACCATCAACCCCATGACATCAACCCCATGCCCGATAGCAGGAAACCCATTGCTGCACATTACCTCCTTCACCTATAAATAGTGGGAGTAAAGACATACACTGGGGGGAGACCATCGTTAATGCTAAAAAACTGGGAGACAACACAATTTTTTTTACAGCCACGGGGTGGAGAAAATTTTACATAGCAGAACAGAAAAAACACACACATAACGGAAAGGGGGTGAATTTACAAGGGACGATCGAAGTTACAGAGCACAAAACAACACACACACAAAGATGCACACAGACGGACAAGGAAAAATTGAAGGTCGATGACAGTTGCATCTCCTTCCTTGGCACCGACAGCCCTTCACCAGCCAAAAACCTCCTTCTCCCTCGGCTCTTCTTCCCCATCTCCGGTAGGACATCACCACCAACGCGCTCTCTCTCTCACTCGCAGCATTAACCCTCTCTCTCCTACAACATCAACCATCCTCTCTCTCTCTCCTCCAGCCAGCTCCTTAGCACCGGAGGCTTCTCCTCCACGCACCAAGCTCCGGCAACGAAGGCAGCAGCAGCAGCAACGCAGACCAGCCACGCTTTCGGCACTCCTCCCGGCCACCACAAACCACCATCTTTTATGCCACCACCGCAAAGGGAAACCACCTCGGCCTCCTCTACCCATTGGCAGTGGAAGGTGAGCCTCTCGTCACCGTCGGTCAACTTCCTTGGCCAAAATATCAAAATAAATTAATAATATTTTATTTTACCTATGGGGGTGTAAAATTACATTGTAAAGTTTTTTTTATACGGTGTAAAAAATTTTACACTTCAGAATGGTTAGGCTTTCAACTTCCAATCAAGTAGAGACCCCCTCATGAAGAGAGATCTACTTCAAGCCTTAGAAAATACCAACGAATAAAAAATTACTTAGAAAAAAACAATCAAACAACAATGCGGCTTACCTTAGATAGGGTGCATTGAGGGTGATACGCCTTCCCCTTGCACAACAATTCCCTTACCTAGACTATCGCAGACCAATTGATTTCCTAGTGACCTTAATACTAGGTGGCGACTCCTGATAACTATAGTCATAATATTTATGACTATAAAACACCCCTCCCTTTCACTGCATGTCGCCTCTCCTCTACGGGGATGGCGGGGAGCGAATCATGAAAAAACATTGTCGCGAGACATACTTTGTTTTCCTTAGAAATCTCCTTTTACTCTCTCTTCCTAAAGAATTGAATAAATAATTTTTTGTGTAATGAATTTTTTATCTTAAATATCACTTAACTTGATCAATTGCTAATAAAAAAATATTCATACACATTTAAATATAGGTTTGTATGTCACATGTCAATTGAATTGTCACAGTAGCATGTATTTTTTACCATTAAAAATGTCATTGCGAAGAAATTAATATCTATTGGACTTAATAGCAATGGCATGGTGATAGCTTAGTCAAAATAAAAATGAATATTTTGATTTAAAGCTATTAAGATTCAGAGAACAAATTCATACTAAAAACAATACAAAAGGACTAAAGTTAATGGGCATGTAAACATTGACAAGTATGTACAATGCATATCCTAGAAAGTGAATGAAATGATATTGCTCTAGCAACATGTATGCATCTTTCATTGGCTAAACATCTCATTTCATGGTGGCATAGAAAATGGCACACCTTATTCTTTCATATTGGGGTAGCGTAAGCAACCGCGTATACCATGAATGGTTGTTTCTTTCTTCTTTCCTTCTTTTCTCCCTACATTGGATTTGTCATGACATGTTCTTTCAAATAGGGAAGCGCACTAAGGTTTATCATCGGTGACTCTTTCTTCCTTCTTTCCATATTTTCTCTCTTCTCTCATTAGGATTCATGTTGATTTGTCCAAAACTCAAAGTTGTCCTCTTATTTGTTTTCATTTTAAATGTCGTCATTGATTGTTCATTTTTCTTCTATCTTGGTTTGGAAATTTTAATTATTTTTAATAAATTCCATCATTCATGTTCCATGTGAGCATCGAGGCGAAATATGTGCGAGACAGGTAAAATTAAGAAAGATATACATTACTTTATACATCTACCTTCGGTACACTTCATTGTTGTGTGTTTTAATTATAAAATATGTTTGATATACATTCATGCTAAAGCTCATATTAGTGTGTTTTTTGTTATGAAATATATAATTCCATATTAATTGTTTCATTTACCCATTAAGTCATTTTCTAAGATAGTATCCAATGATGGTTCATTTATCATATATTGCCTTTACACAAGTAAAAAGAAAGAGAGAAAGGAAAGAATAAGAGAGGAGAGGGCAGGCCAGAGTAGAGAAACTCAAATACTCTCTCTCAAAAACCTGAATTCAAGAATTCTTTCATATTTTGTAGTAATTGTTCAATCGAAATCCAAGGCTCAATTATTTTTCTTTGTTGCAAAGACACAAAAACCTTTGAATAAATTATAAAATTGTAATTGGTTTTCTTATTATATATTGTGAATTTAAATGTATGTACAAATGTTGAAGCATTGGTATTCATGGGTTAAGATTTATATATCGAGTCGGATAAACATGTGTAAGGAGAAATTTATAAACAATTCATGTTGAATTATGGTAGAAAAAAGCTTTACGGTCTATTATGTTGCTGTTTGATAGGACTCTCCAAGAATCCAAGTGTTTCCCAAGTGTTTCCCTTGGTGACCTCTCTTAACCTCACTCAACCCGAGAGAATGGCTTAACAATTCTCTATAGAACAGTACAATTAAGCTAGACTAGACTAATTAACAATTACTCTAGAGAAGTCTAAAGAATTCTATATATTTTTCGTGATGAAGAAAATGCAGAAAAGAGAGGGAAGGGATATATAGGTTCTGTCATGCAAGAGGGTTCTAGAATCCAAGAGGCCAGCACATGCCAGCTCTTTCGGTTATAACCTCCTGGTACAATCTTCTATAGCCTATCTTTCTCTAACAAACAAAGTACAAGCAATTAAAGCAAATGAGGGTCTTAACACTGTTTAAATGAACAAAAGAGCATATTGAGTAATTTTGTAATTAAGTGTTTTTGTGTTCATTGAGTGAGAATTAAATATGAAATTGTTATTAGGTTATCTTTGTATGGTACCTTAGGGGTTAGAAACTTGAGTTTTTAAATGGTTGAAATAGGGAGAAATGTTTGTTAAAATTGTATGTACGATAGTAGCTATTGTCGTGACAACATTTTCACGGGTTCTCAATGATGGGGTACATGGAAAATGAGGTTTTTATAACAAAAACAATTATTATAATATTTTTTATAAGTCGCCACCTAGTATTAAGGTTACTAGAAAACTTAATGATCTACGAGAGTTTAAGTAAAGCTACTTGTTATGCAAGAAAAATATGCATTCCCCCTAGTGCACCCTACCTAAGGTAAACTGTAATGTTGATTCATTGTTTTCTAAGTCAAATTTCTATTCATTGATTATTTTAAAGGTTAAAAGTATATCTCTTTTCATAAGAAAATCTCTATCTTATTGGATAACAATTCTAATCATTATAAAGTTTGGATTTTAGAATCAATTTCTTGTGTATTTCTAATCCTTGAGGGTATATTTTATAATGTATTTTTACACCCCTAAAATATTAAAATTTACAACTAAATCCTAATATGGGAAATAAAAACAGACAAAATGATTGGTGAATGATTTTTTATATTTTGAAAGAACCATAAGGGATAATGATAAACTAATTATGATATTCTTTTTTGCATTTTCAAAACATTAGAAAAGATATAATCATTTTTGTGAAAATATGCGTAGAAAGATTTTAGGATTTGATTTTATATACAAAAACAATTTTTTTTATAATTATTTTTAAAATGAGGATTTTTGTTTATTTTTTTTGAAATTTTGGAGAAAATAAGATATTTTTTTCTAGTTTTTATATTACAGTTTAAGTCTACGGACCTATATTGAGCAAAATTGATGGAAAATCATGCAATGAAATTGAAATTTTTTGAAAATGGCTATTGAAATTTTTTGAAATGTTTTTTGATTTGTTTCATTTTTTAAAAATATTATTTAAATATTATATAATATTATAATATCATATAATATTGGTTTGAACCTAGGCCATTCAACTGGGTCGCCTAAGCTGAGTTGGGGCGGATTAACCCAACAAACTTCTAGTTTCTTAGGTTTAGGTGGACCTGACTTGACCTGACCTAGAGATGATAGAAAAATAAAGAAAAGGTTAGTGGCTGGAAAACCGAGAATGAGCCTAGTTTTATTCAAACTTTGGCTTTGAACTTCTTGATGCTTTGAGCATGAGATTGACTCCTATTTATATGTATTAGATGAGAGTGAGCAGTCTTGTATTTATTAGGGTAAAGTGTTAGCCTTTGATTCAACCTGAAAGCATCCCAACTTGTGGCTCAAAGTAGGTATCTTGAGGTGTCAATTTTGACAACTCAAGGATGCCCGAGTTGTCACATTTTGGGTGACGCCGTTGCGACTATGGTGTCAATCAGGTAGAATAGACCATACCATAATCTAGGCAATATCATATCATTATTGTGATATATGATTTGTCAAATTTGGTGAAGTACAGAGGCATAAAATACACCTACAAAGTAAGCTCTGAAGTTGTCTTTTCAGGTGGGTAAGAAAGAAGACAATGAAGAGTGATCAGACTACGCGTTGTTTTAGAAAAGGATTAAAGGTTTGTTCTTTTTTTCTTTTCTTCCCCAAAACAATGTTATTTTCGAGTAAAGGTAAGGGATTGACCCTTTCTTGCTTATTAATTATTATGCATGCTTTTATAAATGTTTGAATTACACCGGTAAACAAATTATATAGTGTACTATTGCTTTTATTGTTAATGCAAGACATATGCTTTCAACGTAGAATTTGGTTTGTAATTTGTAATTAATTTCATAGGCAAGAACTTATGGTATTTTATAAGATTGTGATTTAACTACAACAACAAAGAAACCTTTTATGTATTACCTTTGAATTCAATGGTGGAATCCTTATATAAGAATTATTAATAGATCGCAATGAAGGAAATTGTATCAAGAAAAATATGGCAATGAGGCCCTAAGATAAAATATGTGTGAGATATCCGATAGATAAATGGATAATTTTGTGAAGTAGGTGGGTGAGACTTTGATATTGTTATTTTGAACTAAGTAAATAGCTTTTATTTAATAGGGCATGTTCTTTTTTTATTTTGATGTGTGTCGAACTAAGTAGGTGGGTGACACTTTGATACTGCTTGCTAATGCGATATGTTATGGAACTAGTCACCTGGTAATGGAGGTAGTGTCACGTATGAGCTATATTCTAGAATTAGTTATCTAGAAATAAAGCTAGTTTCAGGTAATGGGTTAATGGTATGTGTTGTTTAAACTACCATAATATTGAATTTACCCTACAAAACAAAGTTTATACATAGGTTGGAAATGATGAGTTTAAAATTTATTGTCAAAATGATCTAATGAGTTGAACAATAATGAATAAGATGTAATTCTTACAAGATTGTACTATGGCCAAATATAGTGAAATTATTTATATGATAGGTACTTTTTGCTCCAGATTCCACGAATAGATTTTCCACAACATTGTAATCTATCCTCTCGATTTTATTTTATTTCAAATTTCATCCTTATTATTTTGTTACTATTGTTTTTATTAAATTATGAAATTGATTTTTTTTACAATTTTATTCTTCATCAATTGGCTTGTTAGGAATTGAGCTTTGTTGTTTTTCCCAATGGGGGAACCCAATCTTGCAAGTCAAGAGTTTATAAAGTTAATCATGGATGACATGAGTTATGTTTGTTTGTTAAGGTATATTTTTGTTTGCATTGTTTTGTTTTTCAATTCTTCCTTAGAATTTTTTAAATTGAACTTTATTTTTTTCTTCGATTTCTTTTTTATGGGAATAACCCGATCTCATTGCCTACGTAGTGGATTAGGTTTCCTACCTTGGACTAACTTAGATTTTTTTAAAAAGTTTAATATATTTTTTAGTTTTTTCCTTCATTATTAGGTTTCTTTTATAATCCATCTTATTAATGTTTTCCATTTTTGCTTGATTGTGTTATTCCATTTTCATGATCCGGATAGCGAGGTGTGGTGAGCTTAACCAAGTTTGCATGTGTTTCTTTCTAATTTTAGCCTTTTGTATTGACTTGAATAAGAATTGAAGTTTGCATTTTTTTTCTTTTTACAAAATACTGTTTTGTGATAATATTTGTGATCAATTTTTTTATTGAAAATAATTTGAGTGATTAATGTTATTCTATTTTTTAATAATTTAATTAAATAATATAATCTTATTTTACCAAGACAGGTTGATGATCACGTTACATGTTTTTCTTATTTCATTAAAACACACTTTGATGCGAACCAGCCCAGAAACACCAGCAAGGACTTATGGGCTACCTTTTCCTTTTGTTTAAAGGATTAAGAGGCTGGATGGAAGGCTATAAATAAGACTTATGGGTTTTATTTAATTTTGTTAGCTAGAGCGCAAGGCTTGTTTGGGCTTAATTAAGACTTTGTTTTCAGCTAGGATCCAAGGCTTGTTTGGATTAAGTCATGGGCTTTCCAACGAGGGTTTTGGGTCAGTTTTGAGTGGACCTCATTTAAGTCCACATAAGGGGTCCATTAGGGTTAGTTTTTAAAATACTATTTAAAATCATGTTAGCTAAATTTGGGCAGCCATTGATGAATTTTAATTATGAGCTTTTAAGTTTATGTGTGAGAGTGATTCTTGCATTTTTTAGTTCTTGAACGAACTGAATCTGACTTATCAAAGATTAACTAGATTCGTGGCGTCATTCTACTCATTCCAATAGTGCTTGTGTCTTGGTGCAAGTTTCCATTGTGTCACACTCCTATCAGACCTATTTCGGCTTTCCGGAATCAGATCTCATTCTTGGTTGTGGGTTGCGTGACCACATGATCACGAGGTTCGCATCACACTTGTAATGCTTCTACATCTTTCATTTACTGTAAAATCGTTCAATTACTCTAAAAAACGATTTTGGTTGGGCTTGTTGTGTAGCACATGCTACAACTATAGAATGACACGAATAACCTTGACACAATAATTAAATCTTATTTACCTTTTCATTTGACATAGTTACATTTTTTATAGTAAAAAAAACAAATCATTTTCTTTTTTATCAAAATTTTCAATTTTATTGTATTAATAAAATTAATATGAGAATTTGCCATAAATATGACATAATAGAGTTTGATATAATATAGTAAAAACAAAGCATATTATATCATCAAGGATTTAAGGAACACTCATAAAAATAATTTCTTTAAAAAATATATCTCTGTGCTTGTTAGCTTGATATCAATAATTATTCTCTTTTATTTTTCACTTTTATAAAGTAAAACTAAAAACTTATTTGGAACATAAATTTAAACTTTTGGGTTATAAAAAAATGAAAGCAAAAATTACTACACAAAACATCGGTGCTGACTTTAATACTCCAACCAAGGTTCTTCTATTTTGTTTTATTTTTAACCATGTGAATTTCATCATAACATCATTTATGTCTACATGGTACAACGAATTATAAATGGAGCATAACTTCTCCTTTAAATCCTTTATAATTTTTTTTAACAAAACCCGATGTTATAAAGAGTCTTTTTATATACTACATGAAGGTCAAAAATAAAATAAAATGGAATCATCAACTTCAATAACAAAACATTCAAAACAGAGGAATTGTTATTAAATTAAACAAATCTTTCCATGGAATTCAGGCTTCTATGATATATATATATATATATATATATATATATATATATATATATATATATATATATATAGATTTTCTTCAAACATTTTGATATACTATATTGCAAGGGAACCTAATAATAGTAATGAACTTGAATGGAAAAGCTACAACCTTGCACAAACATGGACAAAATTCATCAATTGCTTGCTAAAATTACGAGTGGTGTTGAATTTCTCCCTGACCCTATAAAGGATCAACGGGGAAGATTATATCATAAGTATGTTTGTGTTCCCAAAGTAGTGAAGAAAGAAAGGAACATAGCTAACAAAAAGATGGGTCTGAAAGTTGTCTCCTCAGCAATAATATTATTCTCACTGCTGTTATTGTTAGCATCAACTACTAAAGCCCAATCAAATGGTGTTTTTGATGTGACTAAATATGGTGGCAAACAAGATATAACAACGGTATCTTCTCACAAGCTTGCATTTGATTTTTAAATAGAAGAATATATAGTATTCGTTTCCAAACTTATTTATTTTTGCAGTGTAATACCCGAATTTGAAATGCTTTCTAAATTTTTTCCCTTTCTTTCCCTTTTCAGGCTTTAACCAATGCTTGGAAGGATGCTTGTGCATCAACAAAACCCAGCAAAGTTCGTATTCCAAGTGGAACATACTCGTTACGCCAAGTCACTTTAGCAGGTCCTTGCAAGGCTGCGATTGAGCTCCAAGTTAATGGCATATTAAAGGCACCGGTTAACCCAGATCAGTTCTCAGGCGGTCATTGGGTTAATTTAAGATACATAGATCAACTTACATTGTCAGGAAGCGGCACTTTTGATGGACAGGGAAACGTTGCATGGAGCAAAAGTACTTGCAGCAAAAATAAAAATTGTAAAGGCCTCCCGATGGTAATCTACTCACCATGATGAACCCTAATTTCCTTGTCTCGGGTCACAGATTTAGTGAGAGTTTTTTAATTGTATATATGTTATGGCGCTAACAAAGTTTCTTTAATCATTTGTTTTCTGTTTGCTTCTAATATGGATCAGAATATAAGGTTCGATTTCATCACCAATGGATTGGTCCGAGATATAACTACTCGAGATAGCAAGAACTTTCATGTTAATGTGTTGGGGTGCAAGAACCTCACCTTCCAGCATGTTACCGTGACTGCACCTGCTGAGAGTATAAACACCGATGGAATCCATATGGGGCGATCTACTGGGATCTACATTATCGATTCGAAGATTAGCACAGGCGATGATTGTATCTCCGTTGGCGATGGCACCGAAGAACTACATGTCACAAGAGTAACATGTGGACCTGGCCATGGCATCAGTGTTGGAAGTTTAGGGAGATACCCCAATGAGAAACTTGTTTCTGGAATATTTGTCAAGAATTGCACCATCTCAAATACTACAAATGGTGTTAGAATAAAATCGTGGCCAGATTTATATGGTGGTGTCGCATCTAACATGCATTTTGAGAATATTGTCATGAACAATGTCCAAAACCCTATCCTCATAGATCAAGTGTATTGCCCATGGAACCAATGCAGTCTAAAGGTATTGTTCTTTTACATTTACAGTAAAATATTTGCACAATATTAAATTACTATGACAATATTTTATGTAATTTGTGGCTCAAACACTCAACAATTTATCAAAATCTTTTCACATGATCTTAAGAAAAAAAATGTTTTGGATGCAGTCTATAATCGATTGCATCATGCTAGATCCATAATCCAATTCTGAAGAACACATGCATATATATTTTTTTACTCAACAGAGACTACTAAAAGTCTTTTGTGGCCTTAATGTGCTTTCTATTTTTTTCTAGGCTCCATCAAAAGTGAAGATTAGTGATGTTAGTTTTAAGAACATAAGGGGAACTTCCGCAACTCCGGTTGCTGTTAAGCTTGCTTGCAGCGAGTGGCATCCCATGTGAGAAGGTGGAGCTTGCTAACATTAACCTTGTATATAGCGGATCAGAAGGCCCTGCCAAATCCCAATGTTCTAATGTTAAGCCCAAAATTTCTGGGATAATGAGCACATCCGGATGTTGAAGATAGGGACTTCCATATGAAATTCTTTTGGTTTCTTCATTCATAGGCTAGTTTTTAGATGGAGGAGTCCCATCTTGTAATTGTTTTGAAACAAATCAAAGTTTATTATTTTAATTTTAAATACAAGATCGTTGTATTTCTTTACAATTTAATCTTATATATGTACCATCTCTCAATACATTTTCCATCATATATGTATAAAGCGAGAAAGCATAATAATCATATTGCAACCCTATATGATTTTCCCTTTATTTCTTTTAATTAAATATCATGCGGCTTGTACTTTGTTTTCCTTAGAAATCTCCTTTTACTACCTTTTTGTTATTTTTTTAAAAATTGAATAATTAAATTTTTATTTAATGAATTTTGTATTTTAAATAATAATTATCTTTGTAAATTTCAAATAAAAGAAATATTTCTGCACAATTAATATATAGGTTTGTATGTCACATATCATTGAATGATCACAGTAGTATGTATTTAAGAAATTGCGTGTAGCAATGGGTTGCCTGCCCCCTACACTTTTTCAAGTGGTGTGCTTGCACTGTTTAGATGATTGAACAGTGCAGTCATGTCTGTGATGATTTTGGGAGAGGTCAAAAATCTAATTTGATCCCTCAACTTGTAATTGTTCTAATTGCACCCCTAATAAGCTCTAAATTTCTAATTTTGTGCAATTGTATCCCTGTCAGAATTTCAACAACAGCCTTAGCTTTGCGCTCCCTTTTTAGTTTGGTCATTGACTTCAAATTTATGCGATTTAACCCTCAATTGACAATTAAACTCTCAATTGTCTTCAATTTGACTCCTGACTTCGCATAATTGGCTTGCAAAAATTCAATTCGGTCTCTGAAAATTATAATCTTATCAATTGAACCTCAATTAAGCTGAAGAACTTGATTTTCATTGATTAAGCCCTTAATAAATTTAATTGGACCAATATAAAGTATAATTAAGTACTTGCACTTAATTAAATCCTTCAATTGGATTTTAAATTAATTTATAAACATAATAATATTGAATCAAATTGGCCCATGATTAAATCAAATTGGCCTATAAAATATATAATTATGTTTTTCGGCTTAATGTTTAGGCAGATTTATCCAATAATAAATGTCCCACCGACAGAACATACATCTACACTTATCCTTGAAACATTTATGCCAATATAACCCTTAAGATCAACATTGATCCCCATTGTTTCAACAACCCATTAACAATGGTGCTATCGTTGCTCTTTCTTCGTCACTGTGTGTTGTTGCTTCGCCTAGATCCTTACTATAATAAGGATTTGTTAAAAGAAGTGAAATTAGCAGGGATTGTTCTGGTGCCTGTGGCAGCGATAACAACAGTACTGATTTATGGACAAGTTCTTTGGTGAGCTAAAGACAAATCAGATCGTTGTGTTAGTATTGTTGACAGCAGTGGAGAGAGCTGGAATGCAAATTCTGCGGCCACGTCCATCCACCGTGGTGTGTCTGTCCTTTGTTGATGTTCGTTTTAGAGTGGGTTTCTTCGATTGTTCTGCAAAAACAATTTGGAGGGGGTTCCTTTGTTTGGTTCTGCAAAAACAATTTAGAGGGGGGTCTTTCTTTTCCAGTAAATGGAATGGGAAGTTTGGTCTGAATGTGGGAATTTCTCCGATGGGTTTTTCCTTCTTTCTATTTTTATTTCAGCACCAAGATTGGGAATTTTTTGGTTTGAATATTTACTAGCTTGAGTAGAGTGGGAATTATATTAAAAGCAGTTTTTTTTTTTTAAAAAAAAAGATTGCTTTGTTAATGTGTCGAGAAGCTTTTAATTTTTCTTTTTTTATAAAAAAAGGGGAAAAAATCAGGGCTCAACCTATTAGCTACTTCACAGATCAGTCCCCATCTTCAAAACTAATAAAAATATGGCTCAACATTTTAACAATTTAAGCTACCCATTGAATTAATGATGGAGAAGTGTGTAATTAATTCTGAGTAATGTGTTTTTTTTAGAAATATTTATTTTAATTAATTACATTATGTTATGATGATTATTAAACTATATATATGTGTGTGTGTGTGCCCTTTAAAGTAATTTCACAAATTGACAACAATATGAAAAGCATGGTAACCAAACACACTAAGTTGTTTTTCATTAAATCTCAAACTCAACCATAATTTTAACCAAACACTTCAATTTCAGTTATGAACCGCAACTAAAAATGGTTTTCATGAAACTGTTTTTTTTAAACCTCAACCACAACAACAACCGCAATACCAAACACAACTGAAGATTAATTTGAGGGACTTTTATTTCAAAGTGTGGGCATGTATGTTTAAATGTATGTGAAATTTTTTAACTCGCCCATTTAAGGGGCAACTAATGGTTGTGATTATAAAGAATAAAGGTGGATTTGCTTAATTTATATATCTAAGCTTCAGAAAAAATTCAATGATGGAAGCTCACACTACTAATATAGATGTAGATCAACGCTGACAAGCCAAATTTATGAGAAAATAAAGGGGTGGCTAGTATTTTTTGGTAATAAAGGAAGAGAAGGGGGAGGAATAAGACGGAGAAACATGAAGAAGATTGTCAATTTCAACTTATTTACATTTGTTAATGAACATATTTTGTTAGAAAATCATGACATGTCAACATTTTGATGGAATTATTAGCATAATTCTTATTGGGTTTTTTAGTTTTATACTCTATCAACAATTACGAAGAAAAGAAAACACTTACAAATTCTCCATAGCCATTGCCTTGAAAAATTTGCAATAAAATATTGTTGTTTATGTTTTTTTTTTTATTTACCAATTTTGTTATAATGTAAATATTCAATATGATCTCTAAAAATCCATTATTATTAATTACTTCTCTCCAAAAATGGTTATTGTACATAACACCGTATTTGGGATACAATTAACATGTTCAAAATCATTGATAACATAAAACTAGGTAAACATAAAACTAGGTATACTTTTTTTCCTTGTATATATTAATTTTAATGTTCATAAGAGTTGAAATCATTATTTATTTATACAAATCCTTTTTTTTTAAAATCCTATATGCAGGATCAATTCAATATTCAAGAAGAATAAATCCTTCCCCTAGTATGTTTTACGTAATTATTTCTATAAAATTATCATATAACTTAGCATAAACATACTATAAAATATTAATAAATTAAATTTCATATATTTCTAATTATTAAATAAAAGAGTAAGATTATACAAAATATATGGATGTTTTGTAATAGATCTAAATACATCTCAAAAGACAGTACTGGAGCTGTATCACATAATAAATGTATAGTCATTCTAAATTCAACATTAAGGTTTATCATAATGAATAATAACAAAACGAAACTTTTGAGGATCCTATAGAAAAAAATAACTATAAGATAAGAATAACTATATGTCTATTTAAAACAATAATTATCAAATTACAAATATCGCTAACATTTATGAAATTTTATATCATCAAATTTCCAATAGTTTCTTAACTCATAATACCATTATTTTTTTTATATATTATTCAAATCCATTATCCTAATCATATTATTCAAATCATCAATCACTTTGAGGTTGTTCTCTAATTATTTTTAATTTATATTTTTCTTTTGGAGTTTTCGTGTTTTTGAACATTTTTTTATATATATTGAAAGCAAGGATAAAAAAATAAGTGCTCACACTTACATCAAAAATTTCAAGTTGTCCTCTAAGTTTTTTAAATTTGTTCTGAATTCTGAATTTATTTTACCAATTTCATCCTTATTTTCTTATTACTATTGTTTTTATCCAATTGCGAATTGAGCTACGTTGTTTTTCTTATTGCGGGAGCTTGATCTTCTACGTCGCGAGTTTAGAAAGTTAACTAGGAATGACATCAGTTATGTTTTTTAGGGTATATTTTTTTGCATTGATATGTTTTTCAATATTTCCTTTGTATTTTTTAAATTGTACTTCATTTTTTTTATTTTCTTTGAGAATAACCTGATCTTATGGCCCAGGTTGTGGGTTAGGCTTGCTACCTTGGATTGACTCAGATTTTCTTAAAACATTTAATATGTTTTTAGTTTTATCCTTCAAAATTGAGTTTCTTTTATAATTCAACTTATTAATGTTTTCCATTTGCTCTTCTATTGGGTTATTTCATTGGCATGATCCGAAAAGTGATGTTTGGTGAGCTTAACCAGGTTTGCATGTGTATTTTTTTGGTTAATTGATTTATGTTTTATTTAACCCTTTTAGATTGGGTTTGTTAGGAATTAGACTATGTAATCTCCTATTGATTTTTTTTTCTACTGGGTTATCCCAACCTCATGTTCCTAGTTGCACGTTTGACATGCTAGTTCTAAGTTTTTTTTCTTTCTAATTTTAGATTTTAACATTGAGTTGGATAAGAATTGATCTTTGACTTTTTTTCTTCTTTTAACCAAGAATTATTTTGTGAATATTATTATAATCACCTTTTTTATTGAATTATATTTTTTAATCATCAAATTAAATAATATCATCTCATTTGATGATTCATGACACGTGTCACGAGTTTTTCTGATTGCATTCAACTAATCATTTTTTTTATCAGACTAAAAATATTTTGATTAATTTCAATCTTACTGCGTTAAAAAAATAATATGAGAATTTGCATCTAATAGTAAAAACAAAGCATATTATCTTCAATCAAGGTTCTAGTATTTTTTTTTTACCATGCGAATGTCATCACAACATCTATATTTGTTTTTTTCTCCTAGAATGTGGCTTAGAACCTCGACATGGTACAACGAATTATAAATTGAGCATGACTTCTCCTTTAAATCTTTTATAAATAATAAATTAGCAAAAATCGGATGTTATTAAAAGTTTTATTATATACTGTATAAAGGTAAAAAAATAAAATAGAATGGAATCATCATCTTCAAAACCACAGGAATTTTTATTAAATTAAAGAAATATTTCAATGAAATTCACGCTTCTATGGGCATAGTGATAGATATATATAGATTTTTCTTAGAGCATTTCGATACACTATATTGCAAGGGAAACGAATAATAGTAATGAACTTCAATGGCAAAGCTACAACCTTGCAAAAACATGGACAAAATTCATCAACTGCTTGGTAACATTACGATTGGTGTTGAATTTCTCCCCGCCCCTATAAAGGATCAACGGGGAAGATTATATAATAAGTATGTTTGTGTTCCCAAAGTAGTGAAGAAAGAAAGGAACAAAGCTAACAAAAAGATGGGTCAGAAAGTTGTCTCCTCAGCAATAATATCATTCTCACTGCTATTATTGTTAGCATCAACTGCTAAAGCACAGTCAAATGGTGTTTTCAACGTGACTAATATGGCGGCAAAGAAGATATCACAGAGGTATCTTCTCACAAGCTTTCATTTTATTTTTAAAACTTATTTATTTTTTCTTGGATTTTCAGCGTAAGACCAGAATTTGAGACCTGTTGATCCATTCTATTTTTTTCCCTTTTCAGGCTTTAAACAATGCGTGGAAAGATGCTAGTGCTTCAACGAACCCCAGCAAAGTTCTTATTCCAAGTGGAACATACTCGTTACGGCAAGTCACTCTAGCTGGTCCTTGCAAGTCTGCGATTGAGCTTCAAGTTGATGGCATATTGAAGGCACCGGTTGACCCAAATCAGTTCTCAGGCAGTCATTGGGTTAATTTAAGATACATAGATCAAATTACATTGTCAGGAAGCGGCACTTTTGGTATTTTATAAGATTGTGATTTAACTACAACAACAAAGAAACCTTTTATGTATTACCTTTGAATTCAATGGTGGAATCCTTATATAAGAATTATTAATAGATCGCAATGAAGGAAATTGTATCAAGAAAAATATGGCAATGAGGCCCTAAGATAAAATATGTGTGAGATATCCGATAGATAAATGGATAATTTTGTGAAGTAGGTGGGTGAGACTTTGATATTGTTATTTTGAACTAAGTAAATAGCTTTTATTTAATAGGGCATGTTCTTTTTTTATTTTGATGTGTGTCGAACTAAGTAGGTGGGTGACACTTTGATACTGCTTGCTAATGCGATATGTTATGGAACTAGTCACCTGGTAATGGAGGTAGTGTCACGTATGAGCTATATTCTAGAATTAGTTATCTAGAAATAAAGCTAGTTTCAGGTAATGGGTTAATGGTATGTGTTGTTTAAACTACCATAATATTGAATTTACCCTACAAAACAAAGTTTATACATAGGTTGGAAATGATGAGTTTAAAATTTATTGTCAAAATGATCTAATGAGTTGAACAATAATGAATAAGATGTAATTCTTACAAGATTGTACTATGGCCAAATATAGTGAAATTATTTATATGATAGGTACTTTTTGCTCCGATTCCACGAATAGATTTTCCACAACATTGTAATCTATCCTCTCGATTTTATTTTATTTCAAATTTCATCCTTATTATTTTGTTACTATTGTTTTTTATTAAATTATGAAATTGATTTTTTTTACAATTTTATTCTTCATCAATTGGCTTGTTAGGAATTGAGCTTTGTTGTTTTTCCCAATGGGGGAACCCAATCTTGCAAGTCAAGAGTTTATAAAGTTAATCATGGATGACATGAGTTATGTTTGTTTGTTAAGGTATATTTTTGTTTGCATTGTTTTGTTTTTCAATTCTTCCTTAGAATTTTTTAAATTGAACTTTATTTTTTTCTTCGATTTCTTTTTTATGGGAATAACCCGATCTCATTGCCTACGTAGTGGATTAGGTTTCCTACCTTGGACTAACTTAGATTTTTTTAAAAAAGTTTAATATATTTTTTTAGTTTTTTTCCTTCATTATTAGGTTTCTTTTTATAATCCATCTTATTAATGTTTTCCATTTTTTGCTTGATTGTGTTATTCCATTTTCATGATCCGGATAGCGAGGTGTGGTGAGCTTAACCAAGTTTGCATGTGTTTCTTTCTAATTTTAGCCTTTTGTATTGACTTGAATAAGAATTGAAGTTTGCATTTTTTTTCTTTTTACAAAATACTGTTTTGTGATAATATTTGTGATCAATTTTTTTATTGAAAATAATTTGAGTGATTAATGTTATTCTATTTTTTAATAATTTAATTAAATAATATAATCTTATTTTACCAAGACAGGTTGATGATCACGTTACATGTTTTTCTTATTTCATTAAAACACACTTTGATGCGAACCAGCTCGTGAAACACCCAAAGCAAGGACTTATGGGCTACCTTTTCCTTTTGTTTAAAGGATTAAGAGGCTGGATGGAAGGCTATAAATAAGACTTATGGGTTTTATTTAATTTTGTTAGCTAGAGCGCAAGGCTTGTTTGGGCTTAATTAAGACTTTGTTTTCAGCTAGGATCCAAGGCTTGTTTGGATTAAGTCATGGGCTTTCCAACGAGGGTTTTGGGTCAGTTTTGAGTGGACCTCATTTAAGTCCACATAAGGGGTCCATTAGGGTTAGTTTTTAAAATACTATTTAAAATCATGTTAGCTAAATTTGGGCAGCCATTGATGAATTTTAATTATGAGCTTTTAAGTTTATGTGTGAGAGTGATTCTTGCATTTTTTAGTTCTTGAACGAACTGAATCTGACTTATCAAAGATTAACTAGATTCGTGGCGTCATTCTACTCATTCCAATAGTGCTTGTGTCTTGGTGCAAGTTTCCATTGTGTCACACTCCTATCAGACCTATTTCGGCTTTCCGGAATCAGATCTCATTCTTGGTTGTGGGTTGCGTGACCACATGATCACGAGGTTCGCATCACACTTGTAATGCTTCTACATCTTTCATTTACTGTAAAATCGTTCAATTACTCTAAAAAACGATTTTGGTTGGGCTTGTTGTGTAGCACATGCTACAACTATAGAATGACACGAATAACCTTGACACAATAATTAAATCTTATTTACCTTTTCATTTGACATAGTTACATTTTTTATAGTAAAAAAAACAAATCATTTTCTTTTTTTATCAAAATTTTTCAATTTTATTGTATTAATAAAATTAATATGAGAATTTGCCATAAATATGACATAATAGAGTTTGATATAATATAGTAAAAACAAAGCATATTATATCATCAAGGATTTAAGGAACACTCATAAAAATAATTTCTTTAAAAAATATATCTCTGTGCTTGTTAGCTTGATATCAATAATTATTCTCTTTTATTTTTCACTTTTATAAAGTAAAACTAAAAACTTATTTGGAACATAAATTTAAACTTTTGGGTTATAAAAAAAATGAAAGCAAAAATTACTACACAAAACATCGGTGCTGACTTTAATACTCCAACCAAGGTTCTTCTATTTTGTTTTATTTTTAACCATGTGAATTTCATCATAACATCATTTATGTCTACATGGTACAACGAATTATAAATGGAGCATAACTTCTCCTTTAAATCCTTTATAATTTTTTTTAACAAAACCCGATGTTATAAAGAGTCTTTTTATATACTACATCAAGGTCAAAAATAAAATAAAATGGAATCATCAACTTCAATAACAAAACATTCAAAACAGAGGAATTGTTATTAAATTAAACAAATCTTTCCATGGAATTCAGGCTTCTATGATATATATATATATATATATATATATATATATATATATATATATATAGATAGATTTTCTTCAAACATTTTGATATACTATATTGCAAGGGAACCTAATAATAGTAATGAACTTGAATGGAAAAGCTACAACCTTGCACAAACATGGACAAAATTCATCAATTGCTTGCTAAAATTACGAGTGGTGTTGAATTTCTCCCCGACCCTATAAAGGATCAACGGGGAAGATTATATCATAAGTATGTTTGTGTTCCCAAAGTAGTGAAGAAAGAAAGGAACATAGCTAACAAAAAGATGGGTCTGAAAGTTGTCTCCTCAGCAATAATATTATTCTCACTGCTGTTATTGTTAGCATCAACTGCTAAAGCCCAATCAAATGGTGTTTTTGATGTGACTAAATATGGTGGCAAACAAGATATAACAACGGTATCTTCTCACAAGCTTGCATTTGATTTTTAAATAGAAGAATATATAGTATTCGTTTCCAAACTTATTTATTTTTGCAGTGTAATACCCGAATTTGAAATGCTTTCTAAATTTTTTCCCTTTCTTTCCCTTTTCAGGCTTTAACCAATGCTTGGAAGGATGCTTGTGCATCAACAAAACCCAGCAAAGTTCGTATTCCAAGTGGAACATACTCGTTACGCCAAGTCACTTTAGCAGGTCCTTGCAAGGCTGCGATTGAGCTCCAAGTTAATGGCATATTAAAGGCACCTGGGTTAACCCGGATCGGTTCTCGAGGCGGTCATTGGGTTAATTTAAGATACATAGATCAACTTACATTGTCGAGAAGCGGCACTTTTGATGGACAGGGGAAACGTTGCATGGAGCAAAAGTACTTGCAGCAAAAATAAAAATTGTAAAGGCCTCCCGATGGTAATCTACTCACCATGATGAACCCTAATTTCCTTGTCTCGGGTCACAGATTTAGTGAGAGTTTTTTAATTGTATATATGTTATGGCGCTAACAAAGTTTCTTTAATCATTTGTTTTCTGTTTGCTTCTAATATGGATCAGAATATAAGGTTCGATTTCATCACCAATGGATTGGTCCGAGATATAACTACTCGAGATAGCAAGAACTTTCATGTTAATGTGTTGGGGTGCAAGAACCTCACCTTCCAGCATGTTACCGTGACTGCACCTGCTGAGAGTATAAACACCGATGGAATCCATATGGGGCGATCTACTGGGATCTACATTATCGATTCGAAGATTAGCACAGGCGATGATTGTATCTCCGTTGGCGATGGCACCGAAGAACTACATGTCACAAGAGTAACATGTGGACCTGGCCATGGCATCAGTGTTGGAAGTTTAGGGAGATACCCCAATGAGAAACTTGTTTCTGGAATATTTGTCAAGAATTGCACCATCTCAAATACTACAAATGGTGTTAGAATAAAATCGTGGCCAGATTTATATGGTGGTGTCGCATCTAACATGCATTTTGAGAATATTGTCATGAACAATGTCCAAAACCCTATCCTCATAGATCAAGTGTATTGCCCATGGAACCAATGCAGTCTAAAGGTATTGTTCTTTCTGTTACAGTAAAATATTTGCACAATATTAAATTACTATGACAATATTTTATGTAATTTGTGGCTCAAACACTCAACAATTTATCAAAATCTTTTCACATGATCTTAAGAAAAAAAATGTTTTGGATGCAGTCTATAATCGATTGCATCATGCTAGATCCATAATCCAATTCTGAAGAACACATGCATATATATTTTTTTACTCAACAGAGACTACTAAAAGTCTTTTGTGGCCTTAATGTGCTTTCTATTTTTTTCTAGGCTCCATCAAAAGTGAAGATTAGTGATGTTAGTTTTAAGAACATAAGGGGAACTTCCGCAACTCCGGTTGCTGTTAAGCTTGCTTGCAGCAGTGGCATCCCATGTGAGAAGGTGGAGCTTGCTAACATTAACCTTGTATATAGCGGATCAGAAGGCCCTGCCAAATCCCAATGTTCTAATGTTAAGCCCAAAATTTCTGGGATAATGAGCACATCCGGATGTTGAAGATAGGGACTTCCATATGAAATTCTTTTGGTTTCTTCATTCATAGGCTAGTTTTTAGATGGAGGAGTCCCATCTTGTAATTGTTTTGAAACAAATCAAAGTTTATTATTTTAATTTTAAATACAAGATCGTTGTATTTCTTTACAATTTAATCTTATATATGTACCATCTCTCAATACATTTTCCATCATATATGTATAAAGCGAGAAAGCATAATAATCATATTGCAACCCTATATGATTTTCCCTTTATTTCTTTTAATTGAATATCATGCGGCTCGTACTTTGTTTTCCTTAGAAATCTCCTTTTACTACCTTTTTGTTATTTTTAAAAAAAATTGAATCATTAAATTTTTATTTAATGAATTTTGTATTTTAAATATTATTTATCTTTGTAAATTTCAAATAAAAGAAATATTTCTGCACAATTAATATATAGGTTTGTATGGCACATATCATTGAATGATCACAGTAGTATGTATTTAAGAAATTGCGTGCAGCAATGGGTTGCCTACCCCCTACACGTTTTCAATTGGAGTGTTTGCACTGTTTAGGTGATTGAACAGTGCAGTCATGTCTGTGATGATCTTGGGAGAGGTCGAAAATCTAATTTTATCCCTCAACTTGTAATTGTTCTAATTGCACCCCTAATTAGCTTTAAATTTCTAATTTTGTGCAATTGTATCCCTGTCAGAATTTCAACAACAACCTTAGCTTTGCGTGCCCTTTTTAGTTTGGTCATTGGTTTCAAATTTATACGATTTAACCCTCAATTGACAATTAAACTCTCAATTGTCTTCAATTTGACTCCTGACTTCGCATAATTGGCTTGCAAAAATTCAATTCGGTCTCTGAAAATTATAATCTTATCAATTGAACCTCAATTAAGCTCAAGAACTTGATTTTTCATTGATTAAGCCCTTAATAAATTTAATTGGACCAATATAAAGTATAATTAAGTACTTGCACTTAATTAAATCCTTCAATTGGATTTTAAATTAATTTATAAACATAATAATACTCTAAATTGGCCCATGATTAAATCAAATTGGCCTATAAAATATATAATTATGTTTTTCGGCTTAATGTTTAGGCTATGTCCCACCGACAGAACATACATATACACTTATCGTTGAAACATTTATGCCAATATAACCCTTAAGATCAACATTGATCGCCATAGTTTCAACAACCCATTACCAATGGTGCTCCCGTTGCTCTTTCTTCGTCACTGTGTGTTGTTGCTTCGCCTAGATCCTTACTATAATAAGGATTTGTTAAAAGAAGTGAAATTAGCAGGGATTATTCAGGTGCCTGTGGCAGCGATGACAACAGGTACTGATTTATGGACAAGTTCTTTGGTGAGCTAAAGACAAATCAGATCGTTGTGTTAGTATTGCTGACAGCACGGAGAGAGCTGGCATGCAAATTCTGCGGCCACGTCCATCCACCTTGGTGTGTCTGTCCTTTGTTGATGTTCGTTTTAGAGGGGGTTTCTTCGATTCTTCTGCAAAAACAATTTGGAGGGGGTTCCTTTGTTTGGTTCTGCAAAAACAATTTGGAGGGGGTTCTTTCTTTTCCAGTAATTGGAATGGGAAGTTTGGTATGAATGTGGGAATTTCTCCGATGGGTTTTTCCTTCTTTCTATTTTTATTTCGGCACCAAGATTGGGAATATTTTTGGTTTGAATATTTACAAGCTTGAGTAGAGTGGGAATTATATTCAAAGCAGTTTTTTTTTAAAAAAGAAATTTTTTGCTTTGTTAATGTGTCGAGAAGCTTTTAATTTTTCTTTTTTTATGAAAAAAAGGGGAAAAAATCAGGGCTCAACCTATTAGTTACTTCACAGATCAGTCTTCAAAACTAATAAAAATATGGCTCAACATTTTAACAATTTAAGCTAGCCATTGAATTAATGATGTAGAAGTGTGTAATTAATTCTGAGTAATGTGTTTTTTTTAATATTTATTTTAATTAATTACATTATGTTATGATGATTATTAAACTATATATATGTGTGTGCGTGTGTGCCCTCTAAAGTAATTTCACAAATTGACAACAATATGAAAAGTATGGTAACCAAATACACTAAATTGTTTTTCATTAAACCTTAAACTCAACCACAATTTTAACCAAACACTTCAATTTCAGTTATGAACCGCAACTAAAAATGGTTTTCATGAAACTGTTTTTTTTAAACCTCAACCACAACAACAACCGCAATATCAAACACAACTGAAGATTAATTTGAGGGACTTTTATTTCAAAGTGTGGGCATGTTTGTTTAAATGTATGTGAAAGTTTTTTAACTCGCCCATTTAAGGGGCAACTAATGGTTGTGATTATAAAAAAAGGTGGATTTGCTTAATTTGTATATCTAAGCTTTAGAAAAAATTCAATGATGGAAGCTCACACTACTAATATAGATGTAGATCAACGCTGACAAGCCAAATTTATGAGAAAATAAAGGGGTGGCTAGTATTTTTTGGTAATAAAGGAAGAGAAGGGGGAGGAATAAGAAGGAGAAACATGAAGAAGATTGTCAATTTCAACTTATTTACATTTGTTAATGAACATATTTTGTTAGAAAATCATGACATGTCAACATTTTGATGGAATTATTAGCATAATTCTTATTGGGTTTTTTAGTTTTATACTCTATCAACAATTACGAAGAAAAGAAAACAATTACAAATTCTCCATAGCCATTGCCTTGAAAAATTTGCAATAAAATATTGTTGTTTATGTTTTTTTTTTATGTACCAATTTTGTTATAATGTAAATATTCAATAGGATCTCTAAAAATCCATTATTATTAATTACTTCTCTTCAAAAATGGTTATTGTACATAACACCGTATTTGGGATACAATTAACATGTTCAAAATCATTGATAACATAAAACTAGGTAAACATAAAACTAGGTATACTTTTTTTCCTTGTGTATATTAATTTTAATGTTCATAAGAGTTGAAATCATTATTTATTTATACAAATCCTTTATGCAGGATCAATTCAATATTCAAGAAGAATAAATCCTTCCCCTAGTATGTTTTACGTAATTATTTCTATAAAATTATCATATAACTTAGCATAAACATACTGTAAAATATTAATAAATTAAATTTCATATATTTCTAATTATTAAATAAAAGAGTAAGATTATACAAAATATATGGATGTTTAGTAATAGATCTAAATACATCTCAAAAGACAGTACTAGAGTTGTATCACATAATAAATGTATAGTCATTCTAAATTCAACATTAAGGTTTATCATAATAAATAATAACAAAATGAAACTTTTGAGGATCCTATAGCAAAAAATAACTATAAGATAAGAATAACTATATGTCTATTTGAAACAATAATTATCAAATTACAAATATCGCTAACATTTATGAAATTTTATATCATCAAATTTCCAATAGTTTCTTAACTCATAATACCATTATTTTTTATATATATTATTCAAATCCATTATCCTAATCATATTATTCAAATCATCAATCACTTTGAGGCTGTTCTCTAATTATTTTTAATTTATATTTTTCTTTTGGAGTTTTCGTGTTTTTGAACATTTTTTTATATATATTGAAAGCAAGGATAAAAAAAATAAGTGCTCACACTTACATCAAAAATTTCAAGTTGTCCTCTAAGTTTTTTAAATTTGTTCTGAATTCTGAATTTATTTTACCAATTTCATCCTTATTTTCTTATTACTATTGTTTTTATCCAATTGCGAATTGAGCTACGTTGTTTTTCTTATTGCGGGAGCTTGATCTTCTACGTCGCGAGTTTAGAAAGTTAACTAGGAATGACATGAGTTATGTTTTTTAGGGTATATTTTTTTGCATTGATATGTTTTTCAATATTTCCTTTGTATTTTGTAAATTGTACTTCATTTTTTTTATTTTCTTTGAGAATAACCTGATCTTATGGCCCAGGTTGTGGGTTAGGCTTGCTACCTTGGATTGACTCAGATTTTCTTAAAACATTTAATATGTTTTTAGTTTTATCCTTCAAAATTGAGTTTCTTTTATAATTAAACTTATTAATGTTTTCCATTTGCTCTTCTATTGGGTTATTTCATTGGCATGATCCGAAAAGTGATGTTTGGTGAGCTTAACCGGTTTTGCATCTGTATTTTTTTGGTTAATTGATTTATGTTTTATTTAACCCTTTTAGATTGGGTTTGTTAGGAATTAGACTATGTAATCTCCTATTGATTTTTTTTCTACTAGGTTATCCCAACCTCATGTTCCTAGTTGCACGTTTGACATGCTAGTTCTAAGTTTTTTTTTTTCTTTCCAATTTTAGATTTTAACATTGGGTTGGATTGGAATTGATCTTTGTCTTTTTTTTTATTCTTGTAACCAAGAATTATTTTGTGAATATTATTATAATCACCTTTTTTATTGAATTATATTTTTTAATCATCAAATTAAATAATATCATCTCATTTGATGATATATGACCCGTGTCACGAGTTTTTCTGATTGCATTCAACTAATCATTTTTTTTATCAGACTAAAAATATTTTGATTAATTTCAATCTTACTGCGTTAAAAAAATAATATGAGAATTTGCATCTAATAGTAAAAACAAAGCATATTATCTTCAATCAAGGTTCTGGTATTTTTTTTACCATGCGAATGTCATCACAACATCTATATTTGTTTTTTTCTCCTAGATCGTGGCTTAAAACCTCGACATGGTACAATGAATTATAAATTCAGCATGACTTCTCCTTTAAATCTTTTATAAATAATAAATTAGCAAAAATCGGATGTTATTAAAAGTTTTATTATATACTGTATAAAGGTAAAAAAAATAAAATAGAATGGAATCATCATCTTCAAAACCACAGGAATTTTTATTAAATTAAAGAAATCTTTCCATGAAATTCACGCTTCTATGGGCATAGTGATAGATATATATAGATTTTTCTTAGAACATTTCGATACACGATATTGCAAGGGAAACTAATAATAGTAATGAACTTCAATGGCAAAGCTACAACCTTGCAAAAAACATGGACAAAATTCATCAACCGCTTGGTAAAATTACGAGTGGTGTTGAATTTCTCCCCGCTCCTATAAAGGATCAACGGGGAAGATTATATAATAAGTATGTTTGTGTTCCCAAAGTAGTGAAGAAAGAAAGGAACAAAGCTAACAAAAAGATGGGTCTGAAAGTTGTCTCCTCAGCAATAATATCATTCTCACTGCTGTTATTGTTAGCATCAACTGCTAAAGCCCGATCAAATGGTGTTTTCGACGTGACTAAATATGGCGGCAAAGAAGATATCACGAGGTATCTTCTCACAAGCTTTCATTTTATTTTTTAAAACTTATTTTTTTTTCTTGGATTTTCAGCGTAACACCGGAATTTGAGACCCGCTGATCCATTCTAATTTTTTTCCCCCCTTTTCGGGCTTTAAACAATGCGTGGAAAGATGCTTGTGCTTCAACGAACCCCCAAAGCAAAGTTCTTATTCCAAGTGGAACATACTCGTTACGGCAAGTCACTCTAGCTGGTCCTTGCAAGGCTGCGATTGAGCTCCAAGTTGATGGCATATTGAAGGCACCGGTTGACCCAAATCAGTTCTCAGGCGGTCATTGGGTTAATTTAAGATACATAGATCAACTTACATTGTCAGGAAGCGGCACTTTTGATGGACAGGGAAACGTTGCATGGAGCAAAAGTACTTGCAGCAAAAATATAAATTGTGAAGGCCTCCCAATGGTAATCTACTCACCATGATGAACCCTAATTTCCTTGTCTTGGGTCACAGATTTAGTGAGACTTTTTTAATTGTATATATGTTATGGCACTAACAAAGTTTCTTTAATCATTTGTTTACGTTTGCTTCTAATATGGATCAGAATATAAGGTTCGATTTCATCACCAATGGATTGGTCCGAGATATAACTACTCGAGATAGCAAGAACTTTCATGTTAA